>CAJQZJ010034389.1:696307-744825 GCA_907164525.1 Lophiomys imhausi
TGTGTGTGTGTGTGTGTGTGTGTGTGTGTGTGTGTGTGTGTGTGTGTATATACACTCACTGGTGATTTAAGGCTGATAAGTGTGTTACTATCAACCAGCATCTTAATTTAGGCTCCCAGGAAAGTCTGAAAAGACTGTTTAAAAGTGATTTATAGATCAGGTACTTTTTGGAAAAAGAATATATGTGAAAGAAACAAAGAGGAAGTGAAGGAAGCAAACCAAGCAAGAACCTCAGTCACTGCCCTAAAGAAGGGTCTCCCTTGAAGCAAGCTGGCCTATGGAGCTTCATGTTAGACAGTCAACCTGCATCTGAGAGGGGCCATTTCTTTGGTGGAGCAGCTTCAAGTAGATCAAGGACAACTTTTTAAAGGGGATAACTGTGACCCTTTCGATGCCTAGCACTCACTGCAGCTGAGCCATAGCTTTTAAGTGAAACAATTCTACTATAAGTGGGGTGGAGTGGGGTGAGGTACCAGACAATTTAAAATTCCAGGAAAAAATAAAAAGCTGTGTAAGAAAGCCATTTGTCCAAATATGAACACATTCAGGTGTTGTAGGACAAGTTTGAAAAATACTACTTAAGACAGGTGTGTCATTTGATGTTGGTGCTGGAAATATTCTCTTACTAATTATGTAGAGTTAATTAAAAGGCTGATTTCCTCCTTTATGAGACTAATCACTAATTAGGCTAAATACTAGGTAGGGATACTACTTACATAAGTAAAATTGTTAATATTTTAGAGTTGACTGTAAATATAGCATGTAAGAATTAATACTACTACAACACAGAAGTCAAAAATAAAAACACTTAGCAGTTTAAAAATTATGGTTGAATGGATGTGTTAGGAATAAAATGTAATCTTTGTTGGAAGAAATTCTAAGACTTAAAAATCTTCATCTTCCATGGATAGAGTTAATGGTATAAATATGTGGAAAATCTACATAATACATATACCACCAACAAAAAGTTGCAAGCAAGAACATGGTTCTATAAATAAGTTAAATTTCTTATCTTTGGGAAAAAGAAATAATAGATTCTACCTAAGGCTGATAAATCAAGAAAGAGGCACAATATTTATTTTTTAAAATGCTAGGTGTATTAGCCAAGATTCTCTAGAGAAACAGAACTTATAGAATAAATGTATGCATATATAAATGGGATTTATTAAAATGACTTCCTACATGTTGTGTCGAATAGTCCAGCTACTCTAACAATAGCTGTCTGCCAATGGAAGTTCCAAGAATCCAGTAATTGCTCCATCCATGAGGCTAGATGTCTCAGCTGGTCTCCAGGAGACATCATTTCCCAAAGAAATAAGCTCTAATAGCAGTGAAGGCATGGACTTGCCAGCAAGATCAAGAAGGCAAAGAGTGAAAGCTTTCTTCTTCCATCATCTTTCTGCAGACTGCCAGCAGTTGATGTGGTCCAGATTAAAGGTAGAATTTCTCAACTCAAAAATATCTGGTTTAAAAATGGGTCTTCCTGCTTCAAATGGTTTAATTAACAAAAATCCCTCACAGGTATACCCAGCCACTTGAATTCTAGTTAATTCCAGATGTCGTCAAATAAAAGATAGATATCATAAGTCCACCCCTTGTCAATTTGAAACACATTCATATCTTCTTATGCTTCATTTAATTTTCAAATGAAAACAATAACCAGGTCATAGCTATGCTTAACATAATACAACTAACCCTCATACAACTACAAATGCATTATAAATTTTAAAATGTGTGCCCATGTGCCTTGAAGGACATTCTTTTGGTATCTCAAGACTTACATATAATAGTCACTGATATTCTCTTAATTGATGTTATATTATGTGATACAGAAATTGCAGAAAGAAAACACATCTATACAAACACATTATTAACAAAATATAACAGAAACACTCATTTCAATTATAATCTTCATTTCTGCAACTGGTTACATGACCCAAGCTGGAACTTATAATTGCTGTCCTCTATTAACTATTCTGTATTTTCTCCATCCCCAGCAAGCACTTCAGCACATCTTGGCTCTTTTCCTGGAGGAATACTTTCATTCCTGAAGGGTCTGTGCCCTTTATCATCCTGCATGGATTAGGCTGTTGTAGTTTCTCATTGACTTTGATCACAAGACGTGGTACCACCAACAGACTCTCTAAAGGATTTCCTGTGCTCCAGACATAATCTTCCTTACTTTCATTGTAGAAGAGTAATCCAATTTCCCGTTGGCAATCTGGATCAATCACCAATCGATCATTGTTATTCTTTTCTAGTCTGTTGGCTTAATGGCATCAGAAGCCCAAAGTGACCAGGGTGAAGTCTGAGCTTTCAATTCAATGGAATGCTTGTTCTCTCTCCTGGCAGAAGAACTCTTTCTTCTGGCACCAAATCTTTTAGGCCAGCAGAACTTAAGGCCTTGGGAACAGGAAGAAAAAATTTTCCTAATGGGTCACTAAGCATGTTAGTGAGTGACACTATTCTCTTTTCCACCCTGTGGACCCTGGCTATGGGAGACACCATATTATATATTGGATGGATGCTGATTCAAAGGATATAGCACCTTCTGGAGAACCACATCCCAGCCATATAGACTGTTGCACCAAATTGAAGCTGTAACTATGTCTTCAAAAGACCATTCCAACTCTGTATGAGGCCAGCTGCTTCAGAATAGTGGGGAATATGTTAAGACCAGTGGATTCCATGATCATGGGCCCACTGTCACACTTCTCTGGCTGTGGAGTGAATTCCTTGGTCAGAAGTAATCTGTAGGGAATACCATGATAATGGATAAGGTAGTATGTAAGTCCATGGATGGTGTTTTTTGAAGAAGCATTGCATGCAGGAAAGATAAAATCTGTAACTGGAATAAGTATCTACTCCAATAAGAACAAAGTGTTGTCCTTTCCATGGAGGAAGTGGTCAATATAGTGAACCTGCCACCAGCTTTCTGGCTGGCCACCCCAAGGATTGGTGCCCTAACTGGAGCTCAGAATTGGTCTCTGCTGTTGGCAGATTTGGCACACAGCATTATCTGTAACCAGATGAGTCTTGGTTATGAGAAGTCTATGTTGTCAAGTCCATGCATAACTTCCATCTCCAGCACCATGGCCACTTTATTCATTGGCCCATTGGTCATTGACAGGGATGGCTGGGAAAGAGGCTGACTACCCACAGAATGGATCATCCTATCTACTTCATTATTGAACTCCTCCTCTGCTGAAATCACCTTTTGGTGAACATTTACATAGGACACAAATGTCTTCACATCCTTCACCCACTTGGAGAGACCTATCCACACACTTCTTCCCCAGGTGTCTTTCTCACCAATTTTCAAATCATGTTCATTCCAAATCCCTGGACATTCAACCAATCCATTGGCTACAGCCCAAGAATCACTGAACAATTGCACATGTGGCCATTTCTCTTTTCAAACAAAATGTGTGACCATGTGTACTGTCCAAAGTTCCACCCATGGAGATTTCCCTTCACTGGTGTTTTTCAGGGTTGTCTCAGAAACAGGTTGGAATGCTGCAGCTGCCCACTTCTGGGTGGTGTTTGCATACTATGAAGAACCATTAATAAAGCAGGCCCTAGTCTCCTTTTCCTCAGTCAACCAATAGGATATACCCATGAGGCAACAGGTGCATGCTTGGCAGCAGACAACAACATAATGGTAGTAGAAACCATAGGCATTTGGGCAACTTTTTCATGTAACCTGCTTGTACCTTCAGGACCTGCTCAGGCCCAATCACATGTATAGCACTTCCATTTCATAATGGATTGCTACAGTGCACATTGTACTTTATGACTTGGTGAGTCAGATAGCACCCAGCTCATGATGGGCAGCTCAAATCACATGGTAACTTGGTGGCCCATTGTCAAACATTCAGTTTACACTAAGGCCCACTAGCAGACCAAGAGATGTCTCTCAAAGGCAGAATAGTTGTCTGCAGAGGATGGTAGAGCCTTGCTCCCAAATCCCAATGGTGTCTTCTGTGATTCAAAGAAGGCTCCAAACAGCATCTCTATCTGCCACCAACACATCAAGTACCATTGGGTCTCCTGAATCATATAGTCCAAGTGGTAGAGTAGTTTGTACAGCAGCCTAGATCTGAAGAGCCTTCTCCTGTTCCAGGCCCCACACAAAGTTAACAACTTTCCAAGTCACATGTACATGGGCTTCAGTAATTCATCCAAGTGAGAAATGTGCTTTCTCCAGAATCCAAATAGGCTCACCAAATGTTCTGGGTGGTTGGGGAAGCCAAGTACAATAACTTATCCCTCACCTTAGAACAGTGTTTCTCAACCTTCCTAATGCATGGACTTTTCTTTAATACAGTTCTTCATGTTGTGGTGACACCCCAACCATAAAATTATTTTCATTGATACTTCATAACTGTAATTCTACTACTGTTACGATTCATAATATAAATATATGATATGCAGGATATCTGACATCTGACCCCTGTGAAAGTATTGCTTAATCCCCGATGGGGTCATGACCCACAGGTTGAGAACCACTGCCTTAGAAGGAATATCTCTGCATGCCATATACTACTGGACTCCTAGGAATTTTACTGAAGTAGAAGGCCCTTGAATTTTGGTTAGATTTATTTCCCATTCTATGATGCACATATGTGTTACCAAAAAATCCAAAGTGGTTGCTACCTCCTGATTACTTGGTCCAATCAGCATAATAACATCAATATAGTGGAACAGTGGTATATTGTGTAAGAGACAGACACTCAAGGTCCCTTCCAACTATGTTATGACACAGGGCCAGAATGTTAATATATCCTTGAGGTAAAACTGCTGGCCTTGACAACTGAAAGCAAATTTCTTCTGGTGGTCCTTATCAACAGGCATTGAGAAAAGGGCATTTGTTAGCTCAATAGTTCCATATTATATACCAGGAGATGTGCTAATCTGCTCAAGTAAGGATACCACATCCAGTACAGCAGCTGCAGTCAGAGTCACTAAATTTTTATAGTCAACTGTCATTCTCCTTGATCCATCTGTCTTCTACACTGGCCAGGTGTAAAGGCTAAAGGGAGATGTGGTGGGAACCACCACCCCTGCATCTTGCAAGTTCTTGGTGGCACTAATTTCTGCAGGTGCACCAGGGATGCAACACTGTCTTTGATTCACTATTTCCCTTGGCAGATGCAACTCTAAAGGTATCCATTTAGCCTTTCCAACCACAATAGCCCTGACTCCACAGGTCGGGGAACCTGTGTGAGAATTTTGCCTACTTATAAGTCTATATACATTCCAATCGTGCATTTGGGACAGGGGAAATAACTACAGGGAACCTCTGAACTTTTGTGAGTAGGGCTTCCGCCAAAACTCCATTAATCACCTGATTTCCATCGGTCCCTACTTTAACTGGAGGTCCATAATGTTTCTTGGGATCTCTCTGAATGGTGCCCATTCAGAACCAGTATCCAATAATCCTAAAAAAGTCTTATTATTTCCTTTCCCCCAGTGTACAGTTACCCTTGTAAAAGGTCGTTGGTCCCTCTGGGAAAGGATTGGAGAAAGGCTAACAGTTAAACTCTTCATTATTTTAATGAGATCCTTCCTCAGGGGAACCCGGCTATCCACTCATTCAAAGGGTCTGAGTCTGCACACTGACTCAAATCTGGACATTCGTTCATGAGCCAAATTCTTTTTTTGCCACAATTCCATGTAGCCTTCCTTCCATTTGCTTGAGAATTTTTCTGCTTGTACATATCAAACAAAAATGCAGTAGACTCTTTATCTACTTCATGCTTGGAAACACCATAATTGATTAGCCAGTACCAAAGGTCTATACAAGTCAGGTCACCATAAAATTCATTTTGTCTGTGCTGCTCACTGTAATAACTATTATCATTTTGCCTTTGGCATTTCAATGCTGCCACTGACCTCTGATACTGCAGGGCCCAATTAAACATATCGCATTTAGTTTATCCAACTGAGCATCAGCATCTCCAACCCTAACATTTAGCACAAGAAGAAGGGCTACAACAAAGCTCTTCAAATGTTCTAGTGCCCCTCTTGCCATTTAAGTCTTATAGGGTTACTGAGGGACATGTCTTCTGGGCCTTCCCGTTGTGGAGGATTGGGTTTTACACAGCATAACCACTCTAGCATTGTGCTTTCCCTGAGCCTTAAAATTCAACATTAAACTAAGGGATAGCAAATATCTGTAACTCTTTTTCAGTAGGCCATCTTTTGACAAACGGTTCATCCAACCATTCAAACAAACTTTTGACACGTCTTTTTTTTTTTTTTTTTAGCTATGCAAACTTTCATATTAAACATAGGCTCTCCACTCAGTGGGCCTATATCAATAAACTCAGCCCGATCCCACACCCTTAAATTCCATTCCCACACATATTCCTCAGACTTCTGCTTGAATAAATGATCAAACTCATTAGGCTCTTCAGTAGTGTAGTGAACCTCTGATGACAGTCCATATAAAGAACATGGAAGGAGAGAGCTTTCACTCTTTGCCTGTTTACTCTCACTGGCAAGTCCATTCTTTCTCCAAAGCACTTTACTGTAAGGAACCAAACATCGGCAGCAATGCTGTCATCTTAGAATGTGCCCCAGCAAAACCACTCCTTATTAAAACACAGACCAGTGTGCTGACATCGAAAACCACCTTCCGAGCCTTTCATGAACAGTCTCATGCTTTGGATACTCTGTTCTCTTAGCTTCTTAATTAGCTCTTTCTGACCGATAGCCCTGTTAAGACTTTAAAATAAAATTGTTGGCTTATGCTTCTGTCTCCTTTGCAGAAAAAAAAAAAACTTATCGAGACAAAGAACTATTCCAAAATGAGGATGATACATAGTCATGGTCTGCTAAAACATCCAAGGAAAAAACTAGAGGAAGCTGGAAACAGGTGGATGATAGCAGAAAATCTCGGTGAGCCACACCCTTGGGGATCAGGAGGCAAGTGTCCCAGGAGTATAAACTGAAATCTGGCCACCAGAATACCTCTAGACATTAGAGAAAGAACTTCATATCAGAGCCTCACAGTACTGGGAATGCCTGGGCAGAGACGTTCTTCGGGGAACATAGACACAGGTTCCAAATGCACTCAACATTGGGAAGGACAAACCTAGGAAAGGGTAAGCACTGGCCCCTGGACCCCTGAAGACCTATCCAAAAGTTCAACCAGAATCTGTCACTTGACCTCATAGAAGACGCACGGGTCTTTTGGCTACTAGGAGTCCAGGAATTAATTTCCATGTCTCTCATGGTTAAATATGCTAAGCAAAGACTTTCTGCAGGTATGTTGACTATTTTACGTGTCTTTGTTTAGGAAAAGACATTAGCCTTTTCCCTACTCTTTTAGATCAGGCTATTTTCTTTTGATTGAACCTTTGAAATGTTTTTGGATGTTCTCACCCTAAAGAAATGATAAGCATTTTGCAAGAGCGATCTGCTAATTACCCTGATCTTTTTACTGTACACTGTACGCATATGCTCAAACATCACATTTACCCTATAAGTATGTACAGTCTAAGTTCATTTATTTATTAACTTCATTTCATTTTTGTTTTTTACCCAGGGACCTGTTCTGTATCCCAGGCTAGCCTGGAACCCTCAAGCCTCCTGCCTTGATCTCGAGTGTTGGAATTACAGTCAGGTACCACCACACCTGGACCAATTTAATTTTTAACTTAAAAAAAAAACAACTTAAAGAAAAAAATCCCGTTTTCACCTCACAGCTGTTGGACTGCCTTTTTTTTTCACATGTCAAAGTCTTATCATTCTCTGGTGTGTATGCTAGGACAATGGAAACAGTTGTGTCCCCGATAAGCCTATGTATTCTCTGACTGAGTGGTCAATTTTTCTCTTTCTCTGTTTTGCTCTGACTATTTCCTTGATGCTAGTCTTTGTTATTTTCAAATAAGAAAAATAGCAGCAAAATGATAATTGCAATGACTTCATAGTATACTTGGATTCAGTTTCTTGCCCATCTTGAGATTGTCCTGACTCGGGGAAGAGAGAGATGAAAGACTGAGAAACTGAACATGTACAAACTTGGTGATTCTGTGACTCAGAGAGAATGCATGAACGCATTTCTTCCCTTTGACATCATTCTGAACCAGGCTTAGCACGGAATACTGTCGCATACTCTATCTCTGCCTAGAGGTGTACGTGGTCTTATTCTTGAGGTTCCTGCTTGATGGTGTGCATTCAGACCTTTATCACACAGCATCAACTTTTCTTGCTTCCCAAGAGCCCCTGCTGATTAAGCAACAAGAACCTTTTCCTCCTAGCCCTGTCATGATTCTATAGTAAAGGGCAAATTTGATTTCTAGGCTATATAACTCAGGGCCTGGTAAAATACAGGCCATGTAGTGGGAGTAGGCAACCATTACTTTGAAGATGTCCATACCTTGTTAGTTAAAATACTCATGTAACTAATTACACTAACTTAAAGAAAACATCTAAATACTTGCCTTCTTAGAATCCTTAAAGGATTAAACAATTTGCTGTACAAGTGCTTGTTATTTGGGCATTCTGTGGGGAAGGAAGCAAACTGGTATAATCAATACATTTTTTCTTTGCAAGCCTACTGTGTGTCTGTCACTGAACAGAAGAATAAACAAAAAAGTGTAAGGATTGATTCATTCCCTCTAAGAATTTATAGTCCAGCACAGAGGACCGGAAATACTTTTTAAAGCAAGAACCCCCTCCCCAAAGGAAGAGGATCACGTGACAAGTAGAGCTCAAGAATAAGGTTGTGTGTGTCCTTCCATGCAAGAGGAAACATTGTTGTGGAGAAGAAGCATCCAACCTGCAAAGCATAGCAACGCTACATCCCCCAGGCGGGAGCATCAGACATGAGGCCCTTTGGGTGCTCCACAGGAGATGAGGGTCTTGGATGCAGAAGCTCCAGCACTCCCTCTCTTCATTGCCACATGCATTTCTGCTGAGGCTGGAATACAGTACGCAGCTCAGGAGGGACAGGCTGGCTCTCCTCACACTCAGCACCCGTATATACCTACCTGTGACTCTCCTCATACTCAGCACCAGTATATACCTACCTGCAGCATGTCACTGAATTGCTTCAGAACCCACCTCTCCTTTCCAGATGTTCTGCCCAATAACACTCCTTCCAAGCCTTGCTCACTTCAAAACCAGATTCTTGAAGTATGCCTCAGGCTTTCTCATCTCCGTGCTTTTAAGGTTCTCTATCCTCTCTACTTGGAAGAGCCTTTCTTGCCCCCTTTCTCTACGGAATCATGCTCAGACGCAAATCCCACCTCTAGTATTCTTTCTTCACAAGGACCTTCCCTCCTTACACAACGGCTGAAGTGCTGACTGACTCCTGGATAAATACCTCACTTCACCACCAATAACATCTTCTTTTCTAAGTTTAAAAAAAAAACGATTTTATTATGCTTTATTTGATTCCTGTACAGATGTATGCACTTCGTGGTGCATGTGTGGGGTCAGAGGACAACTTGAGGGAGCAAGTTCTCCCCAATCATGTGGGTCTTGGGGACTGAACTCAAGTTTTCAGGCTTGGAGCCAAGTGGCTTTATGCACTGAGCCTTCTATCACTCGTCACCTTACACTTCATGCTGAGATTTCTGTCACTGTCTTCTCCTCATCAAATTACTTGAAGGGCAAGGAAATACTTTTTAGGTTTCTGCTCCCCAATTTCCTAATATGTTTCTCCCAAAGTGTACTAAACACTTGTTGCATAGCTCTAAGTTCATCAAGAAGACCCTGAGCAATGGAGAGGCACAACAAAGAGGCAAACAAGACAACTCTGGCCTCCACTATCTACAAGGAAACAGGTGTGGGAATCCCATGGGCCTGACAGTGGAAGCCATTAGTGAGATCAGCCATGCTGTTTAACAGTCCTTATTTGGATCAAGTTACTTAAACTCCTTAGACCATAGTATGTGGCAGGAATATGAAACCATCTAGATATCCATACCTCAAAGAAGGGATGGGTAAAATGAACCAACATGGATCAATGATAAAACACGGTCAAAATCTTGTGAAGGACAGCTGTTACTATGGGTGGATGGGTGAGGCCATGTGTTCATGTTCTCTCCTGGACTCCTGTACACACCATGAAATGTTTGCCAAATGAGAGTTCTTCGGGTTTCTGTTCACATCAGCAATGCTTCCTTTATACATTATATGGCAGCAGGGTGCAAAGTAAGTGGGGTCATAAAAATATTTTAATTTGAAACTAAACGTCAAACTATCTGGCTTAATGTGGCTCTCCTCCTTGAACATTATCCCACTGCAGGCTGTGTAACCTTAGCCTTACACTTCTGTCCACCTTATCCCCAAGCTAGAGATGGCTCCAATGGATAAGAAGAAAGTCTGGATGCCTTCCAGGCTTCGTCAGCTCACTGCTTAACTTACAATAGGAAGACAGTTAAAAGCTTTTCTTAAGCTATTTTGAAAGGCAAAATATAAAGAAGTAATGTATCTAAGTAATATTCAGTAAAACAATAAAACTTTAAAAACATTAAAAAGATCTGGGTTTGCAGACATTGGATTACAGCTATAGTTTCAAATGGTAATTTCCACTTCTCTGGGCAGAATTCTTTCTAAAATTACAAACTGATAGCATTTCCCACTGGAGATTCTTTCATGCTCATCTTCTACTTGGGGTAAAAGAGGGGGTGCTGTCAGGAGCTGACATGTCTCGATATCAAAAAAAAAATCTTAAGTTAAGAAAACATCTTTGAATGCCATATTCTGCACATCTCTTGAGGTTTTTGAAGACCCCCTATCTATCTCTTATATTTAGATAAGCAAATGTTGCTTGTCTCTTAGCAACTTGATTTCTGATTCACTTAGAAAATAACTGTGATAGACTGTCATAGTACCTAACAAAATGACAAGCTTGAATGACTACTAATTTGCATTTCTTAATTATCCTAAACAGTTTATGACAGTTGGTAGCAAAAGGCCAAAATTTCACATTTCATTTTTAAGCATTACTAGGTACAATACCTTTAAAAAGCGTTACCCTTAATTATGTATCAATATACAAAAATCAATACCAATGTGGCCAAATATAGACTTAATTTTGTATCAGTATACAAAGATCAATACCTATGTAGCCCAATACAATCTTAATTTTGCATCAATATACAAGGGTCAATACCATTGTGGCCAAATATAATCTTAATTTTGTATCAATATACAAAGATCAATATCTCTTGGCAAGAAAAACCCCTTGCTTCAACTGTAGACAGAATGTTGTCCAAAAAGGACAAAACTTGGAAGCAGGTAAGTCAACAGCCTAGCTCTGCCAAGACAGGGTAGGCAAGTCCTTCATAATTCCTGCTCTACAATCAATGTCTGTCAGAGAAACAGGGCCAAACGGCTGAAGATTGATGCTGTAATATATGGAGAGAAATTGGGAACTGTCCAGGCAGCCACTGGTATGTTATTTCTTAGTTTTGGAAGCTGCAGGCCCTGCACTTCCTATATAATCAGATATATTTATCCCTCTCAGGTCTCTGAGGTGGTTGAAGAATAGATAGCTAGAGTCTCATAGTTAAATCTTGAGTTGTTTAGGAATCAAGAGGGTGTTCTGGATCTAAGAAGATGGTTTTAAAATTGTGATGCAAGTTAGTATGAAAGCTGAGTTAGATATAGAACTTTAAACCCATGGAGATGGTTAGATAGTAGAATGTTAAAGTCAGGTGCCAAATACATATGGACTGGACATTGGGAATGTACGCTAAGCCATATAACCCTCATAATTGTGGCCTATTTATTTCTGTTGCTTTGTATTGTATTTATTGTTATAAGAGAAAGAACCATTTGTTGGACTGAAAGGGGGAGCTGTTGGGGGGAAAAGATATACCTTAAACTTAAAAAAAAGGGGGGGGAAGAGGATGGGGGGTTGAGGAGGAAGAGGGTGGGAGGGCGGGACTGGAGGGAGAGTAGGGGGGATTGTGATTGATTGAGATGTAACTTGAAAAAATAAAAAATAAATTTTAAAAAATTACAAACTGACTTCTAAGACAGAACCCACTGAATGAAATTTAACCTCCTTTACGAAGAACCTATTACTGTAAAGATCTAGCTAAGACCTTGTTGCATTTTCTCTCTGTGTCTTAAATTTATATGCAATTTCCAAACCTACTTCCAGTCTTTCTGATTTCCAACTCTCAACATTCCAGAAGTAACTTTGTGCTAGTACTCTTAGTAAACCTGCCTGAAATAACTCCAAACCAATGCCTCCCCAATAGCTGTCCTCATGGCTGCTTCTGAACTATTTTGCAAGAATGATCTCCATAACACCCAGAAATTGGCTGACTGGGAGGATGAAGGAACTTCTGTAAATTGAGAAATGAGAAATATTGCCACTCACCGTTTGGCCATTCAGACCTGTGTGATTCTATTACTCAACGTCCAGTTATGTTCGCAATTCATAAGAATTCTAGACAACGGGATTCTAGGTTTGTAAAATAAGATTTGGATGTATTAGTCAGTGTGATCTAGTTCATAATAGATAAGGAAGATGTTTTCTTACTAATAATTCTTGATGTCTATTTTCTGTTGAGACTTTTTTTTTTTTTTTTAAGGAAAGGAGTTTGCACTGTGTCCTCTTTTCCATCCTTCTCTACCTGGAAAAGTACTATTTATCTTATTAATTCAAGCCTGAGTGTCAGGGACATGTCTCCTGACTATTTCTGGGAAATTTTTCTTTTCTTTTTTTTTTTTTTTGCCCTTCATACTCCCAAAGCCTCAACAAGTGCATATAAGCTATTGGAAAGCAGAACATGCGCCCTGTTTAGCCATGGCCATGCTGAATCTAGAAGAGTAGCTAGTAGTTGGTGTTTCAGACACTTGTCAGCAAATATGTATGTTTTAGAATGGCCTGTTTGGTGGCCATCTTAAGGAATGGAGAAGTCCTATGATGGCTAAGGATAGTGTCAATAAAAAAGAGAGAAGAAAGAAAAAAAAGAGGTGAGGAGGAGGGAGAGAAAGAATATAGGAAAAGTGGAAAAGATAGGTTCTAGAATGTTGAATTACCCATGGTTACTGACTTTTCTGTTTAAGGCCAGGTTTGAAATCTGTTTGAAAACACTGTCCATTCGCTCTCTTTTTTTCTAACCCAAGCCCACAGCTTTGCTCTTATTCATCCAGAAGCCTGGCTCTTCTGACTCAGAACCTCAAGGCTCTTAGGCATCTCCTCCCTCTGCTTATCTGCCCTATCTCCCTGTCCTGTCTGCTATCTGGACCAGATTGTCCCTAAACTGGAAGTGTTTCATGCTGGTTGAGAGGGGGCATTAGTTTAATGTGTCCTTGATCAGAGGAATTCATCGCAAACAACACCAGAAAAAATAAGCCTTGTGTCATTCTTCAGATCACATTCAGAAATGCAAAAGTTATTTCATTTACCTGGCCAAAAAAGGATTCTAAGGAAGAAGGTGAAAAAAAGGAAGTGAAGAGCTTTTGCCTATAAAACCAAAGGACAAACAACAGGGATCCACAGACAGCAATCTGCAATTCAAAGAAAGAAAATATCAAACTTGTGAATTTCCTGGTTTCAAAACTAATTTGCTCGCTGTGAACCAATCTTACAATTCATTATCTTCACCCTAGAGACAAGACTGGATGTCAGCTCTCTTCCTGACCTATAAGTAATAGGTTCCCCTAGCTCAGAAATAAGCATAATAGCAGAGTGAATCGATGGGATTGTTTCAGAACCGAAAAATAACAGGCTGTGTCCTGAATTTTTGGAAAGAGAGGAACTTTTCCTTTCCTTCCCTTTGGGAAAGAAATTTTTAAAAAAGTGAAATATTATCTTTTAACAGTACTAAGATTAAACAAAAAACATTCTATGAATTTAAAAATAAAACCAAGTTATCCCCAATTGTTTATTTAACCTGAATGAAGAGCTGAGAACAGAGATATTGCCTCATAAGCAAATCTGTGGCACGCTGTTATGTGCAGCAGGCCTGAGTTCTGGACCATGCAGTGTTAGTGCAATGCATGCTGCTTCCGGGCCTGAATCTAAAACACCTGTCATGCACAATTCTTTGTGTTCTTTATTAATTCTTGGTGAGGGGGTGAAGGTGACTATGATAACTTGGAATTTACTTGTTCAGTATGGCAGAACCTCAATCAGCCTGGGGCTGTGTGGAGGAGAGCCATGACCACCCATCCCTAATCTACATCACTCTGTTGTCACGAAAGTGAGAGCTAAGCCTACATCTGTCTGAGAACTACATTTTGGAGCCTTATTTATAAGAGTGACCCTTTAATTTGCATATGTGTTCTACTTTTAGTTCATCTTTTTAAAGTCTAACCAAAAAATTCATAGGAAAAATAGTGTGGATGCAGAAAAGCAAAAAGAAACAAAACATAAAAGGCAGAGAAAAAAACCCTTTCGCCTTACCAGCTCAGTACAAACAGATCTACCATTATAAGACAGAGCTCATTCTTGGCCATTTTGTAAGGTTTTTTTTTCCCCCACTTAAAAATTGTATGAGAGCTGGGATATAGTATGATGACAGAGTATTTATATAGAAGGCACAGGTCCTGGGTTTAATTCCCAGTACTAAAACAAACAAACAAACAAAACAATCATGACCATATTTCCTTTGCCTCTTTAAACACTATGCAGTCACATCATTTTTTTTTTTTTTTTTTTTGGTTTTTCGAGACAGGGTTTCTCTGAATATCTCTGGCTGTCCTGGACTTGCTTTGTAGACCAGGCTGGCCTCGAACTCACAAAGATCCGCCTGCCTCTGCCTCCCAAGTGCTGGGATTAAAGGCGTGCGCCACCACCGCCCGGCTTAGTCACATCATTTTAATAACTTGGGAAAATCACAGGTTGGTGAACGGCCACATATCTGTTCATTAACCAGCAAACCCTGAACATTGCCAGGTGGCAGTTCTCAGAATGTTTAGATCCAGGACTATGAGCATGGGTGATTACTTGGAAAATCTGGTCATTAGCTACCATGGTGGAAGTTAAGCTGGTATTTCCAGGAGAACAAACAAACAACAAAACAAAATTCTTATTGTCAGGACATATTCTTGTTATCAAAACACTTTTGATGTGATGGGCTAGAGTGGTTCTTTAAGAGCTGTGACTCATCTCTAAAACCAAAGAAATGTGGTATTGCAGTCTAGCAGGTCTGGGTCAATATGACAATTCCACTTTTTACCCAACAGGAAGAAGAAACATCTGCAATGAGCAATTTTCTTGGTGGAAATTGCTGCATTTCTGCCTGCTCACATTTCATTGGTCTGGGCTTAATTACCTAAGCAAACCTAGTTTCACGGGCATTTGGGAAATGACATGCGAACAGGGTGGTCTTGTGTTCACCAAAACTCCATGATATGGAAGAAAGGGAGAATAGAGCTGAAGGGAAAATAGCAGCCCTTCAGAGTTTAGTTTGCAGCACAGTGTCTGTGAATAGGAGCACTGCTTCAGTGGCTTCTAGACACTGACTTACCCTGGCTGGTTACTAACTAACTTGCAACCTCAAATCAACTAGTTACTAGCTATCTTCTGAGAGGCTGATACTTACCCACAGCTTGTAAAACAGAGCCCTGAAGACTCACATACTTGTATGGGAGTTAAGTGGTTTGATGTACAGAAGGTGCTTCTAAGACACTGACTGTAACTACAACATAATCAAAGCCAATAGAAAATTGATGGTCTGTGGCCAGAGGGTAAAGTCAACATAATACAATAAAGAGTCAACCCCAAATGGCATTAAATGAAGTATAGAAGGTGAATGCGAAGACCTGGAGCCAGGCTGCCCAGGTTTGGACCCTGACTCAGCACTTACTAGCCACTTGAGCAACTTAGGTTACCTCTTCACCTCAGTTTCCACATTTAGAAAGTAGAGATTAAAATTAGCAACTACCTGTATGGTGGCTTGTGAAGGTTCTATGAATTCATGTAGAATACGTGTAGCCTACACTCCAGCACAAACCACAAAGTATGCAAGTGTTGACCTCCACTCATCTTGAAAGTGTGTTCTCAAAGAATATTAACCACTATTATTATCATTTTTTAAGAAAATTCATCTATTCACCTAAATCTTTGCAGGGGACTTGTGTAGACCATCATACTAAAATCTTACCATTTCTATTCCTGCTCCCCAGTGCCCTGCACTTTCAAAACCAGTATGTCAATACTCTGTATCATAGTAGGCTGGAATATATCCATCATCCAAATTGGACAGGCATTGCACCTGATTTCATTTCCTTCTGGAGAGCTGTGCATATTTTCATGTCTTCCTTGCTTCTGTAATGCAGGCTTTCAAATGAACAAAAGTCTCCTTTCAGGTAATGCATTTTCCCAGAGTATGTGCTTGCTGCTTCTGAGATGTCAGGATTGAAAGGTATTCTCAGAATCCAGAACTGAATTAGGTCATGTCTTTCTTTTCTATCATCTTTAATGAAAACATTCTTAAATTATACTATATGCCAAAGACTTCAATATAGTCTCTATATTCTAGCTGCAATTAGGATGATCCATTAATTGATGATTATTTGTAATTAGGAAAATAACCAAGAACATATTAAGAACCTCCCTGAAAACCAGGTTCCATGAATTTGTTCAGTTTCCCTGATGAATGTAATTAGTGTATGGCTATTCTTGCTACAAAAGGTTGGTTTTTGTTGTTGTTGTTTTGTTTTGTTTTTAGAGAAATTGCCATAAAATCAAAATTGCATGAGTTGGAAATTATTTTTCTACATATTTAAAGCCTCACTGAAGCACTGAATTCCCAATTATTCATCCAAGTTTTTATTAAAATGGCCCCAATATTATAGTAGTAATTTAGTAATTATGAATTAATACCTAATATGTGTTTTATTTAGTGTTTGTCAGGTTTTATCTTCTATGTCATTTCTGTCCTTTTTCATAACATTAATCTAAAGGTGAAGGAATACTTCCAAGAAAGGGTTCTGTATTTTCTTTTTCTTTTGTTCTGGAACCATTTGAGACTTCCAAAAACTAGTTGCAAAAATACTGCATGGAACAACTGAGAGGGAAAATTCTCCTCCCTCCCTCAGTAGCTATGAAGGGCCATAAGGGTCAGGACCTGGAGAACACCTTCCTCATTTATTGGAATTTGTGCTATGTAAAAAAAGTTAATTATGTTGGACTCCATTTGTAGAAAAATTGCTAATTAAATTATTTACGTTGTATTTAATTGGTCGACTATGTGAATCCTTAACTTGCCATTATAAATGAGCACACAGATACCACATGGATTTTAATAAGCCTTGGCCTGAATTGAGCAATCTTGGCCTATCTAAGCTAGCCCTTAATTCTATTCCACAAATATGACCCCATATACACATACATCCCCTGGGGTGTTATTCCCCACGCTATGCTGATGTTCTAGCCCATGTGGAATGACATTCTTTTCTCTAATCCATGGCATGTGTTCTCCTGCTTGTCTTCTTGGAGGTTCCTTCTTCCCATAAATCTCTCTGCTTCAAAAGCCCACACCTTTGTCCCACCTACCTCTGTCTTTGCCCAATCTCAGGCCTCCACATTTATTCAACCAATCAGAGACAATGGTTAACAAGAAAGTTAACACAGCTTCACTTTGTGTAGAGCAAGCAGGCTTCTGGGAGATTAATTAACATTTAGAATGTATAACATCGCCCCATCGGTACTAGCTTGATTTACGAAGGTAACTGTAGACACTGTGAGTTTCTGAGCCTGATAATTATGCCATGTCCAGAGGAAAGTACTTCTCTGTATTCCTCCCTATCCTCTGCTCTTACATTATCCTCTTTGGCCAGATTCCCTGAGCCTTGGTTGTGGGGAGGGTTCTTTCCAATTCTCCAGAGAATGGCCCCACATCTATGTAGATATGAGCAGCATTAATTAAACTTAATGAGTTATCAAAAAAAAGATGTAAAGTTTGGGAGGGCACATATTAGAGGAATATGGGGAAGATGGAAGAGGAATATGGAGAGAGGGTATAGTAATATTTTGTTATATGCATGTGTTTTGTAGACTATCCTTCAGCTTAGGCCTTTTCTGATGCTTTCTGGTGCAGTTTCTCTGGGCAAGAACACCATAGAAGCATAGCATTTGTATGCTGCTCTAGGAAGTACAGGATGCATACTGTCTTATGGTGATATTTACTTTGGTCCCTTAATTAGGGAATGTCTGCTGAGTTTCTCCATTGTAAAATGATGTTGCCCTTTTAATTTTGAATATACTGAAGGAATGTGTATTTTAAACCATACAAGTGTTTGTTTTTCAGTATGCCTCCCTTGACTACTTTTGACATCTACAGATAAAGATACTTGCCTGAAACAACTCATTATGGTCGTTCATGTCAGAGGGTGACTTTTCTAATTCTACTTTTCATTGATATTCTTAAAACTCACATTCTTCTGGAAGTTTGAATGGTCACTTCCTTTCCATTTATTCATATCATTTACTCATATTTAAGTGCACACAATACATCAAACCTCTCTCTGTCCTATGGTATAAACTGGTTTGCAAGGTTTAACTCTGGGGCAGTCTGGCTGAGATTTCTAACACATCTTTCCTTCTCTAATGCAGAGAGTTCATGCTGTGTTGTTCTGTTTCTACCAGGGGTGATGCAAATCCCAGCACCACTCACATAGGGAAACACAGACATTTGATGAAGAACTCTGTTTTGGCATGTGTTTGGGTTCACCCTCCTAGTGGTAAGCAATACTTTGGGCAATTGTCTGAGTAGTGCATGCTCCTGGGGGGGAAAAGTGAGGAATGGGAAAAACCAGGCTCCAAATCCCAACATCTTAGAAAAGACACTTATTCCTCAGCTGCTTTTCTCTTTCCCCTACAGCTACAGGCTTATCACATGTGATCATCAAGACAAACTAAGAGAACCAGCACATCAGCCAATCCTGACAGAGAACAAAGTTCATTGTGTGAATAATGTATCTAAGTATCACTCTAAGAGGGTATAATACTTTCTAGAGTCTAAATTTTTAAAGGAACTATCTTAGAGGCCCTTTAGGGGTATTAACTGTGAGAATCACAATTCTTTTGGTTGTAATTAAGCTTAGTTTTCTAGATCAAGTGATTCAATCAGGACCATTTGGTACTTAAGTCTTCTCAACCTATCTTCTTCTTGCCAATCATTCTGAAATATTCCATGTTTGTTGTATAACTTCTCAACTTGCAATATATTCCACCACCAGATTAGTTTATGTAGAAGAATGGACACATTTCCCTGCTCCATACTCAATTCTAGGGCAGAGACATTTTTCTGAACCCTGGCATTCCTCTGAAGAGCCTGGATTGGCACAAAGTTTTTAGTGTGCTGATCCCTTCTCATGTGGAAGACAAGGAAACCACAGCCTGTTAGGGATGTTTGATCTTCCATTTCCAAAAGGTTGCATACACTGAGCTCCTTGGCCATGGCTACATCCTCCATTTTCAAAATCAGCAGCATCACACCAGCAGCTCTCTTCGAAATGACTCTTCTGCCTCCATCACACACGGACTCTGAGATTACCTTGGACTCTCTAAATGGTCCAGGATAATCCCTCCTCAAGATCCTTACTAGTCACTCTGTGGAGGGTTCCTTTAATCCTCTGAAGTAATGTTCATGAGTTTGGGCATGAGGATATCTGTGAAGAAATGTTTTATGCTTGCTATAAAGAACCTCAGGGCAAAGGACAACAGCTTCTGACCTAGGTAGATATTCTTGTCTAATGTCTAATGTCTCTTCATAATTTAACCAGTATACTCATACGGCTGTAGGTATGAACACAACAGGGGATAGATTAAAAGAAAAATAAATGAAACACCTTAAATCAATCAAAAATTAGAGTGGACTACTTTATTCATTTCCAGTCTCCAAGAGAAATTAAAATTTAAGGCTTTCTTAATTTATTTTTTATATAAGCACTTTTTTTTTCTTCAAGTTACATCTCAGTCACAAACCCTTCCCTATTCCCCCTTCCTGTCCCACCCTTCCACCCTCTTCCCCCCCAACAGCTTCCCTTTTCAATCCAACAAATGGTTCTTTCTCTTATAACAGTAAATTCTATACAAAATAGCAGAATTAAATATGTCACATTTATGAGAGTTAAATGGCCCAGTATACCTTCCCAATGTTCAGTTCATACATATTTGGCCCCTGACTTTAACCTTCTACCTTCTAACCATCTCCATGAGTTTAAAGTTCTATAACTGACTTAGCTTTCATACTAACTTGCATCACTATTATAACCATCTTCTTAGATCTAGAACACCCTCTTGATTCCTAAACAACTCAAAATTTAGCTATGAGACTCAAGCTGTCTATTCTTCAACCACCTCAGAGAGCTGAGAAGGATAAATATATCTGATTATATAGGAAGTGCAGGGCCTGCAGCTTCCAATACTAAGAAATGACAAACCAGTGACTACCTGGACAGTTCCCATTTTCTCTCCATACATTCCAGCATCAGTCTTCAGCTTTCTTAATTTAAAGCTGTCAAAAGAGCATTGCTAAATTTGTATTAATGCGTTCCAGAAATAGTAAGAAATGAAGACTAAATCCTTATTCAGGCCAATTCTGATACTGAGCCTCTATCTATAGGCTCTGGAAAAAGTTCAATTCCAGATTTTTTTTGTTTATTTATTACTTCAAGTTACATCTCCTCCACAGTACCCTCATTCCACCTCTCCCTGTTCCACTCTCCCACCCTCTCCTCCTTCCCATTCCTCCAATGTGGAGTGTCCCTACATATGAGCCCCTCTCAGCTCAACAGCCATATGCAGGCTAAGAGCTTCCTCTTGCACTGGGGACCAACATGGTAACACTCCTAGGGCAAATTGTCCCCTTAATAGGTAACAAAGTCTATGTTCCTGATCCTTTTGGTGTATTGGCTGTAGAATAATTATCCTGTAATATATGGCTAAAATCCAATTATAAGTGAGTAGATACCATGTACATCTTTCTGAATCTGGGTTGGCTCACTCAGGATGAGCTTTACTGGTTCCATCCATTTGGCTGCGAATTGCATGATTTCTTTGTTTCTGATAGCTAAGTAGTACTCCATTGTGTAAATGTACCACAATTTTTTTATCCATTCATTGGTTAAGGGATATCTGGGCTGTTTCCAGTTTCTAGCTGTTACAAATAGGGCTGCTATGAACATAGATGAGGATATGTCTTTGTGGTTTGGTGAGGATTCGTTTGTGTGGATACCCAGAAGTGGTATGTCTTGGCCTTGTGGTAGGACTATTCCAAGTTTTCTAAGATATCCCCAGGCTTATTTACATAGTGGTTGTACAAGTTTGCACTCCCATCAGCAATGGAGGAGTGTTCCCCTTTCTCCACAGCCTTGCCAGCATGTGCTGTCATTTGAGTTTTTGACCTTAATATAAGGCCCGACACACTAAAACTAATAGAAGAGGAAGTGGAGAAAAGCCTGGAACTTATTGGCACAGAAGATAACTTCCTAAACAGGACACCAGTAGCTCAGGCTCTAAGACTAACAATCAATAAATGGGACATCATTAAACTGACAAGCTTCTGTAAGGCAAAGGACACCATCATTCGAACAAAACAGCAACCTACAGATTGGGAAAAGATCTTTACCAACCCCACTTCTGACAGAGGGCTAATATCCATAATTTATAAAGAACTCAAGAAATTAAACACCAAGAAACCAAATAATCCAATGGGGAAAATGGGAAAGAGAGCTAAACCAAGAATTCACAAAGGAGGAATCTCTAATGGCAGTGAGATATTTGAAGAAATGCTCAACTTCCTTAATCATCAGAGAATTGCAACTCAAGACAACTCTGAGATTCCATCTCACACCTGTCAGAATGGCAATTACAACATTTTTATTGTGAGGTGAGTGTTGTAGTGCAGAAAACAAAGACCACTCAACACAGCAAATGTCCAAATTGTGAGTCTGTATTAGGCCAACCAGCAACTGCCTGGAGAGAAACACTTCTCACAGAGAAGACTCAAATACATTTCACAGGGATATTTTAAAGGCAAAGAACATAGAAAAACTACATCCTGATTGGCAGTCCTAGGGGAAAATAAAGCAACCAAGCAAACAAGCAAGTAAGTAAGCAAGCAATCAGTTTAACAGAAGCCAAAAACATGCAGTTATCTGGGACTTTTAACCCCTGAGTTCCTAGAACAGGGTTGGGTACTTTCCCACAGATCTTTTCACAGTAGTGGTAAGTTTCAGGTTAAACCAAAGATAGCTCCAAAGAGTTAGTTGGGGATTTCTGGGATGCAAATTGGAGAAAATGCCTATAAAAGATTTAGGGGCAAAGGAGCAGGTAGGGTCAGGAAGAGCTTTCACACCAAAATGTGTGCATGCCTGTTCTATGAAGGAAGAAGAGTAAAGGGAGAGCTGGGTGGAAAGAGCTGCAGGCTTCAGTACAACTTCAGGAAGTCTTAGCTAGGTCAAGAGACTCCAAAAAGGGTGTTCTTTAGGAGTAACACCAGGCTGTACTTCCAAGCCATGATCTATCATTGGTCAGAAGTAACCCAAGAGACTAAAGTTTTAATGTGGATACAGTGGCAAGTACCAAAGATGTGAAAAAGGGGAAGCTATCCACTAACCACCACTTCACAGCAAATTCCCTTAGCAATGTGAGATCTGGAGAATACTCCTCCACAACTGAGAGAATTCATCACAATCTTGGTAGATATGTAAATCAAGATTGCCTAAGCCTTGATCTTAGACACATCAGCTGTAATGTGACTATGTGCAGTAATACTTGGACTTCTTTCCTTTAAATTCTTCATATTTTGTTTTGTTTTTAGTTCAAAAATTTGATCCTTACGGAATCTCCCTTTTCCTTTTAGAATGTTGGCATTCAGTTGAACTAAATGACATTTAAAATTGTACTCCTAAATTCCATTGTCCCCAAACTTTCTACCCTCTATTTTAACTATATGTACCATCCTTCATAAAGTATCGAGTTAGAACTTTTTTTTTTTTTTTTTTGGTAAGTCCATTTGAAAAGGATCTGACATCTTACTAAATAGTTTATCTCTAAATCTTCTTTCTGTTGTTATGGTGATGAAGATAGCTGGTCAAGAAAAAGAAACAAGAAGGAAAGGGAATATTTTGAAATAAACTAAGAGGATTTTCACTGGTTATAAATATTTATTCAAGCAGGGCTTGTTACAATACACATTTACACAATGCTTCAAGCTTAAAACCAAGGCATTCCACTAAAAACAGTTCTGCTTTGGACAAGATATCTTCACTTTATCCTAGAATGTCAAAAGCACCACCAATGAATAAAGACTGATTGCCCAGTTTATTCTAAAAGGATTCATAAAGGGAAAAATAATCCAAGTATGAATAATACCTATACTAAGAAATATCCACAAATACAGTTTTATAGAGTATCAACCTAAAATAGAGCACTTAAAAATGGTACACCAAAGAGGTGGGCTGTAAGCATATTTATCAGGAAATAAAGAAGTGTGGTTCCCCACCTTCCTGGAAAAAAGAAAAAAATTAAAAGAGGGGCTGGCAAGACTGATAAAATGGCAAAGTACTTGCTGCATAATTGTGAAGACCTGAGTTTGGATCTCCAACTCCCATGTTAAAGCTAAAGATGGCAATGCTTACCTATAACTGAAGTTGCAGTAGCCAGCAGGCAGAATCTGAGGGCTCACTGGCCAGCCAGATTCAATGAGAGACCCTGTCTCAAAACATTAGAAAGGCACCTGAGATGGACCTCTGGCCTCCATACATGTCCACACAAGTAAATGCACCAGCAGACACACATACATACAGCACACATCCAAAAAATTAAAACAATATAGTACTATGACACCTAGATTCAAGGGAATTTAATCCATCAAATTGATAAAGAATGTGAGGAATCTAACCTGGAGCAGGCAAGCAACCAAAGATGAGCAACAGGAAGCTGCCACTACCCCAAGGCTGGAGAGACAAAAGCAAGCAGTGTTCTCAGAGCTTGAGGTCAGTAGAAACTGTGGTCATTCTAAGCTGCTGATGTGAAAAACATGGAATCTGGACAGTTGCTGTAGCTGCTTGTGGAAACACTGTCAAAAGAGAAAAAGAAAAGAAAGAAGGAAGGAAGGATGGGAGGGAGAAAGTGAGAGAAGGAGGAAGGAAGATCTTTGTATAATTCTTTTTCTGTCTCCTACCACTGTCTAATATTGGCAAAACCTGCTAGTAAGAAAGCCTGGGAAGACCCTTCAGCCACAGCCTTCTGCAATGCAGAATGACAAACAAGCTTAGGGTACAATTATGCCTCTTCTGCCCAATTCCCAAGAACAATCTGTTATAGTCACCTTTTGAGTCAAACTGAATTGAGTAAGAAATATCCAGTGTCTGGTAAATGATTCCTAGGTGTGTCTATAAAAGCATTTACAGAAGAGATTAGTTATTAAATAAATGAGGAAAAGTCACATGTCAAATGTGGACAGGCATTGAATTAGTTGAAAACCTAAGTGGAAGAAAAAGACAGAGAGACTGGGGTAAGATGAATTCTCTTTTGTTGAGATATCCATCAGACACCCAACTCTTGGTTATCCTAGTTACAGATGCCAGGATTTATATCAGAGGCTCTTAGACCTTAGGTCTAGCAGTGAAAGGAAAGGCACTGAGCAAGGCAGATACTGGGGGTGTGTTGCAGCCAATCTAGTTAACATGGTGAGCTCTAGGTTAGATGAGAGAACCTGTCTCAAAAAAGTTAAGGTGAAAAGTGGCTAACTTCCTGCTTCCACATGTACATGATCAGGTGAGTGCATCCTAACACACACACATATGCACACACATACACACATACACACACACACATATACACAAACACACACAATGGGAGAAGTATGTTTATAGACATTCAGCAGTTGGAAACTCTTTCCTAACTTGAGTCAAAATTCATTTAATGTTTTTTTTTTCTTTTTAATGAAACTCAAGTCAACAACTGAAACAGAAGTTTTTAAATTCAAACATTTAACACAATCCAATCCAAAGATCAGTTGATTTGATACTTGCATGCTGAGGAATAACAGCAGGATGAGGTTCAAGGTCTTTGTTTTCTGTAATTGAGCCATTATGTTTCCATAAGAGCAGTAACAATACTACAGTTCATAAGAAACAATAATAGCTTTGATTCTGAGCTGTGATGTTTGGGGCAACGTCATTGGCCTTGGCTACCAAGTGAGGTGCAAAATCCTCCTGTTGTGTGTCTAGAGCCAAGGCTACACTAAAGTCACCCAGCACCACATGGGCAAGAGCTCCAGGAAATGTTGTGACTTATTGTATCTAATTTTAATTAATTTTTGTCCATTGCAATTCAGAAAACTGCTGCTAGTTTTTGACAGCCTCCCCCCCCACCACACCCACATATTCAGTTCCCATGACTCCATTGTGATCATGACCCATGGCTTAAGAAGCTGGATTTACAAATAACTGTTGGCTTTTATAAGCACATTTCAAGTGGACTGACAGGTGAAAGGTTGACAGAATGGAGTTAAGAGAGAATTGTAAAAAAAGAAATGGAGATGGTAAACAGGTACCGCCATGTGGAAATTACAGGAAGATTGTTTCAAATGGGTAACTATTCAAGCCTGCATCCTGAGAATGATGCAGGAGAGCGGGTAAATTCATGATATCTATGTAAAGACAGATTGTTGTCAATGTCCACGTCTAAAATTCAAGGGATGAGAAGCATGTGTCAGTGGTATTTTGGCTTAAATGGAAGCTCCAGCAAGTCTCCACATCCTCACTCTCAGAGTAGACAAGAATCTCATACTAAAACTCATTTACTCCCTTATGTTTTACATTTTTACCAAAACATTAAACAGGAAATATGTCATTTCTATTTAACATGCATTCTGTGATGACTAATGAGACTGAGCCCTTCTTTATCAGACATTTGTTCATCTACTTTAGTTAATATCCAATATTTACTTTTTAAATTGTCTTCCACATTAAAGATAAAATACTACATTAATGCTTTTGCCTTCTCTTGGTTTAGCATCTTTCTGTTGAACTATCCAAGTGCTCCGGGTTCAAAAGAAATTCTTTTGTTTTTGCACATAGTCAAATCTATCAGACCTGTGTCTCATGGTTAGGTATTTTTGAATTAAAAAATATATCTCCTAGATGCTCTCCTATTAAGAAAACAGTTTAACTTTTACATTTTTAATTTGTCTGGAGCATTGTTATGTCTATTGAATAAACAAAAAGGTACTTGAACTTAAGAAATATTTACACAGAGACATTTTCTAGATTTTCAATTGCTACCATACTCATGCCATTGAAAATAACTGTCATCCTACAGTTCTATACCCAGCAAAAATTACCTATCAAGAATGAGGCTAAGGAGAGGGTGGGAGGGTGGAACCGGGAGGGGTGGAAAGAGGGTACTATGATGGAGATATAACTCCAAGTAATAAATAAACATTAAAAAAAAAGAATGAGGCTAAAATAAAGGCAATTTCATATAGACAAAAACTGAGAGAGTTTTCTACCAGAGTTCTCATTAAAGGAAATTCTAAAAGAGGTAATTCACACTAAAGGGAAATAGCTGTAAATGGGAGGAATGACAGCAATTGAAGTTTAAATGCAGGAGTGAGGCTGAATGACTACCACATAAAACTAGAGCAATCAACATGCAATGGCTTGAACAAAACAATAAATCATTCACTACAGACCAGAGTCAATGAAAACAGTTTGTGTATTAAGTCTTTGTGGTGTTTAGAAAAAAAGCAAAGGCATTCATTTTATATTAAAATTGCACAACTCCTGAAGTTAAAAAAAAATTGAGAGAATAGAAATGACAACTTGTTCACATCCAGAGAGAAGGAAATGCCAATATGGGATTAGAAACAGATTTGTTGGGGAAAATGTCAATGAACCATTAAAAGGAGAGCATCATAGAAAATCAGAACCTACAGACATCTGTACAGGAAAGGGAGAGAAAAAAACAGATAAGGTAATAAAGAACCTTATTTATTGGTAAATTCTTAATAAAGAACCAAGCTATTATTTGGAGAGAATGTTCCAGTAAAAGGAGGAACAAGTACAAAACCAAAGTGGATATAGAGCTCATGAAACATCCCATGATCTGCAAAGGGCTCAATAAATCCAGAGTACCAGATGGGGATCTCCATGCAGGAAGAGATCGAGCCAGTTGATAAAGAAACAAAAGTCACAAAAGGCCCTATGTGTCATCCAGGAAGGACAAAGCAACAGGAAATCAATGAATAGTTTTTCCTTAAAAAAAAAAAAAGAGTCTGGATTCAAAGGAGATTAGAACACCTACTCCATATGAGTGAGATATTCATATGACTACAGAAAATTAAGACACACAGACTGTGGGTCTGCTTCAGTCAGCATTAGCAAGAAGGGGAAATGGGCTCTAGGTGGGTCAGTTGGTGGATACAACATGGACAGCCATAGTTACAAAGAGAAGCAATGCAAATAAATAAAGACTAAGATGCAGCCACCAGCCGAATTCCCTCGTGTATTAGCAAGTCCTGCCTAAGGGTGGGACAAGCAAAGTACTCAAGAGCCAAACTCATCCAAGTACAGAACTAACGCCTAAGAATGAAAATATAGTAGTATTTTTAAGAAATAGCTTTACTGACATTTAATCCACATACTAGAAAGTTCATGTTTTGTAAGTTTGAACTTTAATTTTTGTATATCACAGGCATGCATTTGCCCTTATGATTTGTGTTAGTTCCCAAAGAAACTCCATACCTGTTACTCATAGCAATAATTCCTTTGTGCTTTCTTTGTATACCTTTGTGGATATACAAAAATTCTTGTATATCCACAAATCTATTTCCACTCTTTACCAATAACCATACCTGTACATTTTATATAAATGGATTCAAATATGTAAGCAGTTTTTTTTACTTAGAATAATATCTTAAGTTTTATTCATGTTATTACATCTTGTATGAGTATTTCATTATTGTTAATATTATTGCTGAATAATATTCTTTGTGTAGATAGAACTGTTTTTAATCTAGTCTTCAGTTAATAACACTTGGGTTGTTTCACCTGCTTAGCTGTTACTATTAATGCTGCTATAAACATATCTGTAAAAATTCTTGTGGTTTTTTAGTTCTTTCAATTATGCACCTAAGAGTAGAATCCTGGGTCACACCATCATACTATATTTAACTACTTGAGGGGTTTTAACTGCTTGCTCAATGCAACACTGGACCACCAATAGTGCATGAGGATTCCAGTTTCTTTCCTTATCAACACATGTACTTTTATTCTTTTTCATTCTAGCCAACATTGTTGGTGGACTGCATCACATAAAGCTTTGATTTGTGTTTCCATAGTTACTAATGATGTGGAACCTTAGCTTTCTTACCACCTGACCATCGCTTTAGAAGCTGAGATGCGGGGAGGCGCAGGATGAGAGCACCTCCTTCCTGGCAATGTAGGTAAGCATGAGCATGCAGAGTCCTGCGAGGAAGGAGTGCTTGCCTCTTCTTGAGAGAAGCTCAAAACTGATACCTCTCATCAGTATGGAACCAGGCTCTGGCTTATATGAAAATCGCGCTGTAATTCCATTTACTATATTGGCTACCATCTCTGTGTGGCATTAATGACAACTTGACTTTCAAAAGCATCTTTGGAAAAGGTGTACCTTTAGTTCCCTTGTAAGGGACTATCTTCGTTATGTTAATGAGGTTGGAAGACCCACCCTCCATGGGTGGCACCATTTTTCTGAACTGTAATAGCTGGAGGAAGGGAACTGGACAGCCAGCTTGCATTCACTCATCTCTGTTTTCTAACCGTGGGTGCCATGTGACCAGCACTTTCCAGCTCCCACTGCCTTGACTTCTCCTATTATGATAAACTGTGCCTTGAGGTGGGAACTGGGACAAATCCTTTCTTCCCAAGTAGCTCCTGTTATGGCAACATGAAAAGAAACTGAGGCACCCTCTACTGTAATAGTTCAACCATCATTTACTTGCACGATGCCCCTCCTCAGATAAAGGAGAGTAAAGTTGGGCTTTTGTTTTAATTTCTCTGGATTGAGTTTAAATGTCAGACATTCTCCATGCAGATAAAAACACTTGCTAGATTAGCAGGTTAGTAGAGGTAAATGTTTACATGTGATTTATTTGATAGCAAAATAAATGATACAACTTGTTTGAATCTGTCAATGACAAAATGAAGCCATCTACCAAACAACCATATTTCACTGGACTGAAATTCAGCCACCATCTGTGTTATGATTTATAACAGTGATTTAAAAAAGGCTGTTAGATTTTTTTTTAAATACTAAACACATAAAAGACTAAATACAGCATCTGGGACATTTTATTATTTGAATGTATTTTGAGCATATTGACTCCTGAAATGCATTGCAGTTTTAGGAAAAAAGTTTCTTTAATTTAGTGTGTTTTGAATAAGGATGGTCGTGGGAAAGGCAGACATCAGTTTATTAAAATTTATGCCAACATTAAAAACAGTTGAAATAAAGAGAATCTTTACAACCAGATCCTGTGGTAAACTCATCCAAGACTATTTTTTTTTCCCTGTTTCTTGTTCATTACTCGTAAGGTAAATTCACCAGCCATGGTCTGTTATGATTCACCATGCTGGTACAAATGTATGATAAGTTTAAAAAAATGTTCAAAATACAGTGTATGAAAGTGTCAAAAAATTAATAAAATATTATTAAAATAAAAAGAAAACTTGTAACTAATTAACTTATCCACTGAATTTCATTTTGTCTTCCAAAGGATTTTTTTGCAACAATGTCAAGATTTTATAAAAGATTAATAGGTTAAGACTGATAGAAATAAATTTTATATGCCACCTAGATTCCAAATTGCATATTCCCTGCTAATTAAATCATTCAATCCTTCCTTTCCCCAGATTTCACTATTCCCATCACTAGAAAACAGGTTCCAATTCTTTTTTTCTTTATTAATTCATTTTACAATCTGATCATGACCCCCTCCCTCCTCTCCTCCCAGTCCCATCTTTTCACCCTCTTCCTACTTCCCCTCTCTTCTCTTCTCCTCAGAAAAGTCGAGCCACCCTTTTCCCTTACCAATCCACCCCAGTTAGATCAGATCAGACCTAAGAACAACTTCTTCCTTTGAAGCCAGACGTTGCAACCCCATTAGGCAGGTAAAAGAGATCTGCACATTGGCAACAGAGTCTGCATCAAAGCACAGTCCCCTCCCCACTTGTTAGGGTATTCATGAGAAGACCGAGCTGCCAATCAGCTACATATGTGTGGTTGGCCTAGGTCCAGTCTGAAAAATGTTTGACTGTGGGTCTCAGCATCTGTTTGATCAGCTGCTAGGTGGAGGATCTCATAGGAACATTATGCTAGGCTCCTGTCTGCACTCATATCAAGAGTACTATCAGTAGTGTCAGGGCTTGGCTCTCTCCAATGGGGTGGGTCTCAAGTTGTGTCAGTCATTGATTGGCTCGTCCCTCTGTCACTGTTCCATCTTGATCTCTGAACATCTTGTAGGCTGGGTAACTTACGGGTCGAAGACTTTTGTGGGGAGGTTAGTGTTCCCCTCCCTTCACTGGGATTCTTGTCAAATTTTGAGGTGGCTACTTCCATCTCCCTGTCCCTCACTGCTAGGAGTCTCATCAAGAGTCACCCTCTTATCTTCCCAGGAGTGTACCCTGTTGGAGGTCTCCAGCTTATTTCAAAGAGTCTCCCCCATCAGTTTCCTTTCCCTCTCTCACCCCTTTCATCTCCACTCCCATTCTCCCCACCCCTGATCTCCTCCTTCATTCCCCTCCCCACACCCTCTCCAGCTCAGTTCCCTCTCTTCATCCACTTGCGCTGTCTATTCTATTTCTGTTCTGAGTGAGATTCAAACATTTTCCTTTGCGCCCACTTTGTTATTTAGCTTTATTGGGTCTATGGGTTGTTGTATGATTGTCCCGTACTATAAGGTTAATATTCACTTATAAGTGAATACACATCATATGTGTCTTTCTGGGTCTGGGTTACCTCATTCAGGATGATATTTTCTAGTAGTATCCATTTGCCTGCAAATTACAAGATTTTCTTTTTTAAAAAAATAGCTGAATAGTATTCCAGTGTGTACATATGCCACGGTTTCTTTATTCATTCTTCAGTTGAGGGACATCTGGGTTGTTTCCAATTTCTGGCTATTACAAATAAAGCTGCTATGAACATAGTGGAGCAAGTGTCCTTATGGTGTAGTGGGGCATCTTTTGGGTATATACCAAGGAATGGTATAGCTGGGTCTTGAGGTAGAATTGCTCCCAATTTCCTGAGGTACTGTTAAATTGATTTCCTGAGTGGTTGTACAAGTTGCATTCCCACTAGCAGTGGATGAGATTTTCCCCCTTTCTCCACATCCTCACCAGCATGTGCTGTCATTTGAGTTTTTGATCTTAGCCATTCTGATGGGTGTGAGATGGAAACTCAGAGTCATTTTGATTTGCATTTCCCTGATGATTAAGAATGTTGAGCATTTCTTTAAGTGCTTCTCAGTCATTATAGATTCCTTTGAGGTGAATTATTGGTTTAACTCTGTATCCCATTTTTTAATTGGGTTATTTAGTTTGTTGGTGTTTAATTTCTTGAGTTCTTTATATTTTTTGGATATTATCCCTCTGTCTGATGTGGGGTTGGTGAAGATTTTTTTTCCCTATCTGTAGGCTGCCATTTTGTTCTTTCAACAGTATCCTTTGCCTTACAGAAGCTTCTCAGTTTCATGAGGTCCCATTTATTAATTGTTGATCTTAGTGCCTGAGCTGCTCGTATTATGTTCAGAAAGTTACCTCATGTACCAATGAGTTCAAGGCTTTCCCTCTCTTTCTCTTCTATTAGAATTAGTGTATCCAGTTTTATGGTGAAGTATTTGATCCACTTGGATTTAAGTTTTGTACAGAGTGATAGATTTGGGTCTATTTGCATTCTTCTACATATAGACATCCAGTCAGACTAGCATCATTTGTTGAAGATGTTGTCCTTTTTCCATTGTGTGGTTTTGACTTCTTTGTCAAAACTCAAATGACCATAAGTGTATGGGTTTATTTCTGGGTCTGCAATTCAGTTCCATTGATCAACTGGTTTTTTCAATGCCAGTACCATGCTGTTTTTACTACTATTGCTCTGTAGTACAGCTTGAAATCAGGGATGGTGATGTTCTTTTATTGTAGAGGAATGCTTTAGCTACTTTGGGTTTTTTTTTGTTATTCCATATGCAATTGAGATTTCTCCTTTCAAGGACTGTAAAGAATTGTATTGGTATTTTTATAGGACAAATTCCAATTCTTAAAAGTACTTAACACAAGTCTTCAAAGATACGTGGTTTTGTTTAGCATTGTGTTATGAGGGAGTGGTTGCTCTTACCAAGATAATTCTTTTTTCATTAAGTTTTTTCACTTAACACAGAAATAATGGGTTCCATTATAGTATTTTCATGCATGTGTGTTGCTACACTTTGTTCTGATATGTCTCTTTTCATACTCAGCTGACTATTCATTTCCTCCATGAAAGTAGTCCCTATTATTGCTTTCAGGTCTCATACATTCTATCCTTCTCCCTTCTACTTCAAAGACCTACAAAATCACACACACACACACATACATGCAAACACACATGCACACGTGTGCACACACACAGTTTGTGCAATTTTAAATCTAAGTTTCACTTTTTCTAGAAAACACACAGCTTTTGTCTGAGGCTCATGTTGCCTAACACATTGCTCTCCAGTTCCATCTATTTTCCTACTAATATGATTTTTTTTCTTTATGGCTGAATAAAATTCCACCATGTGTATGTGTCACGCTTTCATTATCACTTATTTGTTGATGGACACATAGGCTGGTTTCATTTCTGCTGTGAGTGGTGCAGTAATAAACTAGGGTGTGCTCGTGAACTTAGAGTCCTTTGTGTGTATGCCTAAGAATGCTGTCGCTGCGTCCTATGGTAGGTCCGTTTTCAATTTCTGAGTAACCTCCACACTAGTTTCCGCAGTGGACTCACAATTTCACAATCATGACAATAGCTTATATGCTCCTCCTTCTCCACTTCCCCAGCAACATCTGTTGTCATTTGTTTGCTGATGACAGCCATTCTGATGGGCTAAAATGAACTCCCAAAGAAGTTTTAATTTGTGTTCTCTTGATGGCTAATAACATTAAATTTCCCCCCCAATCCTTTATTGGCCATTCATATTTCTTTTTCTGAGGACAGTCTGTATTCTGTTCATCAGTGTATTTATTGACCATACAATTTTTGATGTTTAATTTTTTTAGTTGTTTTTATATTATAGCTATCCTGTCTGATGAATAGTTGTTGAAGCTTTCTTTTTCCCTTTTACAGTTTGCTTTTCACCCTGCTGCTGGTTTCCTTTGCCATGGAAACCTTTTAAACTCATATATTTCCATTTTGCCAATTCCTGAGATTTGCAAATTCCTGAGATTCTTGTGATTTGGAGTCTTTTTTTAGAAAGTTTTCCCCTATAGGTGCCTGCCATGCTTATTGACTAACAATATGTTTAAGAATGTCATTTCAAGATTGTCTTGGTTGTATCCTTGGACTTGAATACATTGTCAAACTCCCTGCCAATGGACGACGGAACAGTAGTAATTCATACAGTGGCAATGTAACTAATCAAATTACTCATGGCCACCTGTTGTCCTGTTTTTTTTTGTTTTTTGGTTTTTGGTTTTTTCCTGCTGCTGTGATACAACACTGATATGAAAGCATCTTAAGGGAGAAAGGGTCATTTAGCTCACATTTCCAGGTTACAGTCTCCCATAGTATAGAAGTCAAGGTAACAGGAGCTTAGAGCAGCAATCACATTACATTTGCATCCAGTCAGAAGACAACAGTGGATATATGCATGCCAGTGTTGTGAGAGGGAAAGACAGTGCAGAGGTGCCTCCATTTTATATGCATAAGCATGGCTTAGCAGTCCTGACCAAAACGTGGTCTCTGAACATTGTCTCAGTTCTAATCTTGTAAAGATGTCTGAGGAAGTCCTTATTGCTCAATAAACAATATGGTCATGAGGAGATTAGTGGTTCAGACAGAGGATAAAGCCTTGCCTTCATGGATAACTTCTCTCCATCCTTCAAGGTTTAGCTCTTCTTGGAATCTTGGGTGATGGTAGGCTTAGCACAAAGGCTTATCTCTGTGCCTCCAGCTTTAAAGTGGAATGAGAGGGGTGAGACAAGACAATCCTTGAACACACAGATTTTGGGGGTCCAAATGGGAAGTTAATGCTTTTAAGCAAAAGCAATTTCTAAACACCAGTTTCAAAATGTGAACTTCCTATCTCAGCTGCCTGGGGGCACAGGTTATGGATGAACTGTTGTTCCTGCACCCAGGAAACTGGTACCAAAAAAGTGGGGATGGTGGCAGTGACCAAACTCTGGGTTCTTGCATTCTATCCCTGACCCTGATAAAATTCTTAACTAATTAGGCTCTTAAGGGAAATGAGGGCTTACTTCACTGGATTGTTAGCAAAGTGGGTTGCCTTCAGGACCTTGGTATTGAAGGTTAGCTTCTGAGCAGCCAGGGGGAGTTTGAGAAGAAAAACCACAAACTTGGGGCTTACCCTTAGTTTAAGTAAGATTATCAAAGAACAATTATAGCTTAAAATCATTGGTTGCTTTTTTATAGTTATAGAATCAAAATTGTTGAAAGCCATAACCAAAGTTTAACAATACTGGCCACATAACTATAGTACACAGTGGATACCAGATGTAGGTCTTTTCTGTAAATAGGGCATTGGTAGGGGAAGAAGAGAAACTTAAAACTTAGAATGGGAGGCATTTGTTTGAGTTCATAAGACCCAGAGGATTGTAAACCATTCCTGTGCCTGTAACCCTGAGATTCTCTTGGCCAAAGTGGAAACTGTCCTTGCATATCTCAGAGAACAATTCCCTTGGTTAATTGGTTACTTTAAACTATCTTCATCTGATACAGTTACCCTTAGATGCTGGCACTCTGTCTCCTAAAGACTTAATCAGAATTTTCATTGTTGTCACTGGGTAGGTTCAGTATGAAGATTAGAGCTCATGATGATCAAAGGGGAAGTACTCAGTCTGACCTTGGAAAATGAGGGTTTTTTTTTCTAATTATATTAACAGAGACCTGAGGACAATGTGTGCAGATACAAACCAGAAGGTAGAACAAAAGCCTCCATTGCCTCGTTAACATATCCAGAGCCAATGATCTAGAACACAAAATACCTCTCCCCTTTCCCAAGGAGAAAATTAAGTTGTTGCATTTTTTTTCCACCTACCACTAAAACATTAGCACAACACCTGATGGGTCTATGCTTGGGTTTTGGGAACAATTTATTTCATTTTTTCAGGTACTACATTTACCAATACATGTCAGACTATTGGTGTTGAGTAGAAACCAGAGAAGCTCTATGGCAAATCCAGACTGATTGCTAATTGATGTAGAAATCCCCTGTCTACTGTGGGCAGTGCCATCCCTAGGCAACTAAGTCTGAGCTATTTAAGGCCACAACAGCAAATAACATATTATACCAAATTCCTTGATGAACATGCATGGAAAATTTCTCAACAAAATGGAACTCAAGAACATGTTAAGAAGAAACTATGTCACAACCAAGTTGGTTTCATCCAGGGATACAAGTTTGGTTCCATATATACAAATAAACAAATAAATAAATAGTTCAGTATATGAACAGGCAAGGGCAAAAGTCACATAATTACCCTGATAGATGCAGAAAAAAATATTTGACAAAGTTCAGCATGTCTTCTTGCTAAATGTCATGAAGAAAGTAAGCACAGAGTGAACAAATATCAATATAATAACATTTATATATTATTAACCTACCACCAACATTTACTAAATAGGGAAAAACTAAGAACATTTACTAAATGGGGAAAAACATTTTCTCTAAAAACTAGAATGACCACTCCATTTTTTTTCAATACAGAATTTGAAGTCTTAGCTCAAGCAATAAAACAAGAGGGAGGGAGGGAGGGAGAGAGAGAGAGAGAGAGAGAGAGAGAGAGAGAGAGAAATAAAAGGGACACATAAAATGGGGAAACCAAATTATTCTTCTTTGTAGATGATATGTTCCTATATTTGACAAACCTAAAAGTCTCTACCGGGAAGCTTTTAAATCTGAGAAATACCTTCAGGGAAAATAGTATTAACCAAGGAGGTTAAAGACTTCTACAATGAAAAATTTAAGACACTGAAGAAGAAAAAAAAAAAGAAGACATCAATAGATGGAATGACTTCCTATGCTCATGGATTGGAAAAATAATATTATAAAAATATATGTATAATTGAAAGAAGTCAACTCTTGGAGGTTCAGAAAACCAGGTTAAACAGCAGTAATCTTTAATTTATTTACAGTATTTTAAACCTGTTACCTGCTTTTTAATGCCAAACCATGAAAATATCCTATACATCTACAAAACAAAACAAAACAAAAAAACTTTTAAGCTGCTATCATGTTTGTGTAATCTATGTGGCCACCTGCAGTCTAACATTCTAATCTGAAATTAAGGCCATTTTCCTTTCATGCCAGTAAGGCAAGTATACCTTTGGTAAATTATTGTTTGAAAATTTTATATTGTATTTTTATTATATTTTTAAGCTTATTAACTCTTTTCTTTAAAAAAGTATTATATACTTCTAGAACATAGTTTCCTCCCTCCTCCCCTCCTGGCCCCTCTCTTCTTCTGTTCTTCCCTTCCTCTCTCCTTCCCTCCCTCCCTCCTTGTTCCTCTACTTGGTACTCTCCTTCTCCTCAGGTGAGGTGGGCTCTCACATATCATACTCCCTCAGATCTTGTGTAATGTGAAGGCCAAGAGCTTCCACTTGTACTGGAGCTTGATAAAGCACACCATCTAGGGTATGGTGTTCCACTAACCTGCAGCAGATTCCATGACTCACTGGTGGGTAAAATTTTTCCTAGGATAGATATGCTATGTTCCTATCTATTTGGGTATGTGGGTTGTAGGATAGTTATCCTGTGATGTATGGTTAATATCCATTTATAAGGAAATACATACCATGTTTAGCTTTCTGGGACTGCATCAGCTCACTTAGGATGAGCTTTTCTAACTCCATCCATTTGGTTTTGAATTGCATGATTTCCTCATTTCTGATAGCTGTGTAGTATTCCATTGTGTAAATGTACCACAGTTTTTTTTTGGGGGGGGGAAGATATACCTTAAACTTAAAAACAAGGGGAAGAGGATGGGGGATTGAGGGGGAAGAGGGTGGGAAGGTGGGACTGGAGGGGGGAGTAGGGAGGGGATTGTGATTGAGATGTAACTTGAAGAAATAAAAAATAAATTATAATTTAAAAAAGAAAGAAGTCTTCAAACTCAATGAAACATCCATCAAATTTGTTAATTGTCTTTATAGAACTATAAAAAAATCTAAAATTAATAAGAAATACACAAAAGACACAAGCAGAAACAGGAATGCATCACAGCCCCTAATCTCAGACTATGCTACAGAGTGATACCAGCAAAGTAGCACAAGGGCATGGTGGTTCAGAAAGTCATGTCACCTGCCACTAAGCCTGATGACCTGAGTTGGACCCCTGAAACTTACGTGATGTAAGGGGAGAACTGACTCCCATAAGTTTTCCTGTGACCCAGGCATGCACACGACACAAACACACAAACAGTAGCATGGCATTGGCATAAAACAGACATGTAAACCAATGAAATAGAATAGAGGACCCAGGAATAAACCCACAAAGCTATATATAGCACCAATTTTTGACACACGTGTCAAATTATATAAACATTGGTAAAAATGAAAAAAAAATCTTTTCCATCAAATGGAACAGGAAAGACTAGATCCTCATGTACAGAAGAATGGAATAAGATCTATACCTCTCACCCTACATGAAAATAACTTCAAAATGGGCCAAGTACCTTAATATAAAAACTAAAATGCCAAAATTGATGGGGGAAGAATACAAGTAAAAGTACTTCAAGAAACAAGAATAGGCAATAAATATCTGAAAAGAGCACCAATTGCTGAGGAAATGTCTTGAAAACTTGATAGGTAGTTTATATGCAATTAAACAGTAAATATATATATACATACATATACATATATAAGTATATATAATATGCACAGCAAAATAAAGGAAAGCCTATAGAATGTGAGGAAATCTTTACAACTATAAAACCATATTTAGAATATGGACCAAAAAAATCTGCAAAATTTAAACATGCATGCATACATCTTCCAATTGGTAAGTGAATTAATGAGCTGACTGGACAATTTTCAAAAGATAAAACACACGGCAAATGAGTATTTAGGAAAGCTTCCAACAACCTTACTATCATGGAAACTAAAATTAAAGTTGCCTTCAAGTTTCATCTCAATCCAGCCAGAATGGTTACTATCAAAAAACCCGTAGAGGAATTTTAATTCAGCACCATGGCTACTCTGACAAGGGATCACATCCAAAGGCCTTTTAGGTCTCTGGGATTCAGCTGGAATGGCATGCTCTGGATTACAGTATGATCTGGATAGAATGCACACTTTTAATCCCAAACAGTGAAAATAAGGTTAGAATATAGAAGAATGCAGCCATGTTTAAAAGTGACATCTAATTGAGGGGCAGACAAAGTGACAAATCAGAGAAAGATTTGACAGAATGAGTCAGGGATAGGATATTCCTAACTCTCAGGAGAACAGGACAGGAAAGAGGCACTACTTAAGAACATTATGGGGAGAGAGAAGAGAGTTTTTTATTGGAATAGTTTTACAGATACAGAATGCAGAGAGAACAAGCTAGAGACAGGTGAAGACAGAACGAGCCAAAGAATGAGAAGGAGCCAGAAGAGTAGGATATATTGCCAGAACTAGTTTGAGGCTAGGCAAAGCAATTCAGTCAGAAGTCAAGAGAAGCCAGTTTGAATCAGTTAGCTTTAAGAGGAATTTGTGCCAGAACAGCTGAGTTGAACCAGTCAATGAGAGTTAAGAAAAAGCGAAAAAGGTTCCAGAATGGCTCTGATCTCACCCCGTCATCTGAGGAAATAGAAACAACATTTACAAAAAGCAAATGATAATAAATGCTGGCAAGAAGGCTGGGGAAGAGCTGGAGTGATGGCTCAGAGGTGAAGGGTACTTCCTGCTTTCCAAAAGACCAGAGTTTGGTTCCCAGGATCCACCTTGGGTAGGTTACAAAAACCTCCAACTCCAGCTTCAGGGGATCCAGTGCCCTCTTCTAGCCTCCATAAACACCTGCACTTGTGTGCACATGCTGCTTTCATGTGTGTAGGCACACACATACATAGTTAAAAACCAAAGAAGAACACTTATGGACTAAGGATGGGAATTTAAGCTGGCATGGCTGGCCATGATTTCAAGGGATTGTAAACCTCACCATATTAATGCTTGCATATTGGTCTTATTTATGCATCTTTCATAGTACTGAAGAAATAGAACCAGCTTGTATATCCATTACCAGACTATTGTGTGGTTCATATATATAATACGAAAAGGGGGAAATGAAATCATGACTTTTTTAGGAAAATGGGTAGAACAGGAAATCATTATGTTAGTTAAAATATGCCAATCTCAGAAAGACAAATACTACATTTTTTTCTCACACATGTAGTGTGTGTGTGTGTGTGTGTGTGTGTGTGTGTGTTTTGTTTCCTCCCCTCACCCTCCTCACCATGGAAGCCTTGTGGTGTTCTGGTTAACTTGGAGAGACATAAATAAACACAGATGAAAGTCTTTTCAGTGCCAATCAATTCTTCCACAACCCGGGAGGTATGTTTTTACTGTGTTCTCGTCATAAAGGCAGACACTCAAAAGCCCATGCAGTTTTTCCAAACAAATACATTGGAGGCTGTATGATGTGCTGCTTTGCTTTATGTAAATGTAAAATGATATCCCAGACTAATAAATAAAATAAACAAGCAAAAATCAACAGTGAAGAGAACTGTCAACATAATAATAGCATTGTTGAGTCTGATGTTTATTCTGACCCAACCCGGAGAAACTTGACTTACACTACCATCCATACTTTAATAATAATTACTAACATTTGCTGCACCCTTGCTGTAGTTTCTATTCATTATTTCATTGAATCTTTATAGTAATTCTCTTCCTTTTATAGAGGCAGAAACTGACATAAACAAGAGTTAATCAAAAGTCACACAACTATGAGTTTTCTAGGGATTTTGTAACAAATAACCATGGTCATTGGTGCTTACAACAACAAAATTTGTTGTTTTCTAGTTCTGCAGTCGATAAATCTAAATATCAAGTCGCAGATAGATTTGCACCTCATACCATTCTACTGGCTTCTGCAGCTGCCTGAAACCCCTACCTTTCCTTGGTGGGGGGCTGTGTAAATTTAATCTCTACCTCTATTTCTAAGTGGAGTCTTTTTATTTCTTCTCCTTTTGTGTATCATTAGGACATTTATCATTCAGTTTAGCACCTGACCTAACTCTGCAATGATTCCACCTCAGTCTTACATCAGCAATATTGAGAAATAAGGTCATGCTCTGAAGTTTGAATGAACATATCTTTGGGGCCATTATTCAATTAACTATAGCTAGTGGATGAGTGTTAGAATCAGGATTCAAACATCTATTCAATCTTTTTTCCATTATTTAGTGCTTCCTTTTTAGCCAAATCTCATGTTCAGTGTGTGCATATGTATAGCTGTATATACATGCATACACACATTCAGCAGATATATGCAAATTATCCACAGTATAGTGGGTACTCCATAAAAGATTAAAAGTTGAATGAGTATTGAACAACAAAGATGATGTTTGGACAGAAGCATGACAGAATTTATTGTAAAGGACTTCTCAGAAGACTGCTTCTATGTAATCATTGTATGTGTAGTTCCTAGTCCTCTTACAAAGATTTCAGTGACTTGCCACTTATTCCTTGTCATTATCTTCTTTGATCTTTCACAATCTGTTGTTTTAACTCAGAACCCAAAGGCAAATTAGAAATTGACTCAGGAAAGAATTAAGAGAGAGGTGTGGCCTACAACTCCACTAATGATTGGAAATAAGTGTGTACCAAGATCACTCCCCTTGATCAAAAGGCAAAATTAACAAGCTTCTCTTAGTGTCTCTGTTCTTCTATCTCGGGTTAATCTGTGTCCCTTGCTTTCCAAGAACTGCCAGCTCATTTCCTAGAACAAGAGAAGAGCTGGCTCATAGAGTTTTCTTTTCTGTTAAATAATTTTGAGCCCCAGGATATTTCTGAGGTCATTAGTCAGTCATTCAGGGCTGTGTCCCAGAAGAATAAGGTCATGGGGGTGGAGGAGGACAGAGACGACATAACAAGACTTCCATCTCCGATATTTTGAGTTTTAAAATATGCCTACATGGATGGTGAAAAAAAGTATTTCTAGTGAATGTTCTTCTTTCAAAAATATTTTCTACAGATAGGAATGTAGCTCAGTGGTAGAAATGCTTTCTCAGTTTGAGCAAGGCCCTGGGTTTGATTCCCAACACCACCAAAATTACCTGCCTGACCATAAAAGCCAAATATGACCACATTCTGAAATGAAGACTATGGAAAGAAGAATTAAATTCTTCTAAAATTGACCGATTTCCCTTCTTCTCCCCACAAAAACAGAGCTGGGGAAGGAAATGGGGGACCAGAGTAAGTGTTGCTTATTGGTTGATTGGTTTTATTCATGATATCAAACTTTCCAGGAACTTTCTATTTCCAGTTTCCCCTCTGAAAAGTAGGCAGTGAGGGATAACCTACTAAGAAGGCAGTGCCCACATGTAATTCAAACAGAAACCCATGGCTTTTTGTTGAATGGATGATCATTGGTTTCTCAGTCCCACCCTCATGAACACAGAGAACTTACCAACATTCTGAATAATCTTTGGGTCTTGCTTGATCAGAGAACTTCAGTCCTCATCTTTCTATGCCAAATTTTCATTGAATGGCCTAGAGTCAGGGATAGGGCTCCAGCACAGATGATCACACATCATTTTGACTCTGACTGATAATTGTTGAAACTGAGAAATGACATACAGGCAAGAGAAGAACACAACAGGAAACAAATGTAGAAAGATGAGGCATTTGATTTTGGAGTCTTGCCATTACAGTTCCCACAGGGCAGCCAGTTAATGAGAGAAGAGGAAGTTCTATACGGTTGATAGAGACAAGGGTACATGACAGTACACAATTGGGGGCTGTCACTGTCTATATGACAGCGGAATCTTGGACTGGGCATGAAATCATTCAGCAGGAATGTGCAGTGTGTTTTAGCAAGTCCAGGTAAAGGAGGCCAAGGTGAATGCATATCTTCTTGTGTGTAACTCCAGCTTATTAATTTACCAAATGCTGATAGTGCTTAAGAAAAGAGATAAGACAAATGCACAGAGGAAAAACAGGGTAAGCATACCCGAACCAAATGCTACACTATCTTGATTGGTGCAATAACTACTGTCATGTCATCCAGCCAGCCTTCTACCTGTGGATAGTCACATGGGAAGTCAGCTATTCCCTGCCAAATGTCATCCAGGTAAACCATCAGTTCAGACCAACCTCAACATTCATTCTCAGTTACAAGTTTGTTTGTTTGTTTTATCTGAAGTACAATGGATAAAAATTCCTTTGCTCCCTAAACTTATATCACCAAATGATTTTATTTTGAGAACTATAGTTTCCTTACAATACATAGCTTATGCAATGGTTTCAGTTTGTAAACCATGTTCCTTAGAATTGTTTTAAATTTATGATAAATTATAAAGACAATGGAGAGTCTCTGAATACCCCTCATTTGGTCTTACCTAATGTTAACAGACATTGCTAAAGTATCTTTGAAGGCAACAACTACTATTGTTGATATTATTATTACTAAGTGTATACCATACTTTATTTAAAATGTCACTAGTTTTTCCCATTAATGTCTCTATTCTGTTCTAGGATTCCACCCAGGATGCCATGTTGATTTGAGGCATCAGGCCTCCACAGTCTCCTCAGCTTTTATGGCTACTTGGTCTGCCTGCATTTTTCATAACCTTGATTGTTTCAGAGACTCTTGGTGGAGTATATGTAGAATTCCATTCACATTGCTGCATACAGTATTTCCTTATAATTAAATTGTCATTATGGGCCTTGGAGAAGAATACCACATGAGTGATATGAGCTCACCACACTGTATCAGGGGATACATGATATCACAAGTGACTGGTAGATGGTAGCTTTGATGGCTTAGTTTAGGTATCACTGCTGATTTCTCTAAAAATCACCACTCTCTGACCCTTTCCTTTATTTTATGCTTTGGAGATAAACCTGTCAGCCCAGCCCACATTCAGATAAATCAAGTTCTTGGAGGATGGAATACCTGGCATATTATTTATCATTCTTCTGCTAGGAATACTTGTCCCTTATTTGTTTTGCCCCCAAGGTGTGTTTATGTCTGTAGGGTCAATGTGTGTTACTTTATACTTCAAGCTGCAATCCAATACTATACTATCTCCTTGTGTTTTTATCATATTGGCATTTGGACTGCCTTGATCTCATGCAGGTCTTGTGGAAGCAACCACGGCCACTTTGGAATCACGAGTACATTGGTCATGTTATATCCAGGACACTGATTCAGACAGTTCTCCCCACCCTCTTATTCTTACAGCCTCTTTATCTGCTCTTCCATTCCCTGAGTCAAGGGGGTAGATATAGATGTCTTATTTAGGGTTAAGAATGCCACAGTTACTCATTCTCTATACTCTAACCAACTCTGTATCAGTTGCTACACCCTGCAAAGAAGACTCTCTGATGAAGGCTGAGAACTGAACTAATGTGTGGGTACACAGAATAGTATTTAGGAAGCAGTTTGACACTGTCTGTTTGGCAAAATAATAGTAGTCAGTTCCCTTGTTCAGGCTTATAGATGCCTCCTGTGGAGCTTATGCCTCCCATTCTTTATGCTTCCAGTTCTTCCTTGATTTATGGCATAAAAGCCCAAGTTTGTCTTCTATTTTACCCTAGAAATTAGCAGTTGTTTTAGCTTTTCAATGAATACATGCTCTAGTTTGCTTTCTATTCCTGTGATAAGACACTGACCAAAACCAACCTGGGGAGGAAGGGGTTTATTCATCATACAAGTTGCAGTTCATCATTGAAGGAAGCCAAGGTGTTGACCTGGAGGCAAGAACTGAAGCAAAGACTATAGGGGAATGTGGCTTCTGGGATTGTTCTCCATGACTAACTCAGCCTGCTTTCTTTATGTAACCCAAGTGCCAATATAGCACCGCCTACAGTGGAATGGGCCCTCCCACATCTACCATCCAATCAAGAAAATGCCTACAGACATGCCCATAGGCTAATCTGATGGAAGCAATTCCTCAACTGAGCTTTGAGATTTCCTCTTCCAAGGTGACTCTAGTTTGTGTCCAATTGACAAAAACTTTAAATCAATGAGTCCTAATGGCTAACACAATAAATGAAACAGTTTATTTAAAGTGTTAAACACATTGTTTTTACGTGAAATAGTAATCCCACTCCTAAAAGAACTCAGTTTAATTCAAGGGAGGTCTTTTGAATATACTCTGTGTAAATACCAGAAATGTAGCATCAGCCAGGAAGCAGACACAGGGACTGAATTGAACAATTTGATACCATATATGAGTTCAAATCTAGGCCTGTGTACTACAAACTCTAAGTTCATTCTACAGGTCAACACAGGCTCCATCGTAAATGGTTCTAGACATTCTTTTCATTAATAGTAGCCGTATACACAAACCCTTGTCTTCCAAAGGGGAGAACTGGGTCACCCATTCCCAATTTGGGGTAGACTCTCTATGGGAGTCTAACATCAGAGCTTCATATGCTCTGCTCAGAGTTTTCAATTTGTTATGTTTCCATTTCCTGCATTGCGGGCATTTCTGTCTCAGGGTGAGGACTTGGTATTTCTAGACCCCTGCCTGTTTGCTTAGACAGAGTGTGAAAGAGGGAGGCATACGGAGGTTCTCTCACTTCGGTGTGCAGGTCCTCTGTCAGGCTTGGCAGGAAGCTCCTACTGAACCATCTTTCCAATCTCAACAGACTCTTTGCATCTTGATCTGTGTATAGTTTTACCTCAGAGTTTCTTTACATAATCTGAGTTTGCCTCAAGTTCTCAAAGTTTGACGTTTTAATGACGAAAATTTGTTTTCCTCCATCCTGCCTACCAGTTTGCTCTGTTAGTCGGTACTTTCTTACTTTTTTGTGCCAATTTCCTCTGCTTTTTTTCTATTTATGAGCTAATGTAGGCTTCTGGTGAGTATTAGCTATGTGAAGTGACACATGAGGGCTGTGGGAAACAACCAGTTCTAGATCTCCAGATGTGTTTAGAGGTTGTTCTTTGATAATTTGTTCTGTTCCTTTCACAATTATCTGTTTGTTTTTAATGATTGTTCTGGTTTTTTATTTGTTTATTTCTTTGAATTTTTTCTTAAGAGGGAAAATAAATTTTCTTATAGAACAAGATTGTGTATTGCAAGAAGAATGTACTGCTTCTTCCATCCAACCCTACAGTTCCCAAACTTAAGCTATCTTCTTATTTGTCCTTAAAATCTAGCATTGCCTGAAATTTAGAACTTTTTAAATTTATTTTTTCCCACATTCAAATGAAGAGCCATGAAGGTAGTGTTTGTTCCCTGGAATATCCCTCACAGTAGGAATAAAGCTTAGTCACAGGAAGCTTTTTTTTAAATTTATGTTTATTTATTACTTCAAGTTACATCTCCATCACAGTCTCCTCTCTCAATCCCTCCCAGTAAACCCTCTCATCCTCTCCCCCATCTCTCCCATATCCTACTCCTCCAGAGTGAGTTGCCCTTGCATTTTAACCCCCCTCAGATCAATAGTCATATGAGGGCTAAGAGCTTCCTCTTACACTGAGGGCCTATATGGCAACTCCATTAGGGAAGTGTCTCACACTAACAGTAACAAGGTCTATGTTCCTTTTAGTGTGTTGGTTGGAGGATAGTTATTATGTACTACATGTCTAAAATCCAATTATAAGTGAATAGATGCCATATGCATCTTTCTGAGTCTGGGTTAGCTCACTCAGGATGAGCTTTTCTAGTTCCATCCGTTTGGCTGTAAATTGCATGATTTCCTTGAAGCTGTTTAATAACTATTTAATGAAATAAATAAAGGAAACAATCATGGTATGGGAAGTTGCAGGCTTATCCTCTCTTCAAAGTTTTCTTTATGGTTATTATGATATTATACTAAGAATAAGATTAAAAACCAAAGGGGGGATTGTCCCTCTTATTCTTGGCAGAAAATGTTAAGTTCTGAAATGGGCAACTTCTGAGAGTGACTGATAGTTCTGAAATATGAGAGGTGAGAAGAGGTCAGACAATTCAGAAAACAGAGAAAGCAAGCATGGGGGCCCTAGGCCAGCTCACAGGCAAAGCAAGGTGAAGATGGAGATGATGAAGTTCATTGCACGGCAAAGATCATGGCATTCCTTCTTCCTTCTTTTCTTCCTTTCTTCCTCTTTCTTTTTCTTTGAAATACATCAGCTTATTTCTTGGTCATCAAATTAATTGTAGCAGTTAGAAAGGGCATTAATTAAGCATGAATTCTGTTTTAAGCAGTCTGAGTAGATTGAAACCACCCACACAGACACTGGTGGCCTTTGCTGGGGAAAGAAGCCAGTGCGAATGGTTGAGAAATTCAGGCTATGTGTTTAGAGCCAAGTGTACTCACACAATGACCAAAGATTAACACTTTCTAGTTAAATAATGAGAATTATTTTCATGAAACCTCACTTATTCACAAACTTCTTACCACTATAAGAATATTTTTAGTAACTCATCATTTGCCAAAACGACACCTTTAAAAGTTAATTCCTAGAGTCATTGTGTCTGTCACTCTCATAAATCCTTGCAAATACCTTTATAGCCAGCTTGAGAGCCCAGTCTCACACAATTGAGGTTATAAGTCAGCTACACCTGTTACCTATAAAATGTGATTTATTACAACAAATGCAATTGTAAACCTAGATGTCCCGATGCTGGTTTTATGGTGAAAGTCAAGCAGTCCTTGGCTTTTCTATCTGGTCCCCAATAGTTGATCTGAACAAAGAAGAAACTCACAAAATGGCATGTAGAAAATGGCTGATTAAGTTATTTACCTGTACTTATATTTAATTGGTCGGCTGTGTTAATCCTTAACCTGTCATTATAAATGAACACACAGAGACCTGATGAATTTTTATCAAGCCTTGCCCTGGATTGCGCAATCTTAGCCCATCTAAGCTCACCCCTTAATTCTATTCCCCAAATATGACCCCATATAATATACATATGTCCCTTTGGACTGCTATTCTCCATGGTATACTGATGTATACCATATGGAATCCAGACCACAGGGAATGATCTTTCATCTACCCCATAGTGTGTCTCCTTCATGTTCTTGGATTCTTCTTCCTTCTTCCTCTGCAGTCTTCTACCCAAGATCTTCTCTGCTTCAGAAGCTCACTCACCTCAGTCCCACCTACCTCTCTCTGTCTTTGTCCAATCTCAGGCCTCAGCATTTATTCAACCAATCAGAGATAATGTAAGTAACAGACAGCAAGCAGACCTCTGGGACCAGAATAGTTAACATTTAGAATGCATAACATCACCCCATCAAAGGCTACACTCAATCCTGGTGAATTATAAGCCATACTCCCAAGAACCATACTTTCCCTAAGATAAAGTTTTCTAGCCATGGAAAATTAAAAAGTAAACAAGGCTACAGCAATGCCATCTCTTGAAAAGCTTAGCATTTTTCTCAAGCAGAAGTACAGATTCTTTCTCTGACATAGATTTTTTTGTGTGTATTACAAATCTACCAATTATATCTTATCTCCATAAACCTACCCTCTCTCATTTTCAGTGAATGAATTATCCTCATTTTAAATGTTATGAAAATTGGCTCAGCACACTTAAATTGCTGCCATCCTTCTCCCGAAATAGTAAGAATGATTTATATTTGTATGCCTTGTCACAATTTGCAAATTCCTTACGCATAACATTTTTTACCTGTAAGCGAGGTACTCTCAGTTGCAGTGTTACAGATATGGAAAATGAAACTGAAAAGAGTTTGTTAATTAAAAAATCAAAAAGCAAAACCAACCATACAAAAACCTCATTCAGTGCTGGGCCTGATGGCACAGACCTGTGATTCCTGCTATTCCACAGCCAGGGGAAGAATGATCAGGAATTCAAGGCCTTCTTATCTGGCTTACAGAATGGTCAAGGCCATCTGACCAAAGTAAGAGGTAAAAAGAAGCTGAGGACATAGTTCAGTGGTAGAGTGTTTGCCTAACATGAATGAGGGATGGAGTTCAATTCTTAGAACAACAGTAAAAATCCATCAGTGACTATTCTCTTACCTGCTTCAGCCTCAGATTCTATTATCTCCTATCTCCTGTAGGCTTCTGAATGAGAGGGAAAACAGTGTTAGGAATCTAAGGTACTAGCTTATCTAGGGCTACTAATAAGAACTACTACTACTAATCTAGGGGTTTGGAGTTGGTCTTGCTGAGAGTCAGTTCTATCTATCTATCTATCTATCTATCTATCTATCTATCTATCTATCTATC
>CAJQZJ010034389.1:753041-783751 GCA_907164525.1 Lophiomys imhausi
TGTGTGTGTGTGTGTGTGTGTGTGTGTGTGTGTGTGTGTGTGTGTGTTTACTTTATTCATTTATATATTTTTACCAGCACACAGGTACTCCATGCATAGTAACCTGTTTGACACCCCTATCTCAATACCACTCCTGTCCTTCTGAATACTACAAATCTCTCTCCCATGTTTGTGTCTATTCCTCTGGTTTTGTGACCCACTGAGATTAACCAGGGCCATCTGTGTGACCTTGAGGTTGAAATTATCCATTGGAGCCTGGTGGGCTCAGCAGTGGGTACACAAACTGAAGACAGGACAGCAATTCTACCTTTAAAACATGTCCTCCATGAGATAGTTGGCTAAGACTTCCAAAATCCTTTTATTGACTTGAATTGTCAGTTAATCAGAAAGCCATTTTCTTTAACATATACATTATATATATTCATATAGATACATATATATTTCATGGGAGAATTACTGAGGTTTTATTTAACCAAAATCATTTCAATCATATTGAATGGGGAAGAACTTTGGGGGTTAAACAATATATTTGTTCATGGATCAAGAGGATGCATGCTTTCTTACTGTTACCTCTTTTCTCTGGAAGTTGCTTTTAATAGTATGTCACTACCATCTCCACTATCAAATTTTTCTGTAAGTTTCTTATTTTTCCTACCCACTTATTGCATCAAATGCACTTCAGGGTGACTAATGTTTCCCACTAATTAAACACCTATTTTTATAAATAGTTAATAGATTTTTCAGCATAGAATCCATTTATTGGATGTGACTTTAGATGTGCCTGTTTAAAAATAGCTTGTCTCATTTCAAAGGAGTAATGTCACTGCAGACCACCTCAAGGGTCAGGGTGAGACCAAAGCAGAGAGCCATAAACCTACATGCTTTGTCCTTTAGAAAGAGGTCACTATTTGGTTCAATGTTACACCCACTCATATCCACATCTATTTTAAGCAATTATGTGCTAAAAGATTAAGTCTGTGGATTTTACTTTATGGCTACATGCAGAATGATTTTAATACTTTTACATTTTTTATTTGGAGGAAGAAGCAACAGCGAAATATTCCTTAATAAGCATCAATAAAAGAAGAAAGTGCTTTTCCTGGAAAAGTAGACTACGGTTAAAGGAAATGTGTATTATCCCCTTTTCAAACCATTCCTAGAAATGTTTTACCTGAGTATTTAGGCCAGTAGGATTAAAGGGAGGAAAGGAATGTACCAAGATTTTCATACAAGAGAAATCTGAGTCTATTATTTCATCTGGAAATGGAATCATTTTACAGTCATTTAGGCCCCAAACACAGAAGTGATCTGTAGGCTGCAGCTTTGTTCTCTAGGACAAGGCATAACACTGTGTTGAACAGGAGGAGGGGCCTTCTGTGACAGACTTTCTGAACAAAGAGAAGCCCTTTGTGGCTGAGTGTTGGCACACTTGTGTAACTTTTAGGTAGGTCTCTTTGCTCTCACTGAGCTGTGACTTGAACTGTAACCACATGGAGTCAAGAGATGCAGAATTTTACAGCAAGAGGCTTATGTCATTAACAAGTCAAGATTATAAAAGCCATCTTAGACATATCATTTGGATTTAGTCAACCTGAAAATATATCTACCTTTTTCCCCTGTAAATCAATGTGTTATTTCGTGTTTTAAGTGGTTTGTGTGGCCATGAATATAAGACATTTAGCTCACCAATGCTGTTTCTCTCTTTTTTTTTTAACTTGGCATTATCTTCACCTTACATTTGCCTAGTCATTCATCTGCATATTTATTCGCTCAGTCTTCCTAATGCTATCAAGTATTTAAGAGAAAGATGGGAAAAGGTGTACACGTATTATATATTTAAATGGCATAAGACCATAGGATAAAACAAAAGTTACCTCCAAAATGAGTGAGAAAAAGGCTTTAGGAAAATTATCTATGGGTAGTAATAGCTCAGAGGATTATTGTCTAAAGTCACCCACCTTAAGTAAAAATGACAAATGACTCCAGCCCACAGCCTCCATTTTACCATCTCTGGGTCCAGGTCCCATTGTCCTGATACTACCTTGCCTCATTCGTCCTTCAATATACAAATACAGTATCAGTTGACTCAGGGAAACTCCACTATAAATTTCTCTGAGTCATGTATGGTCCCTGCCCTCCCTCTGCTATTCCTGTAGCTCATTCAGTCTTATAGACTATCACCTTGAGAGTCTTCTTTTCCACTGAGAAACTCACCTTGCAGGTATAAACTTTTCTACTATTAAGTACTTTCTAAACTACCTCAAAGTAATGGATTGATAATGGTCATACTGAACATCAGCTTGGGCAAGGTGGTGGTCTTAATATCTTTAACCAAAATACCAATTGATAAAACCATGTTCTCCCAGCACCCTAGGCAGACCTTTCTTAAACTGGATTCCTTGATGGTAGTGACACATCAGGTCTTATTGCATTAGATGAGGCACAAGACTGCAGTGTTCCCAGGATGCATCTTCAAATGCAGTAAGGGCAGCACCACTGGAGCAGAGGAGCTGATTGGCAAAGTTTCTACAACTGAAGACTCAATTTTCAACAAATGAAGATGACCCCTCAGTGTTGCCACACACTGAAGCAAGGGCTGAGCCTTTATCCCAGACATTCTATCAGCCAGTCATTGGTCTTGAGATGTTTTCTGTAGGGTTGGTTCTTTGGTCAAGGCAGTCTTCTGTAGCAGAGTACAATTCCCACTCAGAACCAGTATAAGCAGACAAAAGCCAATATGGCCAGCAGCCAGGGATGGAGGTGTTATTCCTGATGAGAGATTTCTGGGGGAAACCAGAGTCTAAGGGCAAAATGAGGGTGTGTCCATTTGTATTAAGTTGTCTTAACTCATGAGTTTAAGACTAGACTTCTCACATCACCACAGAGGCTTTTAGTATTGTTACCTTCTGCGTAGCCTGGATTTCTAGAGTGTAATCAATAAACTAAAGTTCAATGACTCAAAATGGTTGCTCTAATCATCATAATAGGGCACTCAGGTGACAGTAACATAATGTAACAATCTCCCTACTACACGGCCCACATGATCTCACCAAGTTCTGAATCATCCTTCCTGGGGGACACAGAGAACACTTCAGTTGAGGATTCCGTTAAATCTGCAGAAGGCTCACCTACAATGAGTACAGGATTTTAACTTAAATCTATACTTTTTATGCCATGCAATGAGAATATAGTGCATTTTGAATAGTAACTCTATCCTTGTAATGAAGCAAGAAGTTTGGTCTTTATAAAAATTAACCCCTTTATGAATATAGAGACAAAACAGCACTCTGTGTTACCATGGGTTTACAAACCTTTAATTCTTCAAGTAATTAAAGATGAGTTTAACTTTTAATTTACTACAGTCTAACTTAGAGAATAAGGTTCCCTAAATTTAGAATGGGTAATTTAACACAGTACCATTTCATCTGAAATATTCATTCATTACCTTCTACTAAAAATAACGTGTTGAATTCAAAACACATTCCACTGGGCCAAAAATTATATCCTCTAATTATCCAGCCTAAACTGATGATGTTCTAAGTCAAGTCTCTAATCTGTTTAGACATACTCTTTTTTCAATCATCGTGAGAAAAATTTAAAGTTATTTGCAAATTCTTAAAATCATTCGGAAATTCAATTTGTACCCCTCAATATGCCAATTATATCAAATCATGAGATCTTTGGCCAGATTCAGGCTGGATGCCGTTGAAATTCTAACTAAGGAAGCTGAGAAGCTATGTGAGCTGGCTGAGTCCCAAATAAACACCAAGTCATAAAAATTGACTTCACTCAAAGGGTTTGATAAGTCTATTCATTTAACTGGCAACTGTACTAAGACTGCTACTGATTCTCTGAAAGGGGGTAAATAGGTTCACAGTAAGTACTCCCTACAGTTATTTGATGACCCTCCCAGTTAAAGGAGTTGACGCAATGTTTCATAGCTCCCAAACTAAAAAGCCTTTCACTACCCACTCATTTCAGGGGGCAGATAGCACTGCTTATGGGGATAATTTAAGCCTTATTTGCAAAAGCAAACTAATTTGTGCACAAGCAAACATGCAGAGTCATTTTGGAAGAGGGAACCTCAGTTGAGAAAATTACCCACCAGACTGGCCTATGGGAAGGCTCATGCCAATTTCCTATGGGTGTTGCCATCTCTGGGCTGGTGATCCTGGGTTCTAAAGGAAAGCAGGCTAAGCCATGGGGAGCAAGCCAGTAAGCAGCACCCCTCCATGGCCTCTGTATCAGCTCCTGCCTCCATGTTTCTGCCCTGTTTGAGTTCCTGCCCTGACTTCTCTCATTGATAGACTACAAATTGTAAAATGAAATAATCCCTTTCCTCCCCAAGTTGCTTTTGGTTATGGTGTTTAATGATAGCAATAAAAAACAAAACAAAACAAAACAAAAAAAAAACACAAGGAAAACCTGCTGATAAGGTATCAATTTTAACTAAAAGAAAAATTAGAGGTTGCATTCATACCTCTCTTCTTCCTCAGATTTGACCAAAACTAGATCTAGGAGTAGAGGATACAGGAAAGATTAGATAGGCCCCATGGAGAAACACTGCTTGCTGGCTTACCTTCATGATGGACAGTAAATTATAAGATGAAATAAATCATTCCCTCTCCAAGTTGCTCTTGGTCATGGTGACAATAGAGAGCTAACTAGAAGAGACAGTTTGAGAATACTTCATCCTTCCCAGTCTGCTCTGAAATAATAATAAAGACAGATCCTTTGTCTTTCCTTTTGAGCTTCTAAAAGGCAGGATGTTCATAACGATGCCTAATACTTAAATAATACCTATTTTCTTCAAAGAGTTTCGAATAAAGCGACTACCTGTTAGGCTCTTTGCCTATCTGAGCAGGAGAGTCCCTTACCTCAACTCCAGCTAAACTGTCAAACATCCAGTGTTGAAGTATGGTGACAGTGAAAACAAGAGGAAAATAGAATTGATCCACAATTGTCGTGAATCACATACAGTGCCTGGTAAAATTCCTGGACCTTTTTATGTCCTTTAGGGTTGACTATATTTTTCAATAATATTTTGTATTCTTTTTCCCTTGTTAAGAAGAAATGTATATTCATGGTTTTCCTGAAAAGCCTTAGTAAAAACAGGCAAGAAAAAAATGAGTGAATTATTAATCAGTTTCATTGCCTTTATCACTTCTTTGTTTCTGAGAAATGCAGTGAGGCATAGCAAAAATACTGGACTTTTACAACTGACAGTTGTTCCAGGATAATGAGAGAAGTACAGTGAGTCTAAGAAGTAGCAAGATGTATTTACATCCTGTAATTCCAATTAAAAATAGTAAAACCATCCTTTATTGTGTTTTGTTTCATTGAGATCACATGTTGCTATGCAGCCCTGACTGACAGGAACTTGCTACGGATACCACTAGAAATTATTAACTGCATTTTGACTATTTTTTCAGATTTATTATAAATGTAACATTTCACAGCAGATTCCAGATCAAGTTAATTTACACATTTATTTTTCATGTTTCTTGAATTGTTGTACTCTTTTGAGGAGCTAATTACCTCACATGTTACTTCATACAAACTTTGCTGCTAAGAGAAACACTAAATAATGGGGTAGGGAAAATATTTTTTTGTATACTGTACATAATATAAGATGTGCCTTAAGACAGAAGTCTGGTTGGTCACTGTGCTCTGTGTGTGTGTGTGTGTATGTATGTATGTGTGTGTGTGTATATATATATATATATATAATAGCTCTCTTGAGCTAGATTATAAATGCTTCCAGGGAATGCTTTTTCTCTTATATTTCATTACATTTCCCTAAGTGTCCGCCAAGTTCCTATTAGGCCATTGCAGGGAGTTTACCTTAACATAACTCTTTCCCTGAAAAAACCTGTAATGAAGGATCCTCAATAATGCCCCACTATTCCACTATTCCACCTCCCAACGTATGTCTTGTTCTGATAGCAAGAAGGACAGAGAAAAGGTCAAAAGAGGACATTTAACACACCTAAGCCCACACTCCTTGTTAAGGGTTTTCTTGCAAGTCCTACCCAATAATTTCTATTCATAGTTCAGAATAGGCTAACGGCATTGCCTTTGTCTTTAAGAAAGACTAAGAAATGTGGGATTTTGCTTCACATGTTTTATTTGTTTCTGTTTCTCACTTGTGTGTATGAAGGGGAGAATGAGCATTACACAGCTCAGCCGCAGTCATGAGCATGAGGTCTTTGTAGATGCAGATGTCTTTATTTGTATGGACTCCAAAGAAAGCATGAACTAAAGGTGAAAGAAGGAAACACTTGTTCATACGGATAAGTCTGAACCTATTAGGACTTTTTTAAGGAAAAAAAAAAAACCTATGAGAATTCTCAATGAAAGGACAAATGTCCTAGATGTGCTAAAGAAAAAAAATCATGATGGTTAAGAACAGCTCTCACTTTCAAAGACCTCAGTAGAGTCACATAGATGTTTGAACAAATAATTTAAAGAGAGTATGAAGAAGGAAAGGGATTGAGAGGAAATGAACATAGAGGTTCTACACATGCTCTAGTCTAAAAGACAATTGCAAGTGTACCAAGCGCACGAAATGGTTGGACTTTTCATATTGAAGAACACTGAAATGCAGGGCATCTCAGTTACTGACAAATCCCTTAAAATACCACACAGATGCTACCATAGTTGTCCAGATCCTTGAGTTTGGTCTCCATATCATTGGACATCTCAGTACTTCCAAAAATATTGACTCAGCCACATGAGTACTTACACACACACGCACATGCACACGCATACGCGCAAGCACGCACGCACCTACGCACACACATATGCACGCACACATGCACCCCTCAAAATCCACCAAAGTATGAGAAATAGGTCTAGGCTAGTGAAAGAAAGAATAAGCCAAAGAATTCATATCCAGTGTCCTCACAACAGTCTTGTTTGACTGTCTTGCTGCAGTGTAACTAGACTTCTACATGAAGATAACCAAACCATATTTCATACATATGAAGATGGCCAACTTTCTGGAAGATGCCCCCCTTAGGCACTCCCTCACTGGGGTCCTAGTCTTCATCCTCTGAGTTAATTCTATCTTGAGGATAAAAATGTGAGCAGAACAGTACAAGGATCCTGAAGCCCTGGGGATGAGATTTTATATTGGTTTGGTGTGGTAGGATTCTTTGGTATTCTAGTAAAATCTATGCACCCAATTCCAAAAATAATTTTTCAAATGCATAAGGTAAAGGACAAAGATGTACAGTGCTTATCTTAAAACACAGTTTACAGAAATACTGAGACTGAGTGGAAGAAAGTCAAGATTAAAAAGCCACCAATAGAGAAACATGAGAAAGAGCTACAGAAAACAGATGAGGTTTTCTCTGTAAAGTAGCCAGCCACTCACTCCTCCCACTCACACCACGCTACTCATGAGGCTGGGACCCACCAGGCAAGCACAGAGTGAGGAGACAGATAGGCAGTTCAGCCTCCAGCAAGTCTGAATTCAGCATGCTCAACGAGGAGGAGAGGGCACACTGAGCCGCAGGCACAAAGACAGAAAAGGGATGTGGGAGGCTGAAGTTGAAGGATTTGCAACAAACACCCTCTCCCGCACCACACCCTCTTTGCTCCCACTGGAGGAGCTCCCACTGGAGGAGCAAGAGTCCTGAACTTGGGAACTGAACTCAGAAAAAGAAACCAGGAATCAAAATGTGTGAAAAGAGCAAAGAGGAGAGAAACTTGGGACAGGGAACCACAGATGCCCCAAGCAACACAGATTGTGGCGACTGTACCCAAGTGTGTGCTAATAGTCTAAAGCTGAGAGACCCTTAAGGCCCCCACAGCCCACCCTCTGACTCTCCAGTCTCTCTACTCCAGTCATAGATAGCTATATGGATGGATTACAGGAGTTGGGGATGGGGTTTGCTGTGCCTCAGAGCAGACTGATAAACACAAGTTAGTCGACCTTCCCTGCTCTCCTTTGGAGGAGCCCTAGACACAGAGCTCTGCCCAGACTTGTCTGAAAAGCATGAGATAAGTAACAGTTGGAGTGTGAAACCTTGGGGAATCAGGCAGGTAAAGACAGACAGAAAGTGGTTTTGACCACAAAAACATTTTTCCCTGGAAGGACATGCTTACTTGTTTGGATTACTGACTCTAGCAACCCTCCTCCCTATTTATGGAATCTTGTTTTTAAAAATAAATAAATAAAATGATGATGATGATAGACAATGTCAGGAGCAGGCAGGGGAAACCACACCTCCCCAACCAGGAAAAAAAAAATCAGGATCATACTGGAAATATAATATCTTTTATTTCATTGTATTGGCCATTTTTATTTTTATGTTAATCTTTAATTTTCATTTACTTAGACATTAATATCTATACTTTAATTATTAATTTGTTGTGTTGTAACTTGCTTCTGATTTGAAAGGCTTTTATATCTGACATCTCTGGATACCTCTACCCATATACTTTCTTATTCATTTTCACCCTTCTTTCTTCTTTCCCTATTCCCTCCTTATTTTACTACTTAAATATTGATACTCTTACCTTAAAACAACAAGAAGACCTTATAAACCAGGCGTTCTCAACCTTCCTAGTTCTATGACCTTTTAATACAGTTCCACAAGTTGTGGTGATCCCCAATAAATAATTATAACTATTTCATTGCTACTTCATAGTTACAATTTTGCTACTGTTATGAACCACAATGTGTAAATATTTGTGTTTTCCGATGGTCCTAGGTAACTCCTGTGAAAAAAATCAGTCCACTCCCAAAAGGGTCGAGACCCACTGGTTAAGAACCACTATAGTACGAACTAAGTTCTCCCAAACCTGTAGCCTAGTGCTATTCTCTTCAAGTTACTTGAGGAAAGAAGTGAGTTCACAAGTGCCTTCACCTACAGCTAATTCCAGGAATTCTGTCATATGCTACATCTATTCCTGCAGTTGGCTTCCCCATGAACATAAATCCAAGTAAAGACAACTCATCAAAAGAACCTTAATAAAACAAAACAGTGGAGGGGAAGAAATATAAACAAAATGAATGAGAACATACATGTCAACAGACACAAAGAAACACAAAAATCATGAGACAGCATTTTATCATGACACACCACAAGCTGGTAACTTCTTAATAGTGGGAAACAAATATAGTTAGATCTGAAATTCCAGGAGAAGATTGGAGGTTCCTACTTTAAAAAGAAGTGATAGCCATATCAAGCAGATGAATGAAGTAAGAAAATCAACTTCAGAATCTACATTAGAAAACAAAGCAGATGAAACAGTAATATGGAAGAAAAAAATTAGAAAGCATGGAAGAAGGGCTGGCAAAATAACTTGGTGAATAAAGACAATTGTCATCAAACCTGATCACATGAGTCGAATCTATGGAAGCCATATAGCAGAAAAGAAAATCAACTCTCAGCAGTGGTCCTTGGATCTCTACATACTTTACCATGGCCTTGTGCATTCCCAAACACATACATGAGTGGATGTACACAGAGTAAGTACCTAAATGCAAAATGAAAATTTAAAAAGTGGAGAAAGATAAAAGATATTATAGTGGTGAAGGTGAACCAAATAGAAATTTTGGAAATGACATAAACAGCAAATCAAATGAAAAAACACAACAGAAATCACCATCACCAGACAGGACCAAGCAGAAGAACAAAGACCAAGACCAAGACAATAATATATACAGATGCATTAACAAACATGAATAAAAATTCCTCAAACCCTAGGATGTATTCAAGAGATCAAACCTAAGAACTCACTGAAACACCCTTAAAGCTTAGAAATTTTATGCACTGAAATTATAGCTGAGAAATTTCAAACCTAAACAGATCCAAACACACAAGGTATCGAGCCCCAAAGAGGCAAGACAAGAGAAGTGCTCTGCACTATGTCATAGCCAAGATGTCAAAAATTAGGGTAAGCAAGATGGCTTGCTGGTAAATGCACTTGCTCCCAGTCCTGACAACCTGAGTGATATCTGCAAGACCTACATGATAGGAGAGGATCAAGTCCCACAAATTGTCTTCTGACCCTCACACATGCTTCACTGCAAGTTCATGCCCCCACACACAGCCACATGCATACAGAAAATAAACAAGGAAATATACTAATTGCAGAAAATGTAAAGCAGTGAATACTAAAAGCTGGAAGGGAAAAATATCAACTTGCATACAAAGCAGAAACACCAGAATAATATCACAACCTTTGTGAGCAACTTCCAAAGCCAGGAAATCATGGAAGGATTTACTTCAAGGATATATGAATGTAAGCAACTGTCAACCAAGATTGCTATGCCCAGAAAAATCTACCTCTTAAATTTGATGCAGAAGGAAGAATATTTTGAGACAAATACACCTTAAGGCCACTCCTGATCATGAAAGCTAACTTAGAACATTATCTGCACAGAGGATAAAGAAACCATTTCACCAATGAAAACAAAGACAAGAACCCATTTCATGAGAAAGACAAAGTAACACAAAAGGGTCAGTAAGAAATCAATCATAATCAGTAAATAAGTTCAGCAAAGTACTCATATTAACATTGGAGGAAGAAAAGAACTACCAATAACCCAACCAACTAGACCAACAACCAACAAAATCATAGCCAATAGTAAATTTCTCTCTATAATAAATTAATTGCAAATAGACTTAATTTATCAATTAAAAGGCACACACTAGCTTACTGGATAAAAGTAGACTTCCAAACAAAACTGGTTAGAAAAGAAAGAGAGACACTACATATTGATAAAGGGCACCATTCAACAAGAAGATATAACAGTTGTAAATATTTATGCACCAAATATTTGAGCTTCCAACTGCACAAAACAAACAGTAAAATATCACAGATGTCATGGTACATCAGTGGGAGCCTTTAATACTTCACCCACATATCTTCCAAATTAAAAGTCATCAAAGAAACTTCAGTGCTATATATACCATAGTTCTATCGAGTTTAACAGGTGTCTACAGAACAGTACAATATGTAAGAAGTAATACATACAAAGAAATAAAGGAGTGAACGGCTCCTTTGATCACCAGACCGAAGTGAAATAAAACTAAAAATTAATAGCAAGAGAATCCTCATAGACTATATAAGTACTTGGAGATTGAACACTAGACCTTTTAATGAACAGTAATCTTTGAAGAAATCAGTGAGAAAAATATAGAAAATCCTAGAATCAAATTCAAATTCTAGAACAACCTACTAGAACCTTTAGGCTACAGCTAAGATAGTTGAAAGAGGAAACTTTATGGCTATTTGATTTTTAAAGTCAGATTGCAAACAAATAATGTGATGACATATCTAAAGATCTGGGATGGGAATATAAACCCAAATGCTGTAGACAGCAAAAAAATGGATATTGGAGAAGAAATTAATTAAATGGGGGAGGAAAGAACAATACATACAGTCAGGTAAAGAAGTTGTTCTTTTTGAAAAACTGAACAAGATTGACAGACCCCTAGATATGTACTCAGAGACAGACAGACAGACCCAAATCAACAAGTTATATTTGAGAACAACAGTCTTTGATAAAACCCAAAAGATCAATAGAGAATGATCCTTTGAGAGCCTATATTTCAAAAATCTAGAAAACTTAGGAGAAAGACAAGTTTCTAATGATTAAAACTTACCAAAATTAAATCCAGAATGCATAAACAATTAAAATAACCCCACAACACGCAAAGAAAATGAGAAGTCATTTAAATTCTTCTGATGAAAGGGCAGAGGGCTACAAATGGAGAGATTAGGGGTTCTCTTCTGAATTCTCCCACACTTTTAAGGAGGAGCCAGCCAGCACTTCTCAAACTGCTCCACAGAGTAGAGAAGGAAACTAGCAAACTCATTGTACGAAGCCAGTGTCACCCTGACACCAAACCAAAGATTCAAAACAAACAAGCCTACAGACCAAAGTCCCTTCCCAACGAAAACCTTGACAACTGAGTTCTAAAACACGATAAGAAAATCACAAATTAAGACCAAATTGGTTTCATGCCAGGGATGCAAATTATACAATCTTGAACATGTAAGTATTTAAAAAAAATATAGTCCTCAAAGATGTATAGCAATCTGTAACTAAATTACTAAGAAGACAAACTGACAACTTCAGGTGAAATTTATGCTCAAAACTAAGAACAGAAACATAAAGTGGCTGACAAGAAAAATGAAAATTAAAACAACAGCATTAACAAGTACAGCAGATATGAGGAGTTTTGCAGGGACAGGGAAACATGGTTCTTTTAGGTACATGTTTACAGTTGATCACATATTATTATAACAAAGAGCTTAACAACAAACAAACAAAGAGAAAATAGTCATTATTAAAACATGTTCTCAGCCTGAATTTTTTTCCTTAATATTTTTTGTTTTTTTGAGACAGGTTTTTCTCTGTGTAATGGGCATACCTGGCCTTGGGGAGGTTCTTTTGAATGAGGACAAGGTCATTCAGGGCCTTGAATCCCAGTCAGACACCTTTACCACTAAGAGGAATGCCACAGTCTGGTATTTGAAAGTCATGGTACAAAATAAAGGACCAGCTGACTCTAGATAAACATTTTCACTTCCAATCTATCAGGTATACGATACTAAGCAAATGAGTGTAAGATTTTGAATTTTTCTTTAATATCATTTCTGTCACCTATATGACAAATAGACAAGAAATCAATCTGGCTCATAAATTAGGTAAAAAACAAAAAATCTCAGGGTAAAATAAAACATGAGCCTCTATCAAAAATACCACTGTTTGTTAGCTTGTCTTGCTAGCGGATGTCTAGAACTTTATTTATCTAAATAGTGTCTTCAGTTTATCAGCTCTGAATTTAATGAACACAATTAACATCTTTAGAGAGTAAGGACTGAAAGAAGAAAGATATTTAATATTCTGTATTTCTTACCAGGGCTTTATTGTTTGAGTGGAAGTAGGAATTACTTGAAAGAGTAAATGAAGTAGGAATCCTATCACATGTTTCAGCCTTTTCCTGATCAATAATAGCATTTTGCCCCCTGGAAAAAAAGACCAGTTTTCTTCACACAAGCTTTCACTTGTCAGTCTGAGCCTACAAATTTTTATGTACTGAGTATTAGAAAGTTACTACAACAATATCTAAAGTTTTAATCTAAGGATAAAAATATTCCCCACAATTTCCAAATGTTCTTATGGGAGAAGAATATCAGGCAGGCATTTCAAGGATAGTCAATTCAATCCTTGATTATTTCTTACTTTTTCATTGTGGGGATTTGAATTGTTTTAATTCTTGTATACAGAATGTTTACTCCTTTATCATCAGGTCTCTGATGGCCAAAAATTATTGGATTTGTCTCTTATTCATACCAAACAAGTTATTTTTCAAACTCCATTATTCTAAAATGAAGTGTTAGATTTGAAAGAAACATACTAATTTGAAATCCTCTGAGATTCAGTGCTGTTGGAGCACGAGTTGTAATAGACCATCCACATTCAAAGCACAGACAGTTCCGAGTTGCAAATGGGTTATATCCTAAAAGTTCAAAAGTCTGCTGTTTCGACATTGTGAAGGCATTTTGCCATGGAAACAAAGTTATAAATGGCAGTTGAATTTCTAAGTTAGTCCACAAAAGTGTATCTTACCCCTGATGTGTCTGAAGCCAACTGCTTCAAGTACAGGTTTGTAGTGGAACATAACAGAACAGTGGTGGGCTGATTGGTGACCCATTTGTTTAGCATCTCTAGTTTTAGTGTTGCTGACTTGTCAAAGAAATCCTGTTATTTCATTGTATCTCTTAACGAAGTATTAGTCAGAGAATAACACGGTTCAGTAACAATGAGTTATTTGATCTCTCTTGCTCCAGGAGCTTGTCTTGGCACTCTATTTTATCTTCAAGCAAGAACCAATAAATATGCTTTTCTCTGTGGGAACGATTAGTCTCTTTCCTTATGAAGTGTTTCCCTCTTTTTTGCTCATTTTGAAATTCATCAAATTTAAATTTCTTATCACTTGGTGTGTTGATTAGTTTGTGTGTGTGTGTGTGTGTGTGTGTGTGTGTTTGCTTGTTTCTTTTGTCAACTTGACACAACTAGGATCATCTAGGAAGACGGTGGCTTAACTGTGTAGTCCGTGGGGGGCATTTTCTTGATTAATGATTGATATGGAGGGCCCAGCTCTGCCACTGTCTTACCTATGTGCCTGTGAGCCTAAGTTGAACCTCTCACAGTTACCATTCTCACATATGGAGTGAACTTTATAGTACTCTGATCACAGTGCTGTTTTGAAGATTACATTTTAAAAAGTAAAAATTTCAAAATTCGATGCTTGTCTTTGAGCATCCTATAGCAACTCGTCATCGTGTCCTTTTGAACTCTGTAGAAACTTTCATCCCAGCTGTTCATTTTGTTGCATCTCTGTTTTTTGCATGAATATGTTTTGAGTCCCTAAATGTTTTAAATCAATCTGGTTAAAAATCTATCAGTTAGTCAAAGTCCAAATTAAGTCTTCAGAAATTAGAACCTATGATAACTATTTTGGACAGATTCATGTCTAAGGAACTAGTCATACAGATGCTAAAGAAACAAAAACAAAAAAACAGAAAGAGCAAGAAATAGGTAAAGAAAGTGGTGACTATCTGTAAATCCATAGAAGACATGGGGTTAAATAGAGAATCCTAGCTGACGTCTTTTGAAGGAACTACACTGATAGTTATCACATCAGGAAGCAAGACCTGTCCACTTCCAAACACGCTTTACTTACTGGAGCCTCCCATTGGCATGGACCTTCCAAAGTAGAACATACAATGATGGGCTTTCGGACTGGGTAGATGGTCAAGTGGGCAAAGCACTTGCTTTGTGTTTTGAGTATTGCCTGCTATGTCAGAAACATAGACACACATGCTTGTGTCCTTCCACAATGTCAGAATCAATTTAGTAAATGTTATGTTTATTTATTGAATAAATGTATTCAATAAATTCACAGGAATTTACCAGACAATCCCCACTACATTGAATCTGACTGAGACCAGTTAAGACCTTTTATTCCAATCTTTCTTTAAATATATATGGGTATTTTCCTGCATGTATGCCTGGATTCCCTGGAACTAGAGTTAGAGACAGTTGTGGGCAGCCATGTGGGTGCTGGGAATTGAACCTGGATCCTCTTATAAGAGCAGCGAGTGCTCTTAACCATTGAACCATCTTTCAATCCCTTTTTATTCCAATCTTAGTTACTAATATTAACTTTTATATTACATATCGCATAGTAAATCTATCATCTATCTGTCATCTATCTATCTATTTATCAATCTATCAAGCATTTACTATCTTTCTATTTACAGAACAAATACAAATTAAAGAGGCCACAGCAGAATTTGAGAGGTTTCAGGAGTAGGCTGAGAGAAAATCAGTATTGACAGGGAAAGTGCAGTTGAGTCTGGTTTCAATATGAAAGGACAGAGCCAGTGGGTTGGGACAGAAATGGAAGATCCAGGTCCAGTCGGATTTGGAGGTGGATAAGCAGATGGCAATAGAATAGGTATTGCCAATAGTGGGTGACGAAGCTGAGCTGGAGCCCCAGTGATTGTTGGGAATTCTATGCCTACTGGACCTTAAGGCATATATTGGCTATCAGATGACAGGTAAGTATTAGACTGTTACATCACAGTGATATCTATCTCCATATCCAGCACTTTATAGTTCCAGATGACGAAATTACACCCTTTCCTCGGGCTGGAACATCTAATGCATTCTTGGGTGTGATTTTTCTTGATATGATTTTAATACACCTATGCTCCCTTAAGTCTCAATTCATCCTTATAAATAAAGGGCCATAACATTTTAATGCTCAGGAATAAGTTATTATCAGTCAATGCTACATGGGTGGTACTGGCCAGATAATGTTGTTTGCTGGTCAATCCTAGAACACAATCATTCTCCACCCTCACAACAGAGTCAAAAGCTACTTGTAAAATGGTCTCTCAAGGCAAAGCACATCCCCCAAAACCGCTGTTTTATATAATAATGAATAATTAAAGGTAGGACATTTCTTGATCTCAACACTGCAAAACTATGAAGATCTAAGTCTAGATCCCCATCACTCACATTAAAAACAACAACAACAACAACAAAAAAAGGTAGGTATGCTTGTAATCTCAGAGTAAGAGGGCAGAAGCAGGCAGATCTTGAGGGCTCACTAAGGACCAGCTAATCTGGCCAAAACAATAAGTTCCAGGTTCAGTGAAAGACCCCTCTAAAAAAAAACCAAAAACAAAAAAACCCAGATGATTGAGGAAGACATGACATCACACACATGGTCATCAACATAAAAACACACAAAATAAATGACAAAAGGCTGGATGTGGAGTTTAGAGCAAGTTGTAAACATTCAGCACGAAATGGAAATCTGTCAAGGAAGGCACTTGTTCTTTGTACAGAATCTTTACCATATAAGGAATTCCATAAATATTTCTTGATTGTTGAATGATTCTCTCCTTTGCAATAGACCCCTTCTGAAGCAAGTTTAGATTGTCAGTTTAAATGGGACTCTTGCTAGAAGGGAATTTGTCCTTGAGTAAGATAACCAGTATCACATCTGTGTTTAATAGATTTTTGTTATTAAGAAAGTTAATATAAGTCATTTATTTAATGACCACAGCTCTCACCTGCAGTACCTAGTTGTTTTTGTAGCTACAATTACAACTTAAGCTTAGACTTTGTAGCCTTAGGACTTAAGCATGTTTGAGCATGTCAATAGTGATAACAGAGTAGTTTATTTAGAGAGGGGGAAAAACTTAAAAGAGACATGGAAAGTTTGCTTTGAGGTTATTTTCCTCGCTGTAATGGTAAAGGCTTAATGGGTAATGTTGTCTATTCCATGAGCTTACTGCCAAGACCTAGAGCTTCAGTGAAATTCCAATATTGTCCGTTTTCTGTTAATAATAGTACAATAGCAAGATGGAGTCAGTTCTATAGCAAAAGGGCTTATTTTGGTCCATTGTTCTGGAGATGCAAAGTAAAAGGTGCATGTTGTGATAGCACTTCAACAGACTCCTGAGGTGGTACAGGGCATCCCTTTTAAGAGATGGGAGCAGGCATGTCCATGAGTTGCTTCAGATGTCATTCACTGGGGATCCGTCCTGATGAACTCAGCTCATCTTCATTCCTCCTCAAGGCCTCATCTCTAAACACATGGGCAGACGAACTTTCCAACTTTTGATTTCCCATGATAGTTAACCTCCAGCATGAATTTTGAGAAGGCAAACCAAATTCATACCACTACTGTGTAATTAAATGCTTTGTCAAGATTTGCTGGCGCCAGGTGAGGTGGCACACACCTTTAATCTCAACACTTAGGTGGCAGAGGTTAGAGGATAACCAGATCTACATGGGACCTTGTATAAAAATAATCAAAAAGTCTTAAACATATCAATACTTTCCTAGTTTTTCAACATTCGATTACAAGTTTGTCCAAATGTAAGAGATGCCCATTTCATTTTAAGGTGTAGTTTAAAATATTATAATAAAGACAAATGACTGTGTAAAGATATGTCTGCTACCATGGATAGTCGATTTGTCTGTCTTTTTTAAAAATGCAATTTTGTTTAAATATTCAGTGCAGAAGTTTGAGAAATTTATAATTGAATTTAGAGTATATGGATTTTCATTTCTAAACTCATGTACATTTTGCTTCTTTTTTTTCCAGTTTAAAATTTCACCATTATCTTGGGAAAGAAAGCATTGCTCATTTGAGGCTTGCTTTTTTCTTTCTATTTTGGGGCGCTGGGATGCAAGTGGGGTGGAGAAGCCAAATAGTTTGAGAATAGTTTTTAAACTCTCAAGTCATCTTCTGTTTCCTTTTCCTCAGAGATGACTATCTTCCTCTTCTGTCTCTCAAATTGATTCATATGTCATCTGGTTGTGCTGGATACTGATAATGGTGTCTTCAAAACCAAGGCAGATATCAGACTCTCCTAAACATCTACGTAGTATCAAAGAGCTGTTGACAGAGCCAAAAACAGATATAGAAACCATTTTTCAACCAAGACAAAAATCCTTATAGTCAGTCTTATGATTGTACAGCCCTTTCATATGGGAAAACTTATTTACTTTGTAAGTAAGGTAAGCCTGTGAACCTTTCTCCTTGTGGGAAGTAAGATCTGTCCCCTGTAGTGTGCTTTGAAACCATATCATGAACACTGACAAATTTGATCTATTAGGATTATCATATAGTTTCTCTGTAAAGAATAAACCATATAAAAACTTGAACTATGGGTAACAGCAATTTTTAAACAATTCCATTAATCCAAGTTAATACTATGTCACAGAGGGAAAAAAATACTTCTGAAAGTTAACTGTTTTTGTGTTACTCTAAGACGCTTAAATTATGGTCCATGTATTACCCCCATCAGAATCCTTTAGAGTGCTTATAAGATGTAGAATCTTGGGAAAGGGAGGAGAGAATGGAATGGAAAGGCTATATCATATATGTATATATATATATATTATTTAATAATATACATTGAAATTTAACTACAGTGGTGATCCTGGATTAACCTTCTGAACTTTAAGTAAGCTTTCAATTAAATGTGTCCTTTTTTTCCTTTAATTTCTTTCTTTATTCACTTTACAACCTGATCACAGCCCCTCTCTCCTCTCCTCCCAGTCCTACCCTCTTATCTTCTGTCCCCATTCCCCCCTCCCCTTCTTCTAGTTGAGAATCCTAGCAGAGGGGGATATGGAGACTGAAGTGACCACTTCCTACAGCCATACAGGATTTACAGTGGAGAGAGGGGACACCAACCTACCAAGAAAACCTTTTACCCAAAATCTACCTTGCCTACAAGATGTGCAGGGATTAAGATGGAACAGAGACTGAGGGAATGGCCAACCAATGACTGGTCCAACTTGAGACCCACCCTATGGGAGAGAGGCAACCCAGGAAGCAAGAGGAGAGTTATATGAGAAGAAACTGGAAAAGGCAGGCATGTCCACATGCCCTGTGGTTTACAGGCCACTGAAAGGACTCTAGTTTTATTCTAGGATAATAATAAATTATTTGAAGGTGTTATGGAACAAGTGACATTGTCTTATTTGCTTTTTGAAGGATACTTCTGGCTTTAGAGAATAACACAAATTATCTGCAGTTAGACAAGATTAGCTTGGTAGTGACAGAAAAGAAGTACAACCATTAGGGGGATTTTGGAGGAAACATTTCTAGGAGTTGGCACAGCAACAGATGCGGAGGACAAGGGTGAGGGAAACATCAGGGATGATTATTAGATGTTTGATGAGCTGAGTAAGAAAACATGAAGCTGGTCCAAACTTTGCAAACTTGAGACATTTTGTGGCATGCCAGTGGCCATGCCAGTCAGTAAAGCAACTGGTGATGAAGATGACTTTGGCATTTAATGGAAGGGCCGGGCTAGAGGTATATGAAAGCATAAGTGACTGCTAACACTCTGGTCTGAGTGACTGCATGGGGTAAAAGGTCACAATGAAAACAAAAAAGAACTTCAAATAGATTTCGGGGCGCTGTGAAGAGGGTAAAATGGTGTGTAATAGGCAGAGAGAAGAACAGGGATATGCAAAGGGACTGAAGAAAGTGTACCCAGGAAAATGGGTGCTAAGAAGAAAAGTTTAAGGAAGAATGATATTCAAATTGTCGACTATTGCAAGGAGGATGAGGGTTGAAAATGGAATTTATTTTACTGATGAGGAAAAGAAAGGCCTGTTCAAAGCCAGCGTAGACTCTTGTGGCTCTCTGGCTAGGGTGATTTATGTGTGTCCCTTTCTCGCCACAGGATATAAATCCCCCAGGCTTTACTCAAGTCCACCTCACAACACTGCTTATCATATCAAAGTGTCTAGATCTCCTTCAAAGATGCCTTGAATTACATCTCCTTCAACAGAGCTATTATTTCTTGATTTTCCTATGGCATATAGATGGGCCTTAAACAAACTTTCAAAACTGCAGGTGATTTAAAGTTCTATTTCTTTGTCTACTATTGAATCATGAAACTGGAATCTTAAGGTGGTAGATTGTAGCATTTTTTACAAGGTTCACAAGTGTAAAGCTTTGGAAAATACTAGCTTAGGGTTAAACTCGGAGACCACTAGTTTAGCCCACTGAACAAGAGTTGCAGCAGTATGGAGAAGCCACACCACTCCTCCACACTCTGATATAAACTCCCATATAGTAAAACAATGAGCAGTTACACTCCTGTTATTTCAAGATCAGCTTTCCAGCAATTTTGTCTGGAAGAGGGCCAAAGCTGGAAGTTAGGAAAACAAAACATTCCTCTCAGGGAACAGACTTTTGGTCCTTTATTAAAGAGCAATATAAACCAAACCAACCAATCCAACAACAACGAAACACCTCAAGATACCATTTGATCGTTTCTGTCCTACTTGCTGACAAGAAGAAAAAGAACCTCTCATTAGATGGCAGTGGATATAAACATCAGATCAATCATTGCTTGCAGGCATAGGGAAAGTAGAAGAAAAAGAAGGGGGTTTTAAAAACACCACCACCACAGGAAAAATGGGAAAATGGAAAGGGTTAGAGAATGTAGAGACAGATGAACACAAGTGAGGGGTCTTTAACAAAAGTAAAGAGAACATTGCAAACAGCAGCACCGAAGTGGGGATTTTATACACTCACGCACACCTCTGTAATCACGTGGGACTTTGGTGTACGGTTTGGGTTTATTTGATAGACAGTGATCCATTAAGACTTTCATTACCCAGTGGGTTTTTTTTTAACGTAAGAAATATAACGTAAGAAAGAATTCAAGAGATTTCTGTGAAAATGGCTAAAAAACATTGCCACCTTAAAATGCAGCACAATTAATAAACGGAAATCTAAGTCAGACCTGGAACCTGATTTCCTCAGTCACCAGCTTTTGTGGATGGACAGGGAAGGGCTCAGGTTCCCAAAGACGACCCTCTCCCCTAGGCTTCCGGTGAAACTGCGAAAGTAAGCAGTCCAGGCCAGCCCTCAGGCATCACCGCAGCGTCCCCACCGCGGCTTGAGGCTTAAGGAAATTGCTGCTGCCTTCGCTTCGGTCTCCGCTGTGGTAGAAATCAAGGTAACGGGTTTCCAGTAGATTTGGCTGGTCCGAGACCAAGAAATTAAGCCCTGCGCCTCTAAACGAAGTGAATCTGTTTTGTGGGTGCCAGAAAATACGGGGGCTTTACAGGTTTGGGCGCGGGAACGTCTGAGCCCACTCCGGTGGGCTTCCCTGTTCCGGGACTGTCTCTGAAAGCACCTGCCGGCTTTTCTAAGTTCTGGGGCTTCCGGCGAGGGGCCGACACGGCTCGTGTCTGGGAGTGGAAGGTGGGGGCGCTCTCTAACACGCCTTCGGAATGGCGCGCGTGGCCCCAGACACGTCAATCACCGGCACAGTTCCCGGAGCACCCCGGGGCTCCGCAGCGTCCCTGGAGCCCGCACGCCCCACACCGGTCCGGCCCGCGAAGCCCGGCAGCGGGGCGGCGGGCACGCGCGGAGGGTCCCCGGGTCCGGCCGGCCGGGGGCGCCGTCGGCGGGGCTCGCGCAGCCGCACTGGGCGCGCCGTCTCTCGGCTCCTCCTCCGCCCTCCTCCTCCTCCTCCTCCTCTCGGCTCCTTAGTGATCATGGCGGCGGCGGCGTTCGCGGTCCCTCGGGTGAAACAGAAAGCGGGAGCTACGCGGAGAGGGAGCGGAGAGCGGGGCTGAGGCGGCGCCGTCCCTGCCGGGAAACCAGCCCAACCGTCGCCGCCGCGGCGGCCGCGGGTGCCGGGCCCGCCGCCCAGGCGGTGAGGGGGCGCTCCCGAGCCCCACCGGAGAGACGCCAGGGGATCCGCCTTCCTTCGCCTCGGAGCGGTGGGACTCGGAGGTGAGAGCCAGCGCGGGCGGGCGGGCGGGCGCGGGGTGGTGGGGGGGGGACGGACGGACGGACGCCGGAGCCCGCGTCGGGGAAACCGTTAGGCTGGGGCTGCGGGCCGCCGCGGCGCGGCGCCGGAGGGCCGAGCCCGTCGGAGACGGCGGCGGGCGACGCCCCCTCGCGGGACAGCGCCGTCCGTGGGGCGGCGGGGCCGGGGACGTGGCCGAGAGCCGCGCCGCCGCACCTGCCGGGACTCTGCGGCCGCGTAGCTGGGTCCGCTCACCGGGGGGTTAAATCCTGGAAAACACGCCCTTCGGGTCGGCGGGCGGGCGGGCGGCTGTCGCCTGTCGCCTGTGCCCGGCGGCTCCTCTCCCCAGGTAAGCTAACCGCCTGGGCGGGAGGAGGGCGGGAGGGAGGCTGCAGCCGTCGCCCGGCTTTACAGCCTGCGTGGGTGAACTTTTGACACGACTCTGGAAGGGCGTCGTGCGCCGGCGAGGTGGAGGAAAGTGAGCAAATGACTTCCACGTCCAGAGGGCTAGCGCTGCCGCTTCCCAGAGTGCGATAGGTAATCGCGGTTTTTAAAGACTGTTGTTACCTTTTTTAAGAGCCCTGGGATGACAGAGAGTGTGTGTGGTGATTGCTGAGGGTAGGCAGGGATGGTGAGCTAGAGATTGTGTGTGTGTGTGTGTGTGTGTGTGTGTGTGTGTGTGTGTGTGTGTGTGTGAGAGAGAGAGAGAGAGAGAGAGAGAGAGAGAGAGAGAGAGAGAGAGAATATGTAACTTTGGGCACCTTCTTGTCTGTCTGTCCATCTATTAACTGAGAATAGCAGGCTGACAGGATTTCCCTCTTTTTATAGTATAATCTTACCTGCCCACGGTAGACTTAAAAATAAATAAATAAACAAACCTGAGCCCCATAATGATTTTGCTGCTTCCTATTGTGGTTTGTTTTAGTTCTTGAAACTCAAAGTTTGTGTGTGTGTGTGTGTGTGTTTTTTCTGTGTCAGAATAATCAAATAGCATTGCTTCTCTGCCTTTTGACTAGGATCAGTTGTAAGAATGAAAAAAACAGTTCAAGCGTTTCTACAATATTTTAATCACTCTGCTTTTACCAGCAGTAGTGCTAAACATATGCCACTCAAGACCGAGCCATATGTCAGGCAGAAACAAATTGAGATTTCTGGCTCATATCCCGTGTTTAGATAAATATTTAGGTTTTGTGTATTTGCAAAGTATGTAATTCTTGCCATCTCGTAAGTTTTGTTTTAAGTCACCTAAAAATGGTCCAGAGAGATGAGTCTCCTGCTTGAACATTTTCTTGTTTGAATTGATTTTCCTCAACTAATAAGATAAATTACCCAATGGAGACAGGTGGTGGGCCTAATAGAAAGCAATGATAATGACGCTTTAAACATGGCCTTTCTAAAATATAAATATGAGAGTTTATTTTGACCATTTTAGACCACTTGTAATTCTTGGTATCACTAATAACATCCTTTAAAGCAAAGAAGAGGTGACTGGGGGAAAATCTCATTTAAATTTTATTTTTAAACATTTTAGCATTCTCATATTAAATTTCTCTATGTTTTCTTGTCCTCATAAGTCATCTCCCTGTCTCAGGCTGGTTATCTTTGGCCACCTGTCTGAGTCTGCTTTAACTCCTTCCTTTCCCCTTTTGTCTGAACCCGCGTCACTGAATGATCAGGAAAAACAAACTCTTGCTTAACACTGACTCAGTGAAGCATGATTGTAAGGGGAATTTTCTTTTCCCAAATTAATGTTGTGCATTCCAGAAACAGATGGGTTTTTTTTTTGTTGTTGTTGTTGTTGTTGTTGGGCTTTTTGGGTTTTTTTGTTTTTTGTGTCGTGTGTCATTACTTCCTCTCCCCAGGTAATTGAGAGCTGATTTATTTTACCACACATTTAATGATTCTTTTTTGTTTGTGTATTTCTATACTTTTCAGCTTATTTTAACACAAATTAATAAAAACTCTCTGCCTTCCATGTCTAATGAGATGTAGGCTGCGAGATTCTGGAAAACACAGGAAAATAAAGAATGTTGTAATGAATGTTGTATTTTAGCTTGGCTTAGTTAAAAAATACCTAATTTTTGATTTGTTCAGCTTTAGCTTAGTCTCATAGGTAATATTGTCTTGAAATATTTGTATTTTCTGGTGTTTACATATGTAAGGTTTATTCATCTTGTAATTTTGCCTGTAGTGTTAAAATATCATTTGATGACGTAACCAGGGGTTTTTTTTAAAGCAATACATTCTTGGCACAATTTTTTCATGAAAATGAGTTTTGATTATGTCTTGTTGCATGATACGAGGATGTGCATGTGATTTCCAAGTTTATTAGCCTGCTGATAACCTATTTGTTGTTGTTAAATACAATCTCTAAAACAAGAACTATTACTTAAAAATAAGTTCTGAATATTTTTAAAATGTCAGATTTAGAATTCTCTACATGTCTATTCCACCGAGTCCTGTGGTACTTTAGTCGATCATGTTGGCACAACAAATGTGTACCAGTATCAAGAGCTCCTTATCACAAAGAAATTGATGACCAGTAGTGTTGAAGGGCACATTTTGTTCTTTTACATGTATTGTGACTGTTTATCCTTTTTAATAGTCTGGTCTTTATTTCAGAGGATTATTCAGTGAGTCTTTTTTATGTCAGGATCTTTAACCTCTCCAACTGGTTGGGTTTTGATTGTCTTTAATGTTTAGTGTCTTAAGTTTGCATTGTAGCTTCTAGGCTGCCATTAAATTCTTGGTGGGTTTCATCTTTTGATGATCCCAATCTCCTGCCAGCCATTCTCAGACCTTAGGTTACTTTTCTGCACATGATAGCTACTGCAAGATAGTGTACTTGGGAGGAGAAGGCATGGACTCAGAGGGTGATGGACTATTATCAAAGTAAGGGGTACAAAAGCATAGGATGTATTCCTTCAAGTAGTTTACAAACTATATGAGAATTGTATACTAACAAAAAAGACCATTAGCAAAACTATAGCACAATATTGTTAGTGTTTGGCACCTGCTGTGATTGAAAGCACTGTGAGGGAGGGCTAGAACAGTCTGGTCATTTGGAGGAAGTCCAACTTGACATTTAGGAAGGGTTTATATATCAAAGGAACACTCACTCCAGGAGAGGGTGACAGGCAGGAGTTGGAGGTAGTATCCAAAGGAATAGTTTGGGAGCATCCAAGGACAAGTATTAGGAAAAAAAGATACCAGTCAGAGCTAGGCCCCTCCGGGTGTGAGGAATAGAGTAGGCAGCCTGACCTGGAGAAGAAAGTTCTGCTCATCATCAGGAAGCTGTCTCTGAAAGAACTGAAGAATGGCACATCACTTTGTTTTGTTTTCACCATGTTTAGTTAGTGTACATAATAATGATGGATTTCCATGTGACATTTTCATTCTTATCTATCATTTGTACTGGACTCATTTTCTTCCCCAATACCATCTTTTGACCCTCTTCCCTTCTTCTTGTGGTTGCCCTCAAACGCCTCATCTGCTTTCATTGTGTGGTGGTGGTGGGGGGGGGGGGGTTGAGCACACATATCTCTGTATATGAGAGAAAATGTGTCTTCCCATGACCCTCTCCTACTCCCACCTTCATCTCCCTTAACACTCCCCTGACAAGTCACACTTCTGCTTTTATGCCATACACAGACAGACAGATATAAAGTCTGTATATGAGAGAAAATGTGGTGCTTGTCTTTCTTACTGTGTTTTGTTTTGCTTAGCATTTTGGTCTCTAGCTTCAGCTTTCTTAGTGGATAGATTCTGTATATTTATATAACTTAGATAAGGGTACATGCTTTTTATAGATTGCTTGATAATATTGTCTTGCAAACTACAGTCTTTGTTGAATATTCTTGTTTGTTTGCTTGTTAAAAAAAATATTTTCCAGATGTAAACCTTATCTGCAGGCTGGAGTTAGCCATCTGAGCCTACTTTACTGAGTCATGTCTTGGTAACTGTCCATATAGCAAATATCATGAAATTTTTTCCTAATGGTTGCTTGAAGTAGTGTATAATATCTTCTTGTGGTATATCAAAATAAGGAAAATATGCTAACATAACTACTGTAATTATTATTTTGTGCCTAAAATTCTACTAAGAGCCTCGTCTAGGTCTCAGAACTAGGAAGCAGAAGTCTTTGAGCAGGACCTATGGTAGTAAAACAGCTACACACCGGCTGGATTTAGAGTTTGTATAAAGTTAAGCCTATCAACTCTGTGGTGCGTTTACAGTTTTAAAAAGTCCAACTGGCATTTTAGAAACCTTGGCTAGGTTGCTGGTGGCCTATGAGTGGTGGCAGGTACCAGTAACCCATTTTAAAAAGGTAGTCTAAAGTGAGTGCTAAACATGTAGGAATCCTGCAGTAACTCTAAGAATAGACATTGTTATGGAATAAGTAGTAATCAGATTGATAAACTAGAGTCATCTAGAAAAATGTTAAACCAGGTAGATTAAAGGAGGGAAGAAAGACCTAGAAATCTCTAAAAAAAAATACTTACATTAAAGTGATTTTAAGATGATTATGGTGATTTTAATGGATAAGTACTGATTGTTTTGAAATTTCATTTATATTAAATATCTCTTTGAAATTTCTAAATTTATAACATGTATTTCTAAGACAGCCATGTACAACCTATGTGCTGCAACCCCTTTGGGAGTCAAGCAACCCTTTGACAGGGGTCACATACCAGATACCTTGCAGATCAGCTATTTGCATTATGATTCATAACAGTAGCAAAAATAAGGTTACGAAGAAGCAACGAAAATAATTTTATGGTTGGGGGGGGTCACACAACAGGAGGAGCTGTGTTAAAGGGTCACTGTGTTAGGAAGGTTGAGAACTGCTGCTCTCAGACAGTTTCTCTTTTCTCACTGTGTTTCTTGTGAGTGTGACCCATGGTGCCTGAGGTCATAGCTGTCTGACTCAATTGGTGAGGGCTGCTACATAGTTTGTGATACCAAGAGATTAAAATCTAGCATAAGAACATTTTTTTCCATGCTGCAAGCATTATAAATAGGCTTTGTTGTGGTCAGTGTTAGGTGTTGAAAAAGTGGATGGGACCTGACGAAACAGAACCAGTACTGTTTCTCCCTCTTATTTTTCTGTTAAAAACATTAAAACCAAACCAAACCAAACTTTAATCTTTTATGTTTTTATAACTAGTTTTGGCTTCGTTTATAAATAAAAATATTTATTTTTACTATCTTAAGTTTAAAGGCAACATAGCCTTTTGAAGTAGGTTTTGTTTGACCTTCCTCCATTGCTACCTAATACAATTGTGGCTTAACATTGTGCTTTAAGAATACTTAATAGCCAGGCATGGTGGTGTGTGCCTTTGATCTCAGCATTTTGGAGGCAGAGGCAGGAGGACTTCTGTGTTGGAGGCCTGCCTGATCTGCATTGTGAGTTCAGGGCAGGCCAGCCAGGGTTTCGTAGTTGAGGGTTTCGTTTTTCCTGTCTTGGAAAAAGAAGGGGTTAGGAGGAATTAATCATGGAGCACTGCTTTACTGTCCTGCCATCTTCCATGCCTAAGGAGATCAGGTGCCATGGATGGCACAGATCTTAGTTCCGCGTTCACTACTCATTAGTGACAGTGAGTTCATGGTTTGGTTTGCTAATCCTTAAAATTAAGACTATCTGCTTTGTTTTCCACACACACACACACACACACACACACACACACACACACACACACTGCAAGGACTCAACAGGATGGCAGAAGCATGAAAATGTTAAGGATCCATATACGTGCTGGCATCAGTGCTGCTGCGGATTGGCAGCTGCTGAGCAGCCTGTTGTTTCTAGTATGACCAGAACATCTGAGTTCAGATTTTACTTTGCAGAGTCCTACAAACAGAATTCTCAGGAAGCATTCCGTATATCAGTTATACTAGTATAACTGAAAGTCATAACTGTTTTCTTTGTAAATAAAATAGATATAAACTTTTTCCCCTCATTAATCTTTGAGATCAGTCCCTGCTCCGTTCTGCCTCCGTTGCTCTTCGCAGGGGAAGGCTGATCTTCTGTTCTATACAATCTCAGCTATTGTATCCATATGCAAAGAAAATGTGCAAAATGAGTTTAAGTAGAAGACACTTCTTTACAGTACTGAGAAACACCTGTTGAGATTCCATTGGATTTCAGGGCCTGTGTTCGGTTATATTTAAAGTCCCGCACAAATCTGCCAAATACACCATCATTCTCTCATCATACAAGTCAAACTCTACTCGGGAATGAATTCTTTCTCCCTCACCTCTTGAGATGGCTTAGGTGCTAGTTGGTAGAAATACAAAGTACAGTGTATATTTTGTCATAAACCTTGATAGGAAAGTTATGTACATTTGACAAATTATTGTATGAATCAGACTATATAGCAATGTTGAATAGTGTTTTTTTTTCTGTCTTGTCTTTTCAGAACTCACATCTTGATATATATTTGCACATGTAGATTTATATTTTCAAAGTGACTTTCTCCTTCTCCATTGAGAAGTTAGTTTAATTGATTTAGGTGTGTGTGGTCTTCCTCAATAAATCCACAGCCACATAATGCCAGGGGAGAGAATCTTCCTACTTGGCTGCAGATTCTAAGCAGATGTTTATAAGTGTACTTCACAGCACATTTAAGATGTTTCTTAAAGTGTAATTACAAACTGAGCACCCAACCCCAAAATTCAAGGTGCTTCAATATGTGAAACTCTGATTGCCTCTCCGATACCACAGATGCAAAATCTTCACCTAACATGGAGTGAAAGGCTGCCGTGAAGATGAAGGTAAACTGAAAGCATGTATATAGTAACCTCAGGCCAGGTATATAGCACATATATAAAACACAAGTGAATTTTGTGTTTAGATTTAGTTCCCATTCCCAGAATATGTCATGGTGTGTGCAGATATTCCAGAGTCTGAAATGGAAATACTCCTGATTCTAAGCATTTTGAGGAAAGGACATTGAACCTGTATATTGTGCTTTGAGAGACGTAGTTAACATAAGCATCTACTGTTCTGGCTGAAGGGGTGGTTATTTTATGTACTACAAGATCAGTATATCTTAATATTTATTTAAATAGAAAGAAATCATGATGTCATTTGATTGAAATTTTCTGAATTTGTTTTGATTTTTGTAATATAGTCGTTCTTAATTATAGTTTTATTCTTAAGACTTAGCTTTTCCCCATGAAGTATTTTCATTTGTAATGTATTGTGTATATATTATTTATATTTCAGCATAATAGTTTATTGAGTACTTTTCTGTTTCTTTGTATATTATTTTGACCAAATACATCTACTACTCCAGAGCAGTATTTTAAAAGAAAATATCATAGTATGACAATATCTCATTTCTGTATCTGTGACTTGAAGCTTATAACATTGGTTCTCATGGTTGAGTGGAGCCCTAGGGGAGCAGTTCTCAAGCTTGTGGGTTATGATCCCTTTGGGCGTTGAACAGCCTTTTCATAGGGGTCCAATATCAGATATTTATATTCCTGCGAACAGTAGCAAAATTACAGTTGTGAAATGGTAACAAAAATAATTTTATGGTTGGGGTTATCACAGCATGAAGAACCATATTTAAGGGTTTCAGCATTAGGAAGATTGAGAACCACTGCCCTAGGGAAAAGTGTAGGAGCTACTGTGCCCTCTTGTCTCACTTTTTAGGTTGCATCCAGACATAATGAGTTTATTGAAATAACTCCTCAATTTAAAGATTCCTCAAACTTTCTCATGAATTAACTATAACCTCTTTTCTCTGCAAATCCATACCCTGTCTATGCCCTCGACTGCCTCATTATGTCTCATCCCTTCCCAGCTTTGTACCACAAGGTAAGCCCTGCAGGCAAGGGCTGTCTATTGGTTGTCTTTCCTGGCTATATAGAAACATGCCACTTCACTGCAGTGACTCCTGATTCCTCCACATACAATGAAATAATAATAATGTCTGTCCCTTAGAATGAGTGTTTAAAAAAGATTGAAAGGTAGAACTTATTTCTGTGGGGAATTGGATGACTGTCTTAGTATATTTAAATCTGCAACATTGACAGATGTGTTAGCTATTGTCACCCAGGTTTCCTATTCTTATTTTCATTTTTTTATTTGTTTATAAATATTTATCATTTGTTAAGAATTAAAATTTCCTAGATGGGGACTGGAGAGATGGCTCAGTGGTTAAAGAGCACTGGCTGCTCTTCCAGAGGACCAGAGTTCAATTCCCAGCAGCCACATGGTTGCTCACAACTGTCTATAATATAACTCCAGTTCCAGGGGATCCAACGCCCTCCTACAGACATACGTGCAGGTAAAACATCAGTGTACATTAAAATAAATAAATACATTTTTAAAAAGTCCCAGATGCCTGCAATACAGATGTCATAAAAATCAATGCCCTATTTCCTTCTCTCTGGGTTGACAGATTAGGATGAGTGATAAAGTCATGTAAATCAATACATATTTTATAATAATTAAAATAAAACACCTCTTCTCTTGCCTCTTTCTACTTGTGTGATTCTTTCCTGTTTTTGGCCCCAAATAGCCCTATTTTCTGTAGAGTTTTGTGATTGTGTACATTGGTTTTTTTATATATATACATGTATATATAATATATATGTTATATAATACACATGTTATATATAATGTATATGTGTTTATATATATACATGTATATGTACTATATATGGTTTTGTGTATTAGGGTGTCTGTTCAACTGTTGGACTGTGAACAGCACTGCTGCTGCTGACAGTTTTGAACTGAAGGAGCAGAGAATGAGGGTTTCAGGCATTGTTGGTGGCAAAGACTCTGCATACTACTGAAGCCAAGCTACAACAGGAGCAGAAACCAGCCACAGATACATTATGAAGACATGACATGA
>CAJQZJ010034389.1:783761-798153 GCA_907164525.1 Lophiomys imhausi
GTTGGCAGACCCTTAGAGTGCTGCATACTCTGTCCTTGGCCAGTACAAAATTACTAGTAAATAATAAGTGCTTTTTTTGGCCTGGATGCTGTTGCAAACTTCACATACAACTGCTTCCGTAGTTCTCAAACCATCTCAGTTAGATATCATTGCCACCATTTTCAAAGTGAGGTAACTAATACACCTGAGAGACCATGGAGCTGATGGTGATGGTAAGGGCTTTGAGCCCAGTGATGACAGAACCTGGACTTTTTGTTAATACCAGTTCCAATATGTTGCATACCAGGAATGTAATGATTCAGTCTTAGGAGACATATTAATATAATCTATTATATAGATTTCAGGAATAACTATAATCTCTTTGGTGCTAAAAATATTACTGGAATTCCAGGTATATAATGATTAGGAAATATTAATATAATTCACTGTTTTTGTGGATTTTAGGGGCAACTATACTTATCCCTTTGGTGCTAATTTTTTTTCTTAAATTCAATTACCAGTCCTAAAACTCACAGTCAACAAGAAATAACCTTGTAAAAATACTCAATAGGAACTTACACTGAATGTCATAGTGAATATTAGAATATAGAAACATTAACATTGGTCCAGAACTCATAGCTGATACATTAACAAACAAGAAAAATAACTTGTAAGTAGTAGGAGACTAGTCCTATTATTATTTATAACTGATATGATTTGAAAATGCAAAATAGGGCTGAGATGTGATTCAGCTTTAGAACACCTACCTATACAGCTGATGTCATGGATTCTGTTCCCAGTAGCCCCCATCACCATTAGCACCACCCTGACCACAAGGAGCACAAAACAGAAGTAGAAAAAGAAGTGATGAATCTAAACATCCTTTTCTTAAACTTAGTGGTAAAGTGTCTAGTTTCTTCATCAGTGTGTGCATACACACACACACACACACACAGGATAGTAAAGTGAAAATGAATTAGAGAGTTTCAGTAAATATCTGGCTATGAGATTAATTTAATAGTGTTTTTATGTACCAACAGTGACTGACATGAAGTAATTAGGAAAAAGAGCAATCTTGTTATAAAATACTTTAAAAAACTTATAAAATAATAACCAAATGATGGAACTATGAATAGCTGGAGAAACATATTTCTAAAATTGATCTCACTAACTACTACAAAGTGGCAGTTCTTACTTAATTAGAAATTAAATGTGGTATTTAAAATGAAACTTGCAATATTGAAGGTTCAAGTAGAGATGGAATCCATAAGGGCACATAACCAAATCTATCCTAGAAATAATACAAGGGGAATTCACCAATCAAAGGTAAAAAGCAAATCGTTGTGAAGCTTTACCATTATTTTTTAAGATGTAATTTATGTGTGAGTATTTTGGCTGAGTGTGTGTGTGTGTGTGTGTGTGTGTGTGTGTGTGTGTGTGTGTATGTGTACCAGAAGTTAGAAGGCATGAGATCCTGAGAACTGGAGTATGTTGGCTATACGTTGCCTTAGGGGGCTGGGGCTTGAACCCAGCTTGTCTTCGAAAGCAGTGAGGCAGCTTATTCATCCTGCAGCTCTTCAGCCCTGAAGACTTACATGTTAAAATAGTAAGAATCCGGGTGGAGATAAACATACTGATCAAAGAGACAGATTAAAATTCAAGAGAAAGAGGTGAACTATTGAGTAATGGAAAAGCTAATTTTTAAGTAGTGTAGGGAAGTCTGCCATCCAGTTGGGAAGTCTGCCATCCAGTTGGGTACTCCGAAAATTTAAGTTCCAGATGAAGTTAAATTTGGTTAACTTCCAAATGAAGTTAAGTTAAAAAAAAAAGATGAAATGACAAAAATTTTGAGGTGAGCACTAAACTTTGGCATCATTTAAAGAAAGGCAAGTGAGAGACTAGAATGCAGTTTTCACCAGAAAAAATTTACACTGAAGCTTTTAAGTTTGCCTAGAGTTAGTGAGACAAAGATAGCTTAAGGGAAGAACATGATCAGTAAATTCATAGAAGTAAAAAGGAAGAGATCTTGGAGCTGGAGAAATGGCTGTGTGGTTAAAAGCACTTGTTGCTCTTGCTGAGGACCTGGGTTCAGTTTCCAGCCCCACCATGGTGGCTCACAACCATTTGTAGCTCTGGCTCCAGGAGCTATGGTATACTACTGTACTATCCAGGGTATACTACTATACCCTCTGCTGACCATTGTGAGCACCACTCATGTATGTAGTGCACATACATGCATGCAGCCAAAACACTCATAAGTCTATAAAAATTTAAAAAATAGAGATCTTATAAAGCTTTCAAGTGATATCCACAGGAGTTTTCTGAGAAATTTAGCTTAAAACATCAGTGAAAGATGACTGAAAAACAACTTTGAAATAAAACTAGCTCATTATTGGGAAATTTTAATAGTGTCTAACTGGAAAGCAGGCACTCATAAATTATTGAACAGAGTATAAATAGCTTCTTTTTTTAGATGCAAGTTTATCTACTTTAATCAGTACACTTCGGAATCATCAATAATGCAGAAATATTTTCATAGATTCATAGAAAATATTGATATTACATGGCTATACCTGCAGAGGAATACATATATAAATTAAAACTGCAAGTGTGCCAGATGTGGTGGCAGATGTCTTTAATCCCAGCATTCCTGAAGCAGAGAAAGAGGAATTTCTGTGAGTTCAAGGCCAGCCAGGGTTATATAATAAGACCTTGCCTTAGAAAAGTTTTAGGCTGGAAAAATGGATCAGCAGTTACATGAGTGTACTGATTTTACAGAGACCCAAGTTCACTTCCCAGAATTTATGTCAGATGGTTCACAGCTACCTTTAACTCCAGCTCTGGGGGATCCAGTGCCTCTTTTGACTTTTATGGGCGTTGCACTCACAAGCACTGTGCGCTTCCTCTCCCCCTACCCCACACAGATAAAATGAAATTTAAAAGCCTGGATGTGTCCATCATTAGAAGAGATTATAATATGACCTTAACAATAAAAAATTAGGCACCATCAGGCACATGGAGTAGAACTATGGAGGTAATTTCTAATGAAAATCTTCAGATATTTTGCATGAAAAACCTAAGACAGTCATATATGTGGCTTTATTTGTATAATAGCTACTCCAGAATAACTCTTGCACATGCAAAGGAAAAAGAATGGTACCTACCACAGTGGAGAAGCTCTAGAAATGGAGTTTGGATTTGGGGACAATAAAGAAAAGGTTGTGCTTGTTTGCATATGTTTATGACAGCAGGCACAGCCTTTGCGGCGTAACACACCTGGTAGCAAAACAGAATAGCCTTGGGTTTGGGCACTTCTGATCGGTCTTTTTCCAAACCATTTTCTTTATTAGACAGTTCTTGTTTATGTCCTTTCCTGTGTATTTTAAAATAACATTTCCTTTCATTTGCAAAAGCTTCCCGGTTGCTCTTTAATTTCATCATTATTTTTAGGAATAACAATATCAAGGCCAATGAGATGGGTCAGCAGAGAAAGGCGCTTGCTACTAAGCCTGCCTACCCATATCAGTTTCTAATACACATATAGCAGAAGGAGAGAACGACACATATACTCTCATGAATGGGTATACACACACACACACACACACACACACACACACACACACACACACTTTATAATAAGAAGAAATAACAGGACTAGAGAGATTGCTCGGCCATTAAAGGCTGAGACTCAAAGGAAATAAAAATTTCATTATAACACTTATAATGGTGTTTCTGAGCTGTGATAAAACACATTTAAAGAAGTAAGAATTATACTAGTGATTCTTAACTTTTATAAATTAAATGATATCAAAGACAATGTTGTTACTATGTGTGTGTGTGTGTGTGTGTGGTGTATACATGTGTGCACATGGCAATATATGTGTAGAGGCCAGAGGAGGATTCTGGGTGTTCTGTTCTGTCCTCCACATTTATTCCTTTGACAAAAAATCTGTCACTGAATCTGGGGCTAGACTGGCCAGAGGCCAGATGATTGGCCAGCAAGTCCCACAATCTCATTTTGCCCTCGACAGTTCTGGGATTGCCCAGGTGACAGCCCTGACAAGCTTTTTGCACAGGGGCTGAGGATCTGGGCCTCATCCCTCTGTAACAGTACTTTCCTTCCCGCCTACCTCACTTTACCTTTTCAGAAAAAAAAAAAAATCTGAATTGTGGGATGGTAGCTGTAGCTCAGTGGCTGAGTGCTTGTTTAGCCCCTGTGCAGTCCTGGGTTCCATCCCTAGTACCACACACAAATTATAATTGTGAATGTTTTCCATCTTTCACACACTTGCATCTTTCATCTGAGTCTAGCCTTCCCTTTAGTTTCCAAAACTCCTTCCTCTGTTTCTTGGTGCTGGGGATGGGATCAAGGGCCTCAGGCAGGCAAGACAAGTGCTGCACCACTGAGCCAGCCCCAGAACTCTAACAACAGTTGGTGTTAGAACTCAGGAGAGAAATTCTGTGTGTTGAGAGTAAAGACAAGATTGTTATAATAAACCACAGGGCGACATAATGTGCTTATGGAAGATCACGTTTATTCCAGGCCTAGTAAGAGGTTTATAACAGTATTTGGTTGTTTCAGAAAGCACTGCAGTAAGTTACTGTGTTCTGCTGAGAAAGGCTCAGTCTCACAGGACATCAACACAAGATTTTCTTGTGGTAAAATTTACTCTTGGCAAAAGCAAAAAATTTACTCTTTGCAAGTAATTGGTGAAGTTGACCATGTTAAGTATGTGAAGTCTCCCTAGCACTACAGCTTTCACATAGTGCACACCACTGTGCACTAAAGCAGCTAATGTGGCCACGGAGGAGTCAGCAGCACAGCTTCAGTTGCAAGTCCAAATTCACTCAGATAAGACATGATCTGGAACTTGAGATTCTTCAAGAACAAAGTGAATGATATATAACAAAAAAATAATACTTTTACAATTAGCAATAATCGCGCCTCGGATAAACCTCATTGGCTACGATACTGCCACTGCCCAAAGCTAGTAATACTTTTACAAAAGCCAATAAAATATCTGCAGATGAGAATAGCATTAACCCAGGTATAATTATTTTTTGACTCTAAAAGAACCTCATATGTCCTGCACATACCAGACTCTTTGGGGTATATGCAGGTTTTAAGATAATACTACTTTAAAAAAATGTTTAGTTGCTCTTAAGTGGACAATCTCAGTCCTTTAATGGGTTGGAGTTTGTATCTTGTATCCCATAGTTTCCTTTGTTTTTATTTTGGTAGTTTTATTTATTTGTTTGTTTTTTGAGACACGGTCTTGCTGTGTAGCTCAAGCTAGCCAGGAGTTTGCTGTGTAGCTTAGGATGGCCTTCATCTTACAGTGGTCTTACTGCTTCTGTCTCTTGAGTTCTGGGAATACAGTGTGTGCCACCATGCCCAGTTTACATGAACCAGACTGTGAGTGTCTCTTTGTAATGTGTTTTTCATCAAGCATTCTTTGGAATTAACTTTATTCAGAATCCAGATTTCATCATAGTGTGGTTTTGTTGTGGGACAGTGGGGACTGACTCTATTTCCTGAATGCATAATTAAATGCTAATAACTGAATCCAACCAAGGAAAGTAGTAATAATGGCTTTTAACACCACCCCCAAACTTCTGTTCTTTTGGGGATGAGGCTCATCCATCCTACCTGTTGTACCCCAGTTTTCTTCTCTAGTAGACAAAGAAGTAGAGATAAATGTGGTAAATAATTTATAAAGAAGTTGTTGCAGTTAGTATAGATTATTTTCCTGTTATGACTGTGAATACATGCTTTATGATATAATTGATATTGTATAGGTTTTAACTTTTTTACTTTAAATGGAAATTTCATAAGATTTAACTTCTTGTAGTATAAACCATGGTTGTAATCACTGGCCTACACATAAAAGTGTTATCTCACCATAAAAGTAATTGTTAGTTATTGAAGTAGCATAAATTCATAAATAGCACTTAGCTCATGAAGTGTCCCTCCCCACGCACGCCAGATTAGCACATTTATAAACACAGATACTTTACTAACAAGGATAAAAATCAATGAACTAGACAGGTGTGGTGACACATATCTGTAATTTCAGCTCTCAGGAGGCTGAGCCAGGAAGAGCATCAGTTTGATGCTAACTGGAACTCTACAGTGTGACTCTGGCTCAAAAAAACAACAACAATAATAATAAGAAATATTGTTGCTGCATATGTGATTTATTATATGCCCTACAGTTAATTGAACAACTTTCTCCTAAAAATGATGTTTGAGAATAATAAAATTAAATGATAGTAATTTATAATTTAAAATGCACAGTAACTTAAAATAAAATCTTTTAAACTTGAAAGCCATGACCAATTAAAGACCACACAAGTGTGCTTTGAATAACTCTGCACTTCATACATTTTAAATTTCTATTAAAAAATGCAATTCTTTCTTAAGATTTTGATACTGAGACGTGTCAGCTTCTGACAGCACCTCCTATTCTACTTCAAATAGATGATGAGCATCAAAGAATCTCCATTTGGAGATGGCTACATTAGTGGCAAGCTAGTCACTGGGCAAGAAAAAGCCCTTCCTTCAACTGTAGACAGAATGCTGTCTGAAATGGACAAAACTTAGAAGCAGGTAAATGGACAGCCTAGTTCTGCCAAGACAGGGTGAGCAAGTCCTTCATAATTCTTGCTTTACAATTAATGTCTGTCAGAGATACTGGGCCAAAAGGCTGATGACAGATGCTCCAACGTTATAGAGAGAAACTGGGGGTTGTCTAGGCAGCCAATTGTCTGTCATTTCTTAGTTTTGGAAGCTGTTTGCTCTGCACTTCCTGTTTATTCAGATATATTTATCCTTCTGAGGTCTCTGATGTGGTTGAAGACTAGATAGTCATAGTCTCACAGTTAAATTTTAAGTTGTTTAGAAATTAGAAGGATGTTCTAGGTCTAAAAAGATGTTTTTAAATTGATAATGCAAGTTAGGATGGAAACTGAGTTAAGTATCCAACTTTAAACTCATTGAGATAGATAGATAATGGAATAGTCTTATTAGTTGCCAAATACAAATAGACTGGACATTGGGAATGTATGTTATACCTTATAGTTTTCATAATTGTTTCCTAATTGCTCTTATTGCTTTGTATTGTATTTATTGTTATAAGAAAAAGAGCTTTTTATTGGACTAAAAGGGGGAGATGTTGGGGGAAAAAGATATAAAAAAATTAATATCAACAACAAAAAATCAATTTTAAGTGGAAAAAAAAGACACCACAAAACCCAGGATCAATTAAATTGAGCACTAAGGATAGCTCTACAAGTGACCAAGTTTTCATCCCTACAATTTATACTTCTCCTACCTGTTGGGTGCAGCCAGGTATCTTAGAATCCTTAATTATAGGCTGCAGGTAACCCCCAAATTGTATTAATTCTGGCTTTAAGATGACACATTGAATAAAACTCATTCTGTAGGTTGTTAGTAACCCCCAAGTCTTACACTGAAATAAAGCCAAGAATTGTGTCAGTTACACAAAGTAAATAAATAGCTTTGTTTTTCTTTTAGGTAAGGACACATCAAGAGCATGCTGATTTCCAAGTAGTAAGTCTGAAGCATACTTGTAAAAAATAATCATAACTTAAAACATAGCCATTTATGTCCTAGTAAATTTGTTTACCATTCCACTAGCTATTGATCGCACTAAAAAGGAGTCTCAAGTGTAGGCCCCTTGTTATTATAAAGTAAAAAGGATTGGATTTCCTTTTTTTCTTGAAACAACTAAAAACTAAACAGAAGACCTAGAACAGTAGTGTTTGAGATGTTAGACATCAGACAAAAGAGGGAAAACAAAGTATTTTTACTGCTAGGCTTTAGACTTACTTTTTTTTTTTTTTAGGCTTTCTTTTTTCTTTTTCCTTTGGGGACAGAGCATGGATCCCAGTATATCTCACCATTATATTTTGTAAACACAACAATTTAAATGGGTTCACAAGTTCAAAGGAAAAGAATTGCCTTGGGATACATCATGAATTCTTCCCAGTGATTGATGTAAGTGATGTTGATATGAAATTTTGGATTTTACAATTGATACTAGGACTGATTAAGACTTTTTGGACCCTTGAGACAAAATGAAAAAAAGACATGTATTTGGAGAAGAGGTAATGGTAGTGTTATATTTTGAATGCGTGTCTCCACAATTCTTCTTTGAATTAGTTAACCTTCAATGTGATGATGTCAGGAGTCAGTGCTTTGGAGAGATAATGATACCTAAGATGAGGTCATAAAGGTAGAGCTCCCATGATGAAATTAATGTTCTTATAACAGGAGGAGACACGAGCCTCCTCTTCCTCACAGAGAAAACATGGAAAAGATAGCTGTCCGGGAGAGGAAGTAGGTCCTCAGAGAGCCAGATAGGTAGCACATTATCTAACTTTCTAGCCCCAGAAACTGTGAGCACTGTCTTTAAGCTGCCCAGTGTGCTGTGTTTTGTAGCTGCCCCACTATGACAGTTTGCAGTTTTTAAAACTGTTCTGAAAGTTTTCTTTGTTCATGTGTATTGAGTCCTTGTATGTATGAACGTTTATGTTTGATGTACTACCTTTTTTTAATGGTTTTGGCATATATATGTCATGAAGCTTTCCTGCTTATTTTTGTCTAGGAATTTTATAGCGTTGATTCATATATTTAAATCTTCAATCTATTGTGAATTAAGTTTGGTATGTGTTATGAGGTTCCAGATTCACTTTGTGTTTGGATATCTCCATTTTCATGACATCATTGTTGAAGAGATTTTTCTTTCCCATCTTGTGGTCTTAGCACTCATGGAAGATTGTTTAATCATATATGTTAGAATATTTCTGAGGTCTATAATTCATTTATCTATTTGTCTTTCTTTATACCAGTACCTATGTTATTATTATATGACTTTTTAATATATTTAGAGAACAGTGGGTATGAGTACTGCATCCCTTTTCTCTTTCAAAATTGTTTTCGCTATTGACAGTCCTTTGAAGTAGCATATGAATTTTAGGATCAAATTTTATACCTCCTAAAAAAAAATGCCATTTCAGTGAATGTGCAGATCATTTGAAGAATTTGGAAACCTTAAAAATAAATATTTGAATAACTGAATGTAGAGTATTTTTTTTCCTTTTTTTGCGTCTTTTTTCAGTGGAATAGTATAGTTTCAAAGTACAAGTCTTACCTCCTTGACTAAGTTTCTTTAAATACTTATCTATTGTGTGTGTGTTTGTGTTTGTGTGTGTGTTTGCATGTGCATTTGTGTATGCCATCGTGTAGGTGTGGAGGCCAGAGGACAATTGAGGAGTCAGGTGGGACCTTTCTTCTTGTTTCTGTGGTGTGCTCCATACTCCAGGCCAGTGGGCCTAAGAACTCCCAGGTGATTCCTGTCTCTGCGTCCCATCTTGACATAAGCGTGCTGGGGTTATAGATGGGTGCCAACCCTTGTAGCTTTTACATGAGTTCTGAAGACTGAAGTTGCTTGTCAGGCGTGCGTGACTAGTGCTTTTACCTTTTGAGCTGTGTCCCAGCCCCACCTTATTCATTTTGGTGCTACTACAAACTGAATCTTCTTGATTTCTTTCTCAGATTATCCATTGTTGGTGTATACTAATGCAACTCATTTTTCTACATTGATTATATATCCTGGAATTTTGGTAATTTTAAAAAATTAACCATAGCTTTTGTACAGTCCTTACATTTCCTATAGATAACACAATCTACGAACATTATTTTACTTCTATCTTTCTAATTTTAATGTCTTTCTTTTTTTGTATAACTATTCTAGCTAGAACTTCCATAATTGCATTAAACATGGGTGTCAAACATTGACATCATTGTTGGGAAAATAAAATCTCAACCTTACTACAATCTAGTTCCGTTTGAACATTGTAAATCCTTACTAAAAGAATGTACATGATAAGAAAAAAAAAAATCCAACCAACCTAATTCCAGAGGTAAGTGCCAAAATAGAAATACAAAAATTATGAAAAGGCAACATGACTCCTTAAAAGTACCAACTCCATAGTAATTGACTCCAGTGAGAGTGAATTAGATGAAAATTCAAAGTGTTCAAAAGAAGAATGAGAAGAATCTTGAATGAAGTAGAAGAGGATGTGAATAAACTTGTTGACATATTCAAATTGAACACACAGCCCGTTGGATGAAATGAGGGGGTCAATAGAGAAGATGGAAAAGGAATTGGGTCGGGCAGAGATACTGAAGAAAAGCTGAAAATTCGGAAATTAAAATCTTAATAAATGAAATAAAAAATTCAGTGAGAAGCCTCACCAGTAGTGAATTAAATGGAAGGGTTAGAGCTTGATGACAAGCTAAATGAATTAGAATACTTAGTAATGAAAATGAAATGAATAAGAAAACATGGCCAACACCTGAGATCTGTAGGATACTGCTAAAAGTCCAAATTTACAAATTGTAGGTATAGAACAAGAACTATGAGCAAAATTATCAAGAAAGTCACATAACAATTTCCAAATCTAGCAGAAGAGGTGACTATCAGATGTAGGAGACATTTAGAAAACCAAATGAATAGGACCAAAAAAGAATTTACCCCATCATACTGTGGTTAAAACAGTAACTATTCAGAACAAAGACTACTGAGAGCTGTGAGAGAGAAGCACCAATCACATACAGAGGCAAAACTATCAAGATAACAGTGGGTCCTAGTTAGCTTTAATTGTCAACTTGACATAACCTAGAATTCATCTGAGGGGGAAGAGTCTCAGTTGAGGCATTACTTAGATCAGATTGGTCTGTGGGCATGTCTTGGGGGATTTTTCTTTATTGTTAATTGACACAGAATGCCCCAGCCCACAGTGGATGGTATCATTCCCTAGGCAGGTGGTTCTTCTGGGCTATATAAGGAAACTAATTATGCATGAGCACGAGAACAAGCAAGCAAATGAGCCAACATGCAGCATGTCTCCATGATTTCTGCATAGTTTCTTGGCTGTACGGGACTGTCCTGGTTAGAGGTAATGCTGTATGGAACAGCAAGCAGGCTTGTCTTGAAGTTCCTGTGAGTTTGTGCCCTGACTTCCCTGAGTGACCTGGAAGTATAAGCCAAGTAATTCTTTTCCTCCTGAAAATTGCTTTTGTCAGTGTTTTATTGCAGCAACAGAAAGGAAATTAGAACAGTGGACTTCTCAGCAGAGGCCCTAAAGTCCATGGGCATGTAGAACAATACATACCAAGCTCTGAAAGACAACAGTTGCCAACCCAGATTTACTATACCCAGCAAAGGTATCTTTTATCATTGAAGAAGGAAAAAGTTTCTATGAAAAAGGAATTCATGGCTACTAAGTAAGCACTACGGAAGGTACTTGAAGGAATTATATACACCAAATAGAGAAATAAACATTCATGAAGCTACAGGGGACACTGTATTCACTAGGATTAGCAAATGATTAAGGAAGTACCAGATATTGCAAAAACATCAAAATAAGAGGAGTTAATGCATACTTTTCAATACAGAGTGTTCATAGTGTCAGTTCTCTAATTAGAGATAATGACATTTAGATTGGATTAAAACAATGGACCCAAGCAGCATATGATAGCTCACACTTTTAATTCTAACACTCAGGCAGGCGCAAGTGGATTTTTGTGAGTTCCAGAACATTCAGGGCTACATAGCTCTGTCTTAAGTAACAAAACAATAACAACAAAGAAACCCAGACCCATCTATGTATTGCCTATCAGAAACACATATAACTGTCAAAGGTAAACACAGCCTTAGGGTAAAAGGATAGAAAAGATATTTCAAGTAAGTAGAGTTAGAAAGCAAGAGGATATAGGGAATAATAATAATAATAATAATAATAATAATAATAATAATAATGGAAAAAGGTTTTAAACCAGAATTATGATAAAGACAGTCATATTGTTTAAATATCTCAAGAGGATATTTCAATTCTAAATGTACAGGTGCTGGATATGGATGCACCCTATTTCATAAGACAAACACTACTGGATGTAAAGGCACAGGTTGACCTCAATACCATGGCAGTAGGTAACTTGAGTATCCTACTCTCCTCAGTAAACCATACATGTGAACAAACAAAAATATCAACAAAGAAGTGGAGTTAAATGATATTATATACCAAATGGACTTAACAGACATCAACAGAATATTGTACCCAAACATTGCAGAATACAAAAATTTTCTCAGAAGCTCTATCGCTATAATTTAGGACACAAAGCAAGTCTAAAGTGTATAAAAAATTGAAATACTTTCTTGTTTTAACTCATTGCAGTTTAATAAAACTAGAAGTCAACAGCAAGAGAAATTACTGAACACACACACAATCATGGAGTGACACAGTATTGAATGGATCATTAAAAAAATAAGGGAAATAAAGAAAATTCCTAGAATTTCATGAAAACAAAACCACAAGATACAAGAACCTATGGAGTGCAATAAAAGCATTTCTTTGGGTGTGTGTTGGTGCGTGGGTGTGCATGTGTGGAGATGTACTTGCTCATGAGTATGCAACTGGGAACAGAGGCTGACATCCAATGTCTTCCTACTCTTCCATCTTACCTTCTCTCCTGACCTTAGTTTTCACAACAGGAAACTCACTGAACCTGAACTAGCTATTTTTGCCAGATTGATTAGCCAGAGTGCTACTGGTATCTGCATCCACTTGTCTTTGTTCCCCAGTGTCAGGGTTACTGATGCTGACTTTCAGGTGGGTGCTGGGGATCTAAACCCACAGCCTTATGCTTGCACAACAAGCACCTTATCCACTGACCCATGTCCTCAGCTCCTAATGAAGACCATTTCAGGGAGAATTTTATAGCTAGACATTCATGCATTAAAAACAAATCTGAGAAATACTAAATTTATTTAGTTTAATTTATAAAGTTTAAAAAAATGTTCTATGTGTATGAGTATTTTGCCTGTAGTTGTATGTATGTGTACCATGTATAAGCCTGGTGCTTATAGAGGTCACAAGAGGGTATCAGATGCCCCTAAAAGTAAAATTATGATGATTGTGAACCACCATGTGGGTTCTGGGAACTGACTGTATCCTCAATGAGAGCAGACATAACCCTTGAACTGTCTCTCCATCTCCAGTATCAATTTAATTATACATCTCAAGGTCTTAGAAAAACAAGAACAAATCAAATACAAAGTTAATGAATGGAACGATAGCAAAGATTAGGCAAGAAATTGTGAAATAAAAGCAAAAAACAATACAAGTAATGAAACAGTTGGTTGAATGTTCATCATATTAAGCAATATAAACCAGACTCAGAATGACAATTGTAGATGTAGACTTTATATAAAAACACAAAAATTTACTATGTATTTATTGCTATGTGTGTTATATTAGTCATATACTGTGTATATGTATACACACACATACACGAATGAGTGAATGACATGAAAGCAGAAGAGACCCTTGGAGAGGAAGAGGAAGAGCTCTTGCAGGAAGAGGGGATGGGGTGCAAGTGGAGATAGTATAGGTAATAAATATGGTCAAAGTTCAGAGTGCATAAAATAACTTAAAAGAAGTTATCTTTATGAAACAGAACTACGCACAATAAGTATATAACAGCAATATGATAATGGAAATATTATTTGAAATAAGTATTTATAAAAATTGGTATGTTATGTTTTCCTGATCTTTTTTCTCTTATCCTGATCTTATTTATATTTTTTCCTTTTTTAAAAAATCTTTTTCCCAACATCTCCCCTGTTTAGTCCAATAAAAAGCTCTTTTTCTTATAACAATAAATACAAAATAATAAAAACAATTAGGAACACTTGTGAAAACTATAAGATATGACATACATTCCCAATGTCCAGTTCATTTGTATTTGGTAACTAATAAGAGTATTCTATTATCTATCTATCTCAATGAGTTTAAAGTTCTATACCTAACTCAGTTTCCATCCTAACTTGCATTATCAATTTAAAAACATCTTTTTAGACCCAGAACACCCTTTTAATTCCTAAACAACTTAAAACTTAACTGTGAGACTATAACTATCTAGTCTTCAATCACATCAGAGACCTGGGAAGGATAAATATATCTGAATAAACAGGAAGTGCAGAACCAACAGCTTCCAAAACTAAGAAATGCAGACAACTGGCTGCCTGGACAGTCCCCAGTTTCTCTCTATAACCTTGGAGCATGGATATTCAGTTCCCAATTCCTATAATCCCAGTACTCTAGACAGTTCAGGGTCAGTCTACATACTACATACTACTAGACTACATACTTTTAGGCCAGTAATTTAAGAGACCTGTCTCAAACAAAGTTGAAAGACCAAGACTGGCAACCAGAAGTTGACTTCTCATTTTCATACTGTGCCATGACATGTATACCCACATTCACATAAACACCACACACACACACACACACACACACACACACACACACACACACACACACA
>CAJQZJ010034389.1:798163-810824 GCA_907164525.1 Lophiomys imhausi
ACACACACACACACACACACACACACACACACACACACACACACACAGGAAAAAGAGAAGTGAGTGCAGTGAGGAGGAGGAGGAGGAAGGCATGTACTTGTGGTCTCTGGTAACCAGGGTACCTCAGCAGAGGAGGGTTGAAGTCTAGTCTGCACGACACTGACTGTGAGAGTCCATCTGTTAATGAAATGAAAGTTCATTGCTATTACAACAAGTAGAAGGGAGGTGAAGGAAGAGGAGGGGGAACAAAAATGAAGTTCTTACAGACTCTTTAATTGTGGGTTTATTTCCTGGAAATGCTTGTTCTTATATAATAAAATTGTGAGACTTACATGAGTCAAAATAACACAGTTAAAATTCTTTGTAAATTCCACAGAGTAATTATTTGCAATGACTCAGAGTATTGAGTTTTATCAAACTTTAAGTAATTTAGTAGTGCGCAGTATTCCAGAAGTTAATTTGTTCTTATGTGTGTGTATGTAATACAAGCATGCTTTTTTTTGTGAGATAGCTAATGATATACAGTGTTCTCTATTAGAGTTTTCAGTATAAAATCATCAGTAAGTACCTATGTCGAATGCATTTTTAAAAGTGTCGGAGCAGTTTCTAATATGTATAAACAAAGTTGTTTTCAAGTAGAGTAATCAGTGAGAGTTTCTGTGAAGATTCAACATTTTAAAATAATGTGAATTTAATGTATGAAAACTGAATGTCTTGTCGCTTTGCACTGAGTTGCTGAATGCTACAAGCATCCAAAAAAGTTAATTTTACATCTCAGCATAGATTTAGTAGCATGTTTGACTGTGTTCAGTTTGCTAATGTTTTATTGGTTCATGCTGTATAGGTTAATCCTCTGCCATCCCACCTTGCCACATGAGTGCTAGTACATCTGCCATTAGAGTTTTCTAAATGTTTGTAAACACCCTTTCTATTTACAAAAGATTCATTTTGTTGTAAAATTGTTTTCACTTATAGCAGATGAATAAATAATGTAAGAGCTTAAAACGTAAAACTTGAAAGTTCTTATCCTAATCCTGAACAAGTCTTTTTTTTTTTTAAAACTGTTTTACTTTGTGTGAAGATTCAGTGGAAAATTGTAATTCTTTTTGTGTAGTGCCTCAAGGCAAACAGGATGATGAGGGAGATTGGGTCTTTGTAATTACTTTGTCAGCTCAAAGAAAAATGTCAGGTAGAGTTGCTCCATTCAGCCATTGTAGTTTGATGTCTCTCACAGGGTATAGACTAAATAGTGATGGTTAGATTAAATAACCATTTTCTAGGAATGGAAAGGGGGAGAGGCAGACATGAGCTTAAATAGAATTTCTGGTATTAACATTGGGTTTAGAATATATAGAGTGTAGTAATAGTTACCTTGGTTGGGTTGTAAGAAATACTTTTTCTCAAATAGTTGATTGAAAAAAGTAGTTAGGAGATCTTTTTGTTTTTCCTTGGACAGTACGTCGTTAGTGAGGCAATCCTTGAATGTATTTTAATGTGTTCTCTGGTTGTATACTTCAGTTGCTATGTCTTTTTGTTTTACAGAGTTGGAGGGCTATCCTGTGTATCGATGCCTTATTGATAATGGCAGAACACCCGCCGTTGCTAGACACAGCTCAGATTTTAAGTAGTGACATCTCTTTTCTGTCTGCCCCTATTGTAAGTGCAGATGGAACACAACAGGTAAGGAAATGGAAATGTATGTTTCCTCATGTCTTATAGTTTTGGTTTTCTTATGGCCTAAGGGGCTACTCTCTTTGCTATTGAATAACCAGTAGTAATAGGCTCGTGGTCTTGCTTTTTCTGTCCTATGCAAACATAGCAAGAAAAGTGTTTTGTCTTGGTTTTTGTTTTCATGTGTCCTCACACACCTTAGCTTCACCTTCTTTTGCTGACTTGCTTTTCAGGGTCAGATGGAAGGTCCCCCCCCCCCACACACACACACTAATTACAGATGTGGCAGACACTCATGCACTTTCATGAGTCTCTGACAGATTTCTGTTAACATTTGTTGCCTGAGGCCAGTCACTGACTTCAATATGAATCTATTAATCAGTTAATCACAGTGCACTTCCTTGATTGCCATATCTATGTATTCTGTTGAAGGAAAGCACAGTACCAGGCTGAGCCATCGCCACAGTGGCAGAGGCCTTGCTTCTCTTTGCTCAAAAAGGAGATTCCATTGGTAAAAGTCCTTAGAATCTGAGGCTGTGAATAGCAGCAGTGGTGTGAACTGCTGTTGAGAACAGCACACACTAAAGCATTAATTAATCTCAGGCGGTGGTTCAGTAGCTGTGTCAGAATATATTAATCTACACATACAGGTGGAGAGATGGCTCGGCAGTTAAGAGCACTTGCTTTTCTTGCAGAGGACCCAGGTTCAGTTCCCACCATACACATAATGGCTTACAACCATCTTTAACTTCAGTTCCAGGGTATCCAGTGTCCTGGGCTCTGGGGACATCAGGCATACACACAGTGTACTTACATACACACAGGTGAAACACTCATACATAAAATTGAAGGAAATCTATAAAAAACTGTACAGCAGATAATAATTAAAAGGAGATAGGCAATAATATTCTTAATATTGTTTTAATACTGACTAATAAGCTAAGTCAGAGCTCACCTATCAGATGCAACATCAGTCGGTTTTGGGAAGAAGCAGCAAACTACAAACCCCGCCATAGCCAGGAAAGCATGTATGCAGGGCTGTTGTGGAAATTCCACATCAACAGACATTTTCTTCTCTTGTCTGGACTTTCTCTTGTATCTTTGGGGTCAAATTAACCTTCTTATATTTGGCTATTGAGATTATCTATCCCCTCAAGCATGCTTGTGTCTACTACTTGCATTATCTGTAGTGGGCTTGGCTTTCATCTCTTTTTAACTTTTTGTGGGGGCCCATGTCCAGGACTCTTCAGGGCAGGGATGAGCTGGCGGGAATCAAGACCCAGATTCCAGGAGTCTGGTAAGAGGCAAAAGCAGAGTCCTTTATTTCAAAAAGCCTTTATAACCTCCACCCAGAGTCCCATTGGCTCCCGAACTGCAGGCTGCTGTTCTTCCTGATTGGTTAGTGTCTCACTACCCAGTGTGGCGGCATCAATCTCCAGGCAGGTCTCAAACTGAGCATTCCCTTGGCAGGTCTCTCAGGTCAGCTGCACGTGGAAGCCCAGCTACTCATGCGCTATTTAACAGCAGGCCTTGTTTCTGCTCAGTGGCAGACCTTATGCCTCCTACATTTACTGGCACAGCTGAACCTGTTTTGAATTTGCCTTCTTTCTAATAGTTTTGTTTTGTTGTTGTTGTTGTTTTGAGATGGGGGGGAGGTCTCAGTGTGTAGCTCTGATTGCCCTGGAACTTGCTATATAGACCAAGCCATCTTCAAATTCACAGAGATCTCCTAGCCTCTGTGCTTCCCAAGTGCTGGTATTAAAGATGTGCACTCCCACGCCTAGTTAGTAATAGATAGATTAAATATTTGTTTTTTATAATAATTTTATTTGTTTGAAATTATAATATAGCTATATCATTTCCTCCTTCCAACTCTCCCACACACCCCTCTTGCTGTCTCTCAGATTTATGCTTTCTCTCTCTTTAATTGTCGTTAAATGTGTGGAACAGCACACACACACACACACTCATACTCACACACACTGCTCAGTCTGCATACTCTTGCCTGTATGCATGTGATCTCACGGCTGGCACTTGACTCTGGATAATCTATTGGGGAACTCTTTTTGGGGAAGAGTATTTTCTTGCTCTACGCATTCCCTAGTCTTTTCCCGTAGTTCTTTGACTGAGGTGAGCACCTCACGCCTTCCCTTTTCTGTGTGATCATGCTGTGGCTGCCATAATTGCTCAGGTCTTGTTCAGGCAGCCATGTCTCTCAGTCTTGATGAGTGGAGCCTCTCTGGCATTGCTAGGAGACATAATCTCACAACAGTCTTCCTGTGTCTGGCTCTCCTCCCCCCCCCCCTTTACCTAATGGCCCCTGAGCCTTAGGTTGAGAAGTTGTATTGTAGATATGTCAGTTAGGACTGGGCACCACACATTCTCTTGTTCTTTGAATTTTGATGTGTTGTGGTTTTCTGTAATAGTCTCTGTTGAAAAGAGAACTTTCTTTGAGGGGTTTATTTGTTTTATGCACTTTTAGGTTTGTAAGAAAAACCTAGTGACTGTATAGAGAGTTCTATATACCACCTCCTTGGTTTCCTCTACTATCACATTAGTGTTAAATATTAGCATATAAATCACAACCAAAATGATATCATTAGATAATATAATCTAATGGGCCACACTATCTTATATGTAGTCCTTCAGCTAACAAAACTTCATTTTTTGGTGAATGTCAATGTTAAGGTTCATGCTCAGTGTTCTTTAGTTCTGTGAGTTTTGACATGTGTATACAATATACTTCCACTATCATATACAGAGTAGCTTCCCAACTGAAAAAGTCTCATGTTCATTTCTCCTTCACTGTCCCTGGACATTTGGCAGCCATTAGCTTTCTTCCTGTCTTTTGTACTTTTATCTCTCCTAGAATGCCATGTAATTGAATTCACAGCTTGGCCTTTTTAGATGAGTTACCCTGACTTCACAATATGGTCTGGACAGTTTCTTCTCATGGTTTAATGGCCCCTTTCTGTTTTATTATTGTGTAATACCCCATTGAGTGAATGTTCTAGACTAGATCATTCATCTAGTCTTCTTTTGAAACCTACTTCAGTTACTTTGACTTTTTGACACTTATGTGACCATTTTAAACCTGGCACAGAGTTCAGGGCAAATCTCAGGTTCATCTCATGGTGTGCATAGTAAGAGAATGATATTGGGTCATCTTATAAAGCAATGTTTCGTTTTGTAGGAGGCTGCCAAACTGTCTTCCAGAGTCTGTGCTTTTAGGTTAGATCTGAGATATCCTCAGTGGTAGAGAAAACAAAGTATGTAGGAGTGACTACTGCTATTGGAATTTCCACATTTGCTGAGTTTTGGGGAATGTAAGCTTCACAAGAGTGATGCTCAGCTCTGTGCATGTTGCCATGATCAGAGACAGATATTTTGGTTTCTTATGTAGCTCAACGGTTTTCTAATTTACATTTACTTTCTCTGACTTCTATGCATTTGTCTCCTAATGGATCCAGTACACTTAAGATGCTGTGTAAGATAATCTTGGGCTGGGCTGGCATGCACCTTGGTGACAGAGTGCATGGTTAGCCTGTGGCAGGCCCTGGATTTGACCCCCAGCACTACAACTAGAAGCAGAACCTCTTAACAAGTCCTATGGAGAGTCTTAACCATCGTCTCCGTTTAGCTAGTCTCTTTTACTGTTTTGTATGTGTCTCATCTGATCTGTGTCCACAGACTTTTTCTCTGTGTTGGAGACTAAGAGACAACACAGAGATAGTGATAACATTATCTGAAGCTTTTTATTATTTGCATTTCCCAAAGAAGGCTGGTGGAGTGAGATAGCAGCATGGGCTACAAGGAAGCCTGAGCTGAGAGTTTCCCTGGAAGAGGCTCCTGAAAGGCAAGGTAGGACAAAGAGGATTGGCTAGTCACAATATGCCAGTCAGCTTTAAGCATTAGGGGTGTTTCTTAGTTGCTTGGTACCCCCATCCTCCGTGATTTAGAAAAGGGAAAATAGTGGCTTGGTGTATATGTGGTAGATAGGTGGTTGAGTTTGCAGTGTTAGCACTGGTTGGTCTGGTATAATAAGAGTTGCCCTTGCCATGCCCTTTGTTACCCCTGAGATTGGCTGTCTCTTTGAGAGGCAATCTGATGCATGGAGATGAAACTGTTTAAGGGGTATAAAGCTAAGGAAATAGTACACGTGAAGGGAACCTGAGTTAAGGTCTAATTGTGATAAATAATATTAAGGAGGTAGAATTAGTAAACAAGTCAGGACAGACTGAGAGGATAAAATCTCCCAGGCTTGTTATTTGAATACATGTGTGGGGACGCAAGGAACACTCATAAGACAGACTTCCAAGTCAGGAAAAGTTAGATAACTTTATGGCTATAAATATGCTTTTAAATAGTAAGTCAGAAATTTTATTGCTCATGCAGGTCAACTGTGGCTCTGCCTGCACAATCCTTGTAGGTTGTTGCTGATCACATTCAAATACAGGCTGATCTCCATTCACATTTCACTGGCCGCCAGTTGGCTGTGACGGTCTTACTCTATGGCAAGGTAGTTAGTGTGCATTTAGCAAAGAGTTCTCCACAACAGAGTTCCGAAATATCAATAGGGCTAGGATTCACCGGAGAGCAACACGAGAAAACTTCAAATGATTCTCAGGTCTTTGGGGATGTGTCAGCAGAGGCAATAAAAATGAAAGCAGGTATCATGCAAGCCCTTCCCATGTGCCAGGCTGTATCAAGCCATGCCTCTGAATTGTTTCCTTCATTCTTATCAGTCTTCAGAGACAGCATGAACATTTCCAGTTTTTAGAAACTGCGAATTACAGTGATGCTTAGTTGCATATTACTAGTTTAAGTCACATGACTTCTAAAAGGCTGAAACAGGGACCAAACTGACAGTAAGATTCCTGTCACATACCATGGTTTTAATTGCCATAAAATAAGCTTAACGGGCTAGAATCATGAAAGATTTAACTTGAGTCAGAGATCTAAAATTACCAAGATATAGAGGCAGTAAAGCCATAAGAATATGTGAGATTATTTGTAATGAAGGAATTTATATTGCATGCATTATATTTGGCATGCATGTAGGGGAAACATTAGTAACCTGAGATCTAGGACCCAAATAAATAAGTCTGTCGCTGCTTTGGACATGTTGGAGCTGCTCGAAGCTGCCTGTGGCATCCTGTTCCTTAACTTTTTTTCCCCTCTGTCAGCTTTGGTGGGCTTCTTTCTTTCCCATTTGTTATGGGAACACAGGCAGTTGACCATCAGCCTTCTGCCACTGTTGTAGACACACACGGAGTAAGAGAATGCTGGCCCCACGACCCTGGGTTCCAGGGAGCTTATAGTTGAGTCTGCTAATGACAGTTCTTTGAGGATGATACTTCTGTGATGCTCCTTCTTTCTGTCCCGTCCAGTGGCTGCTGTGGTTTCTAAGACTTAGTTTTCTAGGCTACAAGAAGCTGAGAATAGGGAGAAGAGAAGAATCCAGCTTGAAGAGGCTCAGAGCCCACTGGATCCAGATGTTTCCTTGAGTACAGAAAATAAAAAACTGCAGTAAAGACAAGTAGAGATGTTTCCTTTCTCCCTCAATACCACCTAAACAAACCTACAAGTTGTATTTTGGAGATGAGCATTTGCTAAGCTGTTGCTGTTTTGTCTCCATGACAGTTATGTGTAGTTAAATGTAGTTAAGATTTATTAGGAACTGAAATTCAGTTATGGGAACTTTAGAAAGTGACCAGACTTTTAATTTTTAAAAGTTATAAATTACATTATGGTCATTAAAAACAGATAGCTTACGTGACAAACTGTGCCCATTTTGTGAACCTTAGGGTTCAGATTTCTGAGACACTGAAGTAATAGCTCACACCTTTGTGTTCCAGAACCCCATGAAGATTCCACAGCAGCTGAACTTGTCTTCTTGCTTTGTAGCTTAAAACAGCTCTTGTTAAAGCCCTCCTTAGATGCTCTGGGAAAGATAAGCATTTAAGCATTAAACCAGAATCCTCATTCCCACGGATTTCTGTGTCTACACCTTGCTGCTTTCAATGGTGCTTCTATAGAAAATAAAATACCCTTAAAAAACAAACCTCCAAAACTCCATTATCAGATGTGGGGAGAAATCATGAGGACTTGAGTTCAGCCCCCCAAATCCATGATCTTTTTTTTTCAAGCCTGACATAGTGGCAAACACTTGTAATGCCAATATCAGAGACAGAGATGGATAGACACCTGGGCTTACTGCCAGCCAGCCTAGCTGGGTTTGAGGTGGTTGAGGAGACTCTTTCTGAAAAGAAAAGGAAAGGAAAGGGAAACGGAAAGGGGAAAAGAAAGAGCCTGAAGAATGATACTTGAAGTTATTCTCTGGCCTCTACTTACATGTGCACACATGGGCATCTTTCTACATCCTGCATATCTCTCTCTCTCTCTCACACACACACACACAGTCAGTATCATTCATTAACCTTTTTATATGTAAGAAATCTTATACACATGTTTTTGACCAGATCTGCTAATATTACAAGCTTTGCAGTAAGGTTCAGCTGTGCTCCTGCCTCTAAAAAATTACACATTTTCAAGTACTATCTCTGTGTAAAATACATTGTTGATACTTGTCCTAATACATGTTAAACTTCACTTATAATTATGCTAAATAACAACGTAGTCAGTAAAGTTTATCTTAAAATATTATTGCTCCGTTAGAAACTGATGCACAAGTCAGTTTCAGAAGTATGTACAAAGGTAACTAGTATTAGGTAAGGTATAGGATCCTAAATAAAAGATAAAATTTCCAAATAAACAATGATGCCCCCAACCACACAAAATTACAAACCAGCATACTGGAGTGAGTGCCAAAAGTGCTTAATACTTGCTAATACTTGAGTATACTAGAAAAAAAAGTGTTTTCTTATTCAAAGATTTTAACATGGCTGGAATTGTCTTTTTAGCCAGTAAGTATCATTTCCAGGGTTCCATATGTATTTTTAGACATGTTTGGACCCTTGATCATCTTTTTATTTATGTAACTTAGAAACTTATTTTAAAGGTAAGGTGGTTGGTAATCTTAATGAATGGCACATTAATGAGTGGTTTTTGTACCCAGAAAGCAGTTAATGTTTAGTGAAAGTAGAGCTATACAGATTGCGTGTATACAAAGAACCCTCTCCTCTAGGAGCGAGTAATAGAATGAATTAAAGGTTTGAGGAAAGAAGGGAGTTTGGAATTATGTTTTAAAGGAAGAAAATGCAAATTAAAACCTCAGTGAGGCCCTGGGTGTGGTCTCCAGAACCACAAAACAAAACTTGACAAGAAAGTAAATATTAACCAGCCTTACATCGAAAGGCCTGTGGAATACTGAAATCTCTTATACACGGTTGGCACTCTGTTTTAATGGAGTTGTCTGAAGCTACAAGCCAACACTGATGTCAAACTTGCTAATTACTAGATGTTAGCTTTGAACTCCCTATCCTCCTACTCTCACTTCCAAGTGCCTAGAAAGGTGTGTGTGTGTGTGTGTGTGTGTGTGTGTGTGTGTGTGTGTGTGTGTGTGTATACTATTGTGCCGAGAAAACCTTATGCGTGTATATAAAGACACATGCACAAAGTTTTAATTGCATTTTTTGCATGAATAATTTGATGTGCTATAAATGATCCACAGTAGGGAAATAGGGATAGATTTTAGAGAATTCATGCAGAGAATGCTTGGATAATACTTACCAGTATTCTATTGCATGAATTTATACTAAGGGAATATTGTAAAGGGATAGTGTTACGATAAAAAGAATACTAAGCTAACCAAAACAACAGAAACCAAAGAAACACAAGGATGCAGGTGAAGAATATTAAAGACAAAAAGATATACTCCAGATTCTCACATGTATGCATGCACCCACACATACCTACCCACCCATACACACACATACACACCTGTAAACTTATATTGATCAAAGGAGCATCTGAGTATCATCTGTCAATATTAAAACTCTGGCTGGTGCTGAGAAGTAATAAATATAATGCTTGCTACTTTTCAATTTATTTGAAATATTTTATAATTAAAAACCACAGATATGAGATTATATATTTTAGGATAGTTGATAAAGGTTTGTTTGTTTGTTTTTTACATTTATTATTTCTTCAAGTTACATCTCAATCATAGTCCCCTCCTCCCCCTCCCAGTCTCACCCTCCTACCCTTTTCTCCCTCCCCCTCCTATCTGTTCTTTTTTTTTAAGTTAAGGGGTATCTTCCCCCCCCCAAACAGGTCCCCCTTTTAGTCCAATAAAAGGCTCTTTTTCTTGTAACAATAAACAATACAAACAATAAGAATAATTAGGCCATAATTATGAAAATTATTAGGTATAATATACGTTCCCAATATCCAATCCATACATACTTGGCAACTGATATTAATATTCTATTATCTATCTCAGTGAGTTTAAAGTTCTGCACCTAACTCAGTTTCCATCCTAACTTGCATTACTAACTTAAAAACATCTTCTTAGACCTAGAACATCCTTTTAATTCCTGAACAATTTAAAATTTAACTGTGAGACTGTAACTATCTCGTCTTCAACCACATCAGAGACCTGAGAAGAATAAATATATCTGAATAAATAGGAAATGCAGACCCAACAGCTTCCAAAACTAAGAAATACAGACATCTGGCTGCTTGGACAGTCCCCAGGTTTTAAATGTTATATTTTGACTTTTAGATTTGTGCTAATAACAAATAGCTAGTCAAAAAAGTTTAAAAAATAGATAAGTGAAATGAGAAAAATCCTTGAGAAAATTTGTTTTGGCTTAGGAGAAGGTATAAGGGAAAGACCAGGAAGATGCCAGTGACAGTGACAAATGCTGTCAGCTTTAAAAAGCTGCTGGGACATGTGTAAACCATGAGCTTGAGGCTTCTGATGGAGTTGCTATCCCCCATGTGTAGTTAGCTTTTTGTTTGTACCAACCACAGGAACAATGGAAACAAAGCTCTCTTTATGAAAGAATAGCATTTGTTAAGACAGGGATCATCATTCACATTTGTACTCCCAACACTTAGGAGACTGAGGCCGGAGAATTGTCTGAGTTTGAGGCCAACTTGGGCTATGTAGCAATACCTTGTCTCAAAAAAAAACCCAACCAAGCAAAATAATATTCTAGATTAGTACTTGCTATATAACTTCTGCATATTCTGAACTTGGGGAGTATTTGATGAAGACTCCAGCTGATATATCCCTGGGATCTAACCTGGTTATAGCAACACAAAGATGCAAGGAAATGATGAGCCTTTATGCTGGTCTCTCAAGAGTGTGCTTCTCTAGTCACGAATGATTCTGCTACTTTTGTTGGATTTTCTGTAGGAGAAACTATAAAAGTTTAGGTAGAGCTAGGGGTGACAAGCCAAGTCCATCACAGTGATCCCTCCCACAGAGTCAGTTGCACGGACACTGATGGTACAGGTACTAGATTAATCTCTTGCTGGAGCGACCTCTGATTCTTCCAGTCTCCTGTGAACATGTCTAGCTAGATTGGAAGAGTGGGTGCTCTCCTTGAACACTCCTTTGTTGTCTGAGTTCACAGCATTCTTCAGTTCCAAAATGACAAATACGGAATCATCAAATTGTCATTTTCAGTTTTTTGGATTGGTTAAGTATCTCAACATTCCTTACTGACTGCATGCCAAAATATATAATATAAATATTAAAATGAAAAATAAAACATGTTATGTAAACTGTAACCAAAACAAAAGTGACACTCTGTTTAACTAAACTATATATGGTCTTTAAGTTAAAAGTAAGTTACTAGAAGTATTTTCAGTTTTATAATAGAAAAGGCTAATCTCGGTGCTGGAGGCATAGGTCAGTGGTTAAGAGCATGTGCTGCTTTTGCTGAGGACTTGATTTTGGTTCCTAGTGCCCACATTGGGCAGATCCAGGGGATCTAACACTTTCTGCTGGCCTTCATGGGAAACTGCACTCACACATACATACTCCCGCACATACACACACATATATACATAATTTTAAAATAAAAAAATCTTTAAAAAAAGAATAAGTCAGTCTGCATGAAACAGTACAATTTCCAAACACCCAAAATGCTAACAGAATTGGAAGAAAGGATAGCCAATTAAATAAATTAAAAGTTCTTTATAAAGATAACCACATTTTTTAATAGGTTAGGTATGTGACACAAAAAGACTTAAAATACTGAAATCCACAATGTAAAATCTTATAGAAAGAAAGAGGATAATTGGGTTACACAATTGCATATCAACAAATTGTGTCCTATATGAACGAGACCGACATCTAGAAGGATGTAAAATGAAATGAATCAAGAAAAAAAAAAATCAGCCTGGCTAGAGCAGTGTCGAGTAAAGAGAATTTGTCTGTGAATGTGTGCATGCAGGCATGCATATCATTTAAAATTCTCACAAAGGGAAGGCCAGGTGGGTTCTCCTCGGAATTCAACCATATGTTTAAGGCAGGATTAATATCATGCCTAAGTCAAATAAAGTCATCACAGGGAAACTGTAGGTCAGTGCCCTTTATGATTGCAGACACAGAATCTTAGAAATCCAGTCCATCGATATCTAAGATAACTTATACTGGATAGCTAAGAGCATCTACATCTAGTACTGTAGAAAAGGAGCAAGGTCATGGTCATGTTGATAGGCTCAAAACAGAGTGAACTCAGTACCCTCTCTGATGAAAAAAGGCAGAACTTCTATCTGTGCAGCTGGAAAGCAGTATAGAGGAGCTTCTTCCATCTTAAGAGCATACATACTCCAGAACTCACATTAACTTTATACTGAACAACTGAGTGCAGGCCCTTCAAATTAGGATCAGGATGTAGATGTATATGGCGACAAATGTTGGCAAATGTGCAGGAGTTGGACTCTGTGCATTACTGGTAAGACTGTGGTCTGGTTAAGTCCACTTTGTAAAATAGTCACAGTTATTTTCTAAGCTACTCAGATACCAAGTTGCTAAGAGACAAGCAATATTTGCTTATCTAAATATAAGAGA
>CAJQZJ010034389.1:815824-843004 GCA_907164525.1 Lophiomys imhausi
AAATGGTTCTTTCTCTTATAACTATAAATACAATACAAAACAACAGATATAAATAGGCCACAATTATGAGAGTTATATGGCTTAGCATACATTCCCAATGTCCAGTCCATATGTATTTGGCACCTGACTTTAACATTCTATTATCTAACCATCTCCATGAGTTTAAAGTTCTATATCTAACTCAGCTTTCATACTAACTTGCTTCACAATTTTAAAAACATCTTCTTAGATCCAGAACACCTTCTTGATTCCTAAACAACTCAAAATTTGACTGTGAGACTCTAGCTATCTATTCTTCAGCCACCTCAGAGACCTGAGAGGGATAAATATATCTGATTATATAGGAAGTGCAGGGCCTGCAGCTTCAAAAACTAAGAAATGACATACCAGTGGCTGCCTAGGCAGTTCCCATTTTTTTCTCCATACATTACAGCATCAATCTTCGGCCATTTGGCCCTGTTTGTTTGACAGACAGTGACTGTAGAGCAGGAATTATGAAGGACTTACCTACCCTGTCTTGGCAGAGCTAGGCTGTCTACTTACCTGCTTCCAAGTTTTGTCCTTTTTGGACTGCAGTCTGTCTACAGTTGAAGCAAGGGGTTTTTCTTGCCAAGAGAAAGGCTTACCACCAATTCAACCCTCTCCCACTGGAGATTCTTCGATGCTCATGCTATTCTACTCCAAGTAGAAGATGAACATCGAAGGATTTTTTTTGGTTTTTTGAGACAGGGTTTCTCTGTGTAGACCTGGCTGTCCTAGACTCACTTTGTAGACTAGGCTGGCCTTGAACTCACAGAGATCAACCTGGCCCTACCTCCCGCTGGGATTAAAGGCATGTGCCCCTATGCCCAGCAATTACAGACAGCTGTGAACTTCCATGTGGGTGCTAGGATTTGAACCCCAGGTTCTTTGGGAGAACAGCCAGTGATCTTAACTGCTGAGCCATCTCTCAGCATGTTAAATGGAAGAAACCAGTTGTGAAAATCTACAGAAGCTCTGAGTAAAAGAAAATTTTTGTTAAATTTTCTTAGATAATGGGAAAGCAGAATGGTGGTAGAACACTTGCCCAGGATGTGTGAATCCCCAGCACCAGGGAAACTTACTGCCTGTGATGGTGGTTGGCTTTATAACTCTGTATTCTTAAGACTACTGAATTCTACATATTTTAGGACAAATATTATGTCAAACATTTGGTAATTATAGCTTGGTAAAAAACACTTTAAAACCCATCTCCCTTTTATATTTAGAGAACTTGAATGTAATTGTTAGTGGTAGCTGTTTCACTGCGTGTCCATCTATCTTTTACAAATGGGTTAAAGTTGTGGAACCATTTTTAGGTTATACTATGGATAGATTATTATTTCTAGTTATATGTCAAGTCCCCTGCACACAGACTGTCTACTTCATTCCACATGTATCTTCATATTATGTGTATAAGTGAATAGACTGACATTCTCCAAAGCCAGAAATACAAATTAACCAGAACTATAGCTTTCCAAAGAAAGTAAATTTAGAAATAGCATACTTAAATATTTTATCTTAGTTCCAAATTACTTCAGCTTTTAGAGATTTAGAAAACCAGGTTGAACTGTAGTAACCTTTAATTTACTTACAACATTTTAAACCTCTTAACTGCCTTTTTAAACAAAAATGTTTATTCACTACTTCAAGCCACATCTCCATCACAGTGTCCCCGCTCCGTCCCATCCAGTCCCACACTCCCATCCTACTCCTCCAGAGTGGGGTGTCCCCTCAACATCAGTCCCCCACCCCAGTTCAGCAATCACATGAGGACTAAGAGCCTCCTCCTATAGTGGAGGCCTACATGGCAGCACCACTAGGGCAAAGTGTCTCATCAACAAAGTCTATGTTCCTGTTCCTTTTGGTGTGTTGTTTGTATAATAGTCATCCTGTACTATATGGCTAAAACCCAGTTATAAGTGAATAGATGCCATGTGCATCCTTCTGAGTCTGGGTTAGTTCACTCAGGATGAGCTTCTCTAGTTCCATCCATTTGGCTGCAAATTGCATGATTTTGTTGTTTCTGATAGACAAGTAGTATTCCATTTTGTAGATGTACCACAGTTTTTTTTAAAATCCATTCATTGGTTGAGGGACATCTGGATTGTTTCCAGTTTCTAGCTATTACAAATAAGGCTGCTATGAACATAGACGAGGAAACATCCTTGTAATTTGTTGAGGAATCATTTGGATGTATACCCAGAAGTGGTATGGCTGGGTCTTGAGGTAGAGCTGTTCCAAGTTTTCTAAGATATCACCAGACTCATTTCCATAGTGGTTGCACAACCTTTCACTCCCACCAGCAATGGAGGAATGTTCTCCTTTCTTCATAACCTCTCCAGCATGTGCTGTCATTTGAGTTTTTGATCTTAGCCATTCTGACAGGTGTGAGATGGAATCTCAGAGTCATCTTGAGTAGCATTTCTCTGATGATTAAGGATGCTCAGCATTTCTTTAAGTCTCTCTTGGCCATTAGAGATTCCTTTTCTGTGAATTCTTGGTTTAGGGCTGTTCCCCATTTTTTGAATGGATTATTTGGTTTTTTTGTGTGTGTGTGTGTGTGTGTGTGTGTGTGTGTGTGTGTTTAATTTCTTGAGTTCTTTATAAATTTTGGATATTAACCCCCTGTCAGATGTGGGGTTGATAAAGATCTTTTCCCAGTCTGTAGGTTGCTGCTTTGTTCAAGTGACAGTGTCCTTTGCCTTACAGAAACTTTTCAGTTTCATGAGGTTCCATTTATTGATTGTTGGTCTTAAAGCCTGAACTGTTGGTGTTCTGTTCCAGAAGTTGTCACATATGCCAATGAGTTCGAGACTTTTCCCCTCTTTCTCTTCTAATAGATTTAGTGTGTCCAGTTTTATGTTAAGGTCTTTGATCCACTTGGATTTAAGTTTTGTACAAGGTGATAAGTATGAGCCTAATTTCAGTCTTTTACATGTCGACATCCAGTTAGACCAGCACCATTTGTTGAAGATGCTGTCCTTTTTCCATTGTACGGTTTTGACTTTGTTGTTGAAGATTAAGTGACCAGGTGTGTGGGTTCATTTCTGGGTCTTCGGTCTTCAATTCGATTGAATTGATCTACTGGTCTGTGTCTATACCAGTACCATGCTGTTTTTATTACTATTACTCTGTAGTATAGCTTGAAATCTGGGATGGTGATACCTCCAGATTTTTGTTGTTGTTGTTGTTGTTGTACAGGATTGATTTAGCTATTCTGGATTTTTTGTTATTCCACATGAAGTTAAGAATTATTTTTTTCCAGGTCTGTAAAGAATTGTGTTGGTATTTTGATGGGAATTGCATTGAATCTGTATATTGCTTTTGGCAGGATGGCCATTTTTATTATGTTGATCCTACCTATCCATGAGCATGGGAGATCTTTCCATCTTCTGATGTACTCTTCAATTTCTTTCTTCAAGGACTTGAAGTTCTTGTCATACAGGTCTTTCACTTGCTTGGTTAGAGTTACCCCCAGGTATTTTATATTGTTTATGGCTATTGTGAAGGATGTTGTTTCCCTAATTTCTCTGTCACCCATTTATCTTTTTATAAAGAAGGGCTTCTGATGTTTTTGAATTAATTTTGTATCCAGCCACGTTGCTGAATGTGTTTATCAGTTGTAGGTGCTCTCTGGTGGAGGTTTTGGGGTCACTTGTGTATACTATCATATTATCTACAAATAGGGATAATTTGACTTCTTCCTTTCCAATTTGTATCACCTCGATCTCCTTTCATTGTTTTATTGCTCTAGCAAGAACTTCATGTACTATGTTGAGGAGATATGGCAGAATTGGGCATCCTTGCCTTGTCCCTGAGTTCAGAGTAAATATTTCAAGTTCCTCTCCATTTAATTTAATGTTGGCTCCTGGATTGCTGTATATCACCTTTATTATTTCTAGGTATTGTCCTTGTATGCCAGCTCTCTCCAGGACTTCCAGCATGAAGGAGTGTTGGATTTTGTCAAATGCTTTTTCAGCATCTAGCGAGATGATCATGTGTTTTTTTTTTTCTTTCAGCTTGTTTATATGGTGAATTACAGTGATGGATTTTCATGTGTTGAACCATCCCTGCATTCCTGGGATGAAGCCTACTTGATCATGGTGTTTGATACTTTTGATGTGTTCTTGGATTCGATTTGCCAGTATTTTATTAAGTATTTTTGCGTCTGTGTTCATGAGGGAGAGTGGTCTGAATTTCTCTTTCTTTGTTGGGTCTTTATGTGGTTTATGTATCAGAGTGACTGTGTGTATCATAGAATGAGTGTGGCAGCATTCCTTCTGTTTCTATTTTGTGGAAGATTTGAAGAATATTGGTATTAGGTCTTCTTTGAAGGTCTGGTAGAATTCTGTGCTGAAACCACCTGGCCATGGGCTTTTTTTGGTTGGGAGATTTTTAATGAATGTTCATTTCATTAGGGGTTATAGGACAGTTTAATCTGTTAAGCTGATCTTGATTTAACTTTGGTAGTTGGAATCTATCAAGAAAATTGTCCATTTCACTTAGGTTTTCAAATTTCTTTGAGTACAGATTTTTAAAGTAAGGCCTAAAGATTCTTTGGATTTCCTCAATGTTTGTTGTTATTTCTCCCTTTTTGTTTCTGATTTTGCTGATTTGGTTATTTTCCCTCTACCTTTTAGTTAACTTGGCTAAGGGTTTGTCTATTTTGTTGATTTTTTCAAAGACCCAACTCTTGGTTTTGATGATTCTTTGTAATGTTCGTTTTGTGTGTAAAGTTGTTAATTTCAGCCCTGAGTTTGATTGTGTCTCATAGGCTTGGATATGCTGTGCCTTCGTTTTTATTGGATTTTTAAGAAGTCTTTGATTTCTTTCTTTATTTCTTCTCTCACCCAGTAGTCATTGAGTAGAGAGTGGTTCAGTTTCCATGAATGTGTGGGCTTTCTGTTATTTCTGTTGTTGTTGAAGTCCAGCTTTATTCCATGGTGGTCTGATAAGACACAAGGGTTTATTTCAATTTTCTTGTATCTATTGAGGCTTGCTTTGTGTCCGACTATGTGGTCGATTTTGGAGAAGCTTCCATGCGGTGATGAGAAGGAGGTGTATTCTTTTGTGTTTTGGTGAAACGTTCTCTAGACATGTTAGGGTCCATTTGGTTCATGACCTCTGTTAGGCTCATTATTTCTGTTTGGTTTCTGTCTCAATGACCTGTCCATTGTGGTGAGTGGGGTGTTGGAAGTCTCCCACTACTAATGTGTGGGAATCGATGTGTGGTTTAAGTTTTAGAAGAGTTTCTTTTACAAGTATGGGTGCCCTTGTATTTGGGGCATATATATTTAGTATTGAGATGTCATCTTGATGAATTTTTCCTTTAACAAGTATGTAGTGCCCTGCCCTATCTTTTTTTATTAACTTCAATTGAAAGTCTATTTTATTTGATATTAGGATGCTTCCTGGGTCCATTTGCTTGGAAAACCTTTTCCCCAGCCCTTTAATCTGAGGTTGTGTCTATCTTTGTTAGTGAGATGCATTTCTTGTATGCAGCAAAATGATCGGTCTTGTTTTTTGGATCCATTCTGTAAGCCTGTGTATTTTTATTGGAGAGTTAGTCCATTGATGTTGATGGATATTAATGACCAAAGGTTGTTATTTCCTGTTATTTTGGTGGAAGTGGTGGTTGTATGTTTCTTTTTGTTTAGCTGCAATGGAGTTTTTTGCTTCGTCTGTTTTTTTTTTTTTGTTTTTGGATGTAGTTATCTTTTCTGGGCTGGGATTTTCCTTCTAGGATCTTCTGTAGGGCTGGGTTTGTGGGTAGATACTGTTTAAATTTGGTTTTGTCATGGAATATTTTGTTTTCTCCATCTATGTCGATACAGATTTTTGCTGGGTATAATAATCTGGCCTGGCACCTGTGTTCTCTTAGGGCTTGTAGGATGTCTGCCCAGGCCATTCTGGCTCTTAAAGTTTCTGAGGAGAAGTCAGGTGTAATTTTGATGGGTCTGCCATTATTTGTTATTTGACCTTTTTCTCTTACAGCTTTTAATATTCTTTCTTTATTCTGTACATTTGGAGTTTCAATTATCATGTGGCAAAAGGAATTTCTTTTCTGTTCTAACCTGTTTGGTGTTCTGTATGCCTCTTGGAATTTTTTTTGGCATATCTTTCTTTAGGTTTGGGAAGTTTTCTTATATGATTTTGTTGAAGATGTTTCCTGGACTTTGAAGTCGGGAGTCTTCTCTTTCTTCTATGCCAACAATTCTTAGGTTCCATCTTTTCTTTGAGTCCTTGATTTCTTGGATGTTGTGGGTAAAGACTTTTTTAGATTTCTCATTTTGTTTGGTTGTTGTACTGTTTTCTTCATTTGAGCCTTCCACACCTGAGATCCTGTGTTCCATCTCTTGTATCCTATGTTTGATACTCATGTCTGTAGTTCCTGTTCTCTTCCCTTGATTTTTCCACTTCCAGGATTGTCTCTACTTGTGTTTTCTTTATTGCTTCCATTTCCAATGTCAAATCTTGAACACTTTTACTCATTTTATACATTTTCTGCTCCACTTTGGTTGTCTTGGTCTGCAAATCTTTCAACTCTTTCATGGCCTTGTCTCTTTCCGGTTCATGTTGGGCTGAGATGGCTTTGAGGTCTCTAATGGAATACTCCATTGCTTTCATTGGTAAAATTGAGGATTCTTTTATTTCAGGGATTTAATTTCTTGTAAGGACTGTATCCTTTTCCTAAGTATACCTTTGTCATCATTTTCATGTGTTTCAGCTGTGGTGGGATGTTCAGGGTTTGCTGTATTTAACCTCGCTGTATTTTTTCTCTGATTTTTGTCAGTTTTGTTCTTTTGCTGACCTTTAGCCATCTGGTTGTCCTTAGCTGATTGTTCCTGATGTCTCTGGACCTGGTGCCAAGGAGGGAGCTTTGTCTTAGAGTCAATATAATCTTGGTGGTCTGTAGTTCAACACAAGCTAGGTGGGATCTTGCAATGGGGGCTGGGTCTCGGTGGATCCCCGAAGTTCACCCCTTTCTGTTGTGTCCCAATTGGGTACTCAGGTCCGGGATTGGATGGGATGTGCTATTGCAGCTTGCAGAGTCTTGGGTTCTAGCAGGTCTTCCTAGTGATGTCATTGGGGCTCGGAGGACCACAGATTGTAGGTTAGAGCAGCTGATCTGCCGCTTGTGTATCTGGTCAGAGGGTCAGGTCTGTGGTCATGGTCTCCCCAGGCGGCTTCTTCTGGGTGGACTCTAGGGCACTTATGTGCCTCTTGGCCCTCAGCAGTAAGCCCTTGTAGTCTGAAACACTCAGGCAGTGCACAAAGACCAAGAACTTGCTGTTTCCGTGCTGGGGTTGTAGATGCTGAAATCAGGGTATCCTACTGAGAAAGAACAAGGTGCACTGGCTCCAATATGCACCTCACACCCCATCTGCTGGGTTTGGACTCAGTGGAGTTCTGTAGCTTTTTAAGCTGACCACCCACCTTTCCGCCTGCTCCCATCTTACAGTTTCAGTGGCATAGCTGCTGTCCCTTGGGTACTGGAGCTATTGCATGGAAGCTGGGTGCTCAGGAAGCTGGGAGGTTCCTATATCTGGTGGATGGGGCTGCCTGCCAAGGCCCTGCCATGATCGAATCGTGCACTGGTGCAGGAAGAGCTCTTAACTACCTTTTTAATACCAAATGACTAAAATATACTTTATATATAGGAAAAAAAAAACCTACAAGCTGATATCTTAGAGTGTGTGAACTATGTGGAAACCTGCAGTCTAACATTCTAACCTGAAATTAAGACCTTTTTCCTTTCATGCCAGAAAGTCAAGTATGCCTTTGGTAAGTTATCATTTGAAAATATTATGTTTTATTATTATTATATTTATTTATGCTTAGTTACCCTTTTTTTTTTAAAAATTAATTTGTTTTTTCAAGTTACCTCTCAAACATAGTTTCCTCCTTCCTCTCCTCCCGGTCCATCCTCCCTCCCACCTCACTCACTCTCTCACTCTTCCACTATTCCTCTTCTTAGTACTTTCCTTCTCCTCAGTTGAAGTGGGCCCTCACATATTATACTCCCTCAGTTAGTCAGTCATGTGAGGGCCCAGAGCACCCCATCTAGGGTAGGGTGTTCCACTAACCTGCAGCAGGTCCCATGACTCCCTGCTGGGTGTGTCTGTTTGGGTCTGCAGGTTGTAGGATGGTTGTCCTGTGCCGTGTGATTAAGATCTACTTTCTTAGCTCACTTAGGATGAGCTTCTCTAGATCCATCCATTTGGTTTGGAATTGCATGATTTCCTTGTTTCTCATAGCTATGTAGTGTTCCATTGTGTAAATGTACCACAGGTTTTTTTTTTTTTAATCCATTCTTTAGTTGAAGGACATCTGGGTTGTTTCCAGTTTCTGACTATTACAAATAAAGCTGCTATGAACATTGTTAAGGCAATCTCCTTGTGGTTTGGTGGAGAATCTTTTGGATATATGCCCAGGAGGGGTATGGCTGAGTCTTGAGGTAGAACTATTCCCAATTTTGTAAAGTATCTCCAGATTGATTTCCAAAGTGGTTATACAAGTTTGCACGACGCCCACCAGCAGTGGAGGAGTGTTCCTCTTTCTCCACGTCCTCACTAGCATGTGTTGTCATTTGAGTTTTTGATCTTAGCCATTCTGACAGGTATGAGATGGAATCTCAGAGTCATTTTGAGTTACATTTTCCTGATGACCAATGATGTTGAACATTTATTCAAATGCCTCTTGGCCTTTAGAGATAAGATTCCTCTTTTGTGAATTCTATACCCCGTTTCTTTCTTTCTTTCTTTCTTTCTTTCTTCCTTCCTTCCTTCCTTCCTTCCTTCCTTTTTTTCTTTTTCTTTCTTTCTTTCTTTCTTTCTTTCTTTTTAAATTGGATTATTTGATTTTTTGGTGTTTAATTTCTTGAGTTTTTTTTTTTAATAATTTATTTTTTATTTCTTCAAGTTATATCTCAATCACAATCCCCTCCCTACGCCCCCCTCCAGTACCACCCTTCCACCCCTCTCCCCCTCAATCCCCCCATCCTCTTCCCTTTTTTTTAATTTAAGGTAATTATTTTTCCCCCTAACAGCTCTTTCAGTCCTCAAATGGTTCTTTCTCTTATAACTATAAATACAATACAAAACAACAGAAATAAATAGGCCACAATTATGAGAGTTATATGGCTTAGCATACATTCCCAAAGTCCAGTCCATATGTATTTGGCACCTGACTTTAACATTCTACTATCTAACCATCTCCATGAGTTTAAATTTCTATGTCTAACTCAGCTTACATACTAACTTGCATCACAATTTTAAAAATATCTTCTTAGATCCAGAACACCCCCTTGATTCCTAAACAACTCAAAATTTAGCTATGAGACTCTATTCTTCAACTACCTCAGAGACCTGAGAGGGATAAATATATCTGATTATATAGGAAGTGCAAGGCCTGCCTGGACAGTTCCCATTTTCTCTCCATACGTTACAGCATCAATCTTCGGCCATTTGGCCCTGTTTCTCTGACAGACATTGATTGTAGAGCAGGATTATGAAGGACTTACCTACCCTGTCTTGGCAGAGCTAGGCTGTCGACTTATCTGATTCCAAGTTTTGTCCTTTTTGTACAGCAGTCTGTCTACAGTTGAAGCAAGGGTTTTTTTCTTGCCAAGAGAAAGGCTTACCACCAGTTCAACCATCTCCCACTGGAGATTTCTCGATGCTCATCTTCTACTTGGAGTAGAATAGGGGGTGCTGTCAGGAGCTGACATGTCTCGATATCAAAAAATCTTAAGAAAACATCTTTGAATGCCATGTTCTGCAGATCTCATGAGGTTCTTCAATCCCTTGATTCAACTCTAGACAGAATGCTTCAAAAGGAGAAAACTTGGAAGCAGGTAAGTTGACAGCCTACCTCTGCCAAGACAGGGTAGGCAAGTCCTTCATAATTCCTGCTTTACAATTAATGTCTGTCAGAGATACTGGACCAAAAGGCTGAAAATAGATACTCCATTATAGTGAGAGAAATTGGGGACTCTCCAGGCAGCCAGTTGCTGTCATTTTTTAGTTTTGGAAGCTGTTTGCTCTGCACTTCCTGTTTATTCAGATAATTTATCCTTCTCAGGTCTCTGATGTGGTTGAAGACTAGATAGTTACAGTCTCACAGTTAAATTTTAAGTTGTTTAGAAATTAAAAGGATGTTCTAGGTCTAAGAAGATGTTTTTAAGTTGGTAATACAAGTTAGGATGGAAACTGAGTTAGGTATAGAACTTTAAACTCAGAGATAGATAATAGAATATTAATATCAGTTGCCAAATATGTATGGATTGGACATTGGGAATGTATACTATACCTTATAATTTTCATAATTGTGGCCTAATTATTATTGTTTTACATTGTATTTATTGTTAGAAAAAGAACCTTTTATTGGACTAAAAGAGGGAGCTGTTGGGAGAAAAAGATACTCCTTAAATTAAAAAAAAAAAAAAAAAAAAAAGAAAGGCAGATGGAGGCTAAGGAGGAAGAGGTTAGGAGGGTGCAACCGGGAGGGGGTGGGGGCCTATGGTTGAGATGTAACTTGAAGAAATAAATAAATGTTCAAACAAACAAATAAATAAATGAAATAGCATACTCTTAAATTCTGCCAGCTGATATTGGAGGATCCAGAATCAGATGCTACTACTATAGTTCTTTGTTGATTTCGTTGCTGTGGTAACCAGATACTTTCATGTACAATGGAAGCTTCTTGTACATTGGTTAATTTGATAATGAGGTTGGGGGTAGATATGAATGAGTATAACTCATAAGCAGTTATAGCTTTGCCATTCTACCTCTACATATGTTACACTAGGAAGTTCTAAAATTATATAAAATGCTGCTGGAATGGAGTTGTATAGGCTTATCTTATTAGACTAAGCACAAGGACAGTCTAAAGTCCATTTTGTCAATGGAAACTATGTTTAGTTGGAGCAGAAGCTGTTGCATTTCACAGTAGCTGTTTACAGCTGTGGTAGCAAGCAGGTGAATGAAGACATTAAAGAAGATGAATGCAACGGTGAGTAAAGTGCTTTGGTGGCAGGAACGGCTTTGCTACGTGTCTGTGACCTTACAGTTCAGTCCAACTTCATGATTTTTTATCTGAATCTTACATTTTTATCATGAACTGTCTAAAAATATAGGCTCAGGGAATAAAAAGTATGTATTTCCCAGTTTTTAAGCTTTACTTAACATTATTGAACATTTCTTTAAAACTATGGAATACTTTTATTAAATATATAGTTATCTGTATTTTGAAAGAATGCTGTGGGTTTAAGTGAAGAAAATGGTGAAAACAAATTTTCAGAACTATGATTAGGATACTAATGCCCTAAATATTAGGCTATTTATCAGTGAGTTATTTTTAGCTTGTAACATGTACTAGGGGTTTTACTGCGGTGACCAGTCACCATGATTAAAAGCAAGTTAGGGAGGAAAGGGTTTATTTGGCTTATATATTCTTTTTTTTATATACTTTATTTTTTTATTTCTTCAAGTTACATCTCAGTCACAATCCCTTCCCTACTCCCCCCTCCTGTCCCACCCTTCCACCCTCTTCCCCCCAACAGCTCCCCCATTCAGTCCAACAAATGGTTCCTTCTCTTATAACAGTAAATACTATACAAAACAACAGAAATAAATACACCACATTTATGAGAGTTAAATGGCTTAGCATACATTCCCAATGTCCAGTCCATACATATTTGGCCCCTGACTTTAACATTCTACTATCTAACCATCTCCATGTGTTTATGTGTTTAAAGTTCTATATCTAACTCAGCTTTCATACTAACTTTCATCACAATTTTAAAAACATCTTCTTAGATCTAGAACGTCCTCTTGATTCCTAAACAACTCAAAATTTAACTATGAGACTCTAGTTATCTATTCTTCAACCACCTCAGAGACCTGAGAGGGATAAATATATCTGATTATATAGGAAGTGCAGGGCCTGCATCATCCAAAACTAAGAAATGACATAAATCAGTGGCTGCCTGGACAGTTCTCGTTTTCTCTGCATATGTTACAGCATCAATCTTCAGCCTTTTGGTAGATAGGGCATCTTCAAAAACCCCAACAGATCTGCAGAATATGGCATTCAAAGATGTTTTCTTAAATTAAGATTTTTTTTTTTATATCGAGACATTCCAGCTCCTGACAACACCCCCTATTCTACTCCAAGTAGAAGATGAGCATCGAAGAATCTCCGGTGTGAGATGGTTGAATTAGTGGCAAGCCTATCTCTTGGTATGAAAAACCCCTTGCTTCAACTGTAGATAGAGTGCTGTCCAAAAAGGACAAAACTTGGTAGCAGGGAAGTCGACAGCCTAGCTCTGCCAAGACAGGGTAGGTAAGTCCTTCATAATTCCTGCTCTACAATCAATGTCTGTCAGAGAAATGACTTATATATTCTCAATCACAGTCCATTGAGGGAAGCCAAGGCAGGAATTCAAAGCAAGAACCTGGAGGCATGAGTTGATATAGAGGCCATCGAAGGGTGCTGCTTACTGGCTTGCTCCTCATGGCTTGCTTTTTTAATAGCACCCAGAACCACCAGCTCAGGGGTGGCACCACCCACAATAGGCTGGGCCCTCCCCCAAGGATCACTAATTTTAAAAATGCCGTACAGGCTTGCTGATAGCCCATTCTTTTCTCTTTTTTAATTGAGAATATTTTTCCATACATTATATTCTTATCGTTTCTCCTTTTCCAGAGGTCCTCTCAGGTCCTCTCTGTTTCTCACCCAACCAACTCCACACCTCCATTTCTCTCTCTCTCTCTCTCTCTCTCTATTTAGAAAAGATAAACAGGCAAAAAAAGAATAAAAAATAACACAGAGAAAGCACAAGAAACACAGACAACTCCCACATACACATATAACCCCCCCTACAAAATCTGAAACCATAATATATAAGTAAAAGACCTGTAAGATAAAAATGTACAAAGTGATGAGACAAAATGTCTACAAAATATCATTGAGTTCATTTTGTGTTGTCGTCTGTTGAGCATGGGGCCTACCCTTGTGTGGTTTTAATATACCCAATGAGACTTTGTTACAGAAATCTAATTTTTCCTTTGCAAATGGGTATCAGTTGGAGATAGCTTGGTTAGGGATGGGAACTCATACTGAGACCTCATGTGGCTTCAACCTGTGCAGGACCACCGCGAGATGCCACGGTTGCTCTGTGAGTTCATATGTGCATCAGTCCTGCTGTATCTAGATGACATGGTTTCATTGGTATCATCCATCCCATTGCCTCTTAAAATATTTCTGCCTCCTCCTGTATAGCTCCCTGAGCCCTGAGTTTGATGAAGACATCCATCCCATTTAGGACTGTCGGTTTCAAATCTCTCACTTTCTTCACATTGTCTAGTTGTCTATAGTCTGGAGTTACCTACTAATGGAGGCATTTTCTCAATTGAGAAAACGAAAACTGGCCAGTACATAGCTTATGTTTATTGCTGAGATAATTGTATATTGCAGCATTTTATTAGATCAGGGTTTTTAGAGTTCTTATATCTGCTCTTTTCCTGTTGTAATATGAATCAGCTTATGACCATTAAGAGTGATGAGTTTAACTATACTGTATGAAATTGTGAGTGTGATGGTTTTTAAGAAGCTATATTAGGAAATCAAGAAAAGTATGAGGCAGCTGTTGAAGGATTAAGTTCTGCTCTTGACATACAATATGTTCTCAAAATATTAACACTTCCAGCCCAGTACAAAGAGAATCCTAGTCAGTTACCTAGGCGAGGTAGAATAATTTGGGCAACAGTTGAAAAACACATTATCTTATATATTATAGCATATAAACAGTGTACATGTCTGTGTGTATACATGTGCTTACTCTCATACATCTGTTTGCATACATATGCAACAATTACTGTCCATACCTACTCAGATGGCTTATAATTCAGTCAAGATCATTAATTACATATCACATAGTTAAGTTTGTGTGTACAGTTTACCGGTCTTGTCTGATTATTGGTGTGAAACACATCTTCTTAAGTCAGCTTACCACATTTCATAGAACTAAAAACCATGTTATAATATATAAGTTACTGATAACATATAAATGTGTATAGGATGTATAAATAATACAGACTTGTTTGTGAGCTAACAGTATAGTTTGTGTAATGAATGTACCTTATTGATTTCTCAGAGAGGTAAGGTAAGTTCAAATTTAGACATAGTAAAATTGTAGTTGTTTTCAGGTGAATAAGTCTGGAATACAGTCAGAAGTAGTTTAGTTTTAGGGAGTACAGAATTCAGTCCCTCATTTTTACTCATTTATTTCAAGTGTTCAGTAGTCACATTAGGTTTCAAACCTTCATATCTGACACCACAAATGAAGACTATTTCTGTCTTTGCAGTTCTAGTACAATCTGGTGTTGCAGCCAAGTGAAAAGATTGGCCATTTGAAACTGGACTGCTGTTAATTTAGCAAGTGTTTCTTTCAGCTTCTGTTTTTGTCATTACAGTACTCTCTAACTGTAAAAATAAAAAGAAACAGTGAAATCCTATGAAGTGTTGTATTGTAGTACGGATGGCAGTGTGTAAACAATTGCACATGTCAAGTGTTAGAGACGACCAGCAGACATAGTGTCTCTTAGCGGAAGACTGGTTTCATTCTAACTTCAGATGTCTGAGATTTGATAGACAAGTGAGTGTCTTGGAGAATGCCAAGTCCTCAGTTGGAAAAGTTGAAAGCAGGAAAATGTCAGCAAAAAAGTTACACCTTAAATGTTTGTGTTAGAGGATTGTATATAAATAATTTATGAACTAGGACATGAAAGTTAGACTATTGATTATTGGAACACTAGACTGAAAAGAATAGAGGAGATGGACCGCTGGAAAACCAGAAGATCAATGAGCTTTTTAAACAGATAGTGAAGAATGACATCACTTGGGTAAGTTTAAAGCAGTACAGTTGCATTCCTTGTACAAAGAGGGAATTAAGACCCGGAAACATACAGAAGGAAGAGCATATGGATTCTGGACAAGTTCAGAAGAAATTCCTTCTGTGTTGTGTTCTCAGCTATGTGCTCTCAAGTCTAAAATGATCCATTCTGCTGGAGGCAAGTCCTTCAAGTAACAGATGTATACTGATGAAGGCAGTAATGACTGTAACTTAGGTAGGTGTCCTAAGCATTTGACATACTGTATCTCATTTAAACGTCACAGTGACCTTATGAGTACTAAATTACTGCACGACTTTTAAGCATAGAGGAGAATCAGTAGTTCTTTTAACCAGCCATTGTGTTGGTATGTTATCAACTATTAATCAAGGATACAAGGCTCAAAGGCATTCTTGTTTGTATTATTGTTCTCAACCTAACTAAACTCCCTCCAAAATGTAAAGAAGTTGGATAAGGGGATAAAAGGATTAGACATTGCTAATGTTTGTGGGGTTTTGTAATGAGAGTTATCGTCTGAATTGTGCACTCCGCTCATGGAAACATGTATTTCCAAACCCTCCACCTTTGCATTAACTTGGGTTCGTTTTAGACTGTATTGATGAGCTCTTTAAACAGGTTCCTAAGTTACAGTAACGCCACTGGGACAAGACTTAAAGCAGTATGGCTGCTTTCTTTGTAAGAAGAAGAAATTAAGACCCAGATACATACAAAGGGAAGAGCATCCAGAGCCTCAGAACAGAGCAACTACACCCTCAGCTTGATCTCAGCCTTCTGCCTCCAGACCTGGGGCAATAGCTGTTTGTGTTCTTTGATTCAACACCCTTAATGGACTAATAGAGTAGCTAAGACAGTATATTATAAAAACTAAAAGTGTATATATATATATAAAATTTTGGACCAACTTTCTTGCCTTACTAAATGTACTGAGTTTCAGAATAAGAAATGTAAGCTTTATTCTCCCTAGACCTAACTTAGTGTCAATGAAGAAATACAAATCATGAGCTTCTTGAAGTGGAGAGAAAAAGCTAAGTTACAATTTCAAAAATCATGCCATCTAGAGCAGTTTTTAATTTTTTTCAATAATTTATGTTTATAGAATTTTAAAACAAAAGTATAACATTTTGGAATTAATGGATCATTAAGTATTTTACAACTATGTAGATACCTCTCAAAATAAAGTTTCAATTACTAGAATATGTAAATATGAACCTTAAAATTACTTCTTAAATTCAAAACTTCATTTTTGTTAATACTTAAAAGGACCTTTTTAAAATAGGGCATGGTACATGCCTGTAATCCCAGCATGTGGGAGGCTCAATGAGGAGGATTGCTGTTTGAAGCCAATTTGAGGTATGTAGTGAGGCTTTCTTTAAAAAAATTTTTTTTGTGTCCTAGAATCTCTTCAACTCTTGGGAGAGCTGATCCGTTTTTTTTTTCTTTATTTTTTATTTCTTCAAGTTACATCTCAATCGCAGTCCCCTCCCTATTCCTCCCTCCAGTCCCACCCTCCCACCCTCAACCCCTCCATCCTCTTCCCTTTTTTTTTAAGTTTAAGGTATATCTTATTTCCCCCTACAGTTTCCCCTTTCAGTCCAACAAATGGCTCTTTCTCTTATAATAATAAATACAATACAATACAATACAATACAATAAAAAACAACAAAGGTAATTAGGCCACAGTTATGAGGGTTGTATGGCTTAGTGTTCATTCCCAATGTCCAGTCCATATGTATTTGGCACCTGCCTTTAACATTCTACTATCCTACCATCTCCATGAGTTTAAAGTTCTAAATCTGACTCAACATTCATACTAACTTGCAACACAATTTTAAAAGCATCTTCTTAGATCTATAACACTCTCTTGACTCCTAAACAACTCAAAATTTAATTATGAGACTCTAGCTATCTGTTCTTCAACCACCTCAGAGACCTCAGAGGGATAAATATATCTGAGTTTGAGGTTTGTGCACCCAGTAAGTTTACAATGCAGATGGGAAACAATAAACCCTAAAATGTCATCATGAGCCTATCCCTTAGGTCCTGTGGTTGGTATCATCTGCTAACCACTTCATCCATACTCAATATTTGTTTACTTCTCAAGGTGAGCTAGGAAGGTGGGTGAAAATATAATTCCTATTTCAGGAATATGTGAAGTAAGGAAACTGGTAGAGTCCAGAGTTAGTAACTAGTGAGAGTAAGATTTGTAGGATGCTGCAAAAATATTCTGATCACCTGCCTTATATCTGTGTAAGGCTTGTCTTCACTGTCCTGAGAAAATCTCCCTGAATGCAAGAAAGTCTCTGCCTTACACCTTCCATGTCCTCAAAACTCCTACCATTGTGTGCACAAGAAATAGTCACTATTTACTTGGTGTGAGCTTCATATACAGTAGCATATGAAAAGGATTAAAAAAAAAAAAACCTACAAGGAGCCGGGCGAGGTGGCGCATGCCTTTAGTCCCAGCACTTAGTTTGTATTGTATTTATTGTTATAAGAGTAAGAACCATTTGTTGAACTGAAAGGGGGAGCTGTTGGGGGGAAAAAGATATACCTTAAACTAAAAAAAAAAAAAAAAAAGGGGGAAAGAGGATCGAGGATGGGGGTTGAGGGGGAAGAGGGTGGGACTGGAGGGGGAGTAGGGAGGGGATTGTGATTGAGATGAAACTTGAAGAAATAAAAAATAAGTTATAAAAAAACCTAAAAAAAAATAAAATAAATAAAAATATTTTAAGGACTTTTTTATCCCAAGATTTCTCCTTTAGAAAATTAGAAATACAGGTACACTGAATCAATTAGTGATTTTTTTTTTAGGACTTGAAGTTAGCTATGCATTGTACAGAGCAACCTAGAATGGTTTTCTGATTGCCGTGGCGACATGCCAGCCATTACATTTGGATGGCAGAAGATGGCACGTTCCTTGCCCTGCAGAGAGTAACTTCTGTCTCTACCCATTATTTTATTTTTTTAATGTTTATTACTTCGTTACATCTCCATTGCCACCCCCTCCCTCCACCCCCTGCAGGCCCTCCCTCCCATCCTCTACCCCCTCTCCACCCCTCCCATGCCTCAGGTGTGGGGTGTCTCCATGTATCAGCCCCCTCAGTTTGTTAGTCACATGAGGTCTAAGAGCTTTCTCTTGCACAGGAGGCATACATGCCAGTTCCACTAGGGTGGAGTGTCCCACTGATAGGTAACCAAGTCCCTGTTCCTGCTCTTTTGGGTCTATTGATTGTAGGATGGTTATCCTGTACTATATATAAATGGCTAAAATCCAGTTATAAGTGAATATATGCCATGTTCTACCTGTTATTTTGAAGGAGACTGGGCATGGTTTTAAGGTGTCTTTCCTTCCATCTTATAGACTAGGGAAGATATGAAATGTTTATGCTTCTCATTCTCATTTTACGTGGAAGGTACTGAAACCGACAGGGTTAAATGCAGTCAAAGCAGGAAGAAAACTTACTGTTTGTATGTAAATGAATATCTTCACAGTTACACCCAGTGCTGGTTTGTGGCAGTGGATATGTATGCAAGTGCTATCAATCCCTCGTAGACATTTGAAAAAGTTTATATAGGCAATGCATAGATATCTCGGCTCTATACGTTTTTTAATTCATTAATTCAAATTCCAACATAGCATTGCATCCAATACTCCTCATTATAAAGATGCATTATGGTTTATCTCATTTAAGTGTTTTAGTTTTCACACTAAATGAAAAGACTTGGAATTTACTATCCAAGAAAACTGTCGAATGGTTTTATTAACTGAAATTATGTTCCGAATAATACAAGTAACCCCATCGGTTTATGTTAGGAAGCAGTCTGTATGGAGTTAGCACTATCCTGGGTCACTCAGCTCCTCCACTCCTCAGCTGTGTGTTGTTTCCAGTCTACTGATCAACATCATCTTTTTCTGTTGTTCTGCCTTTTTATTTTATTGCTTTTCTTTCTCTTTTTAAGTCTATTCTCTTCCATGACTCTTGCAAAGCTATGATGGGCCTCTTTATTATGTATTAAGGAAGTTAGAGTAGTAAACCTTAGAAATGTTTTCCTGAATTAGTGCGTATGTTGTGCATCGTGTGCGTGTGTGTGTGTGTGTGTGTGTGTGTGTGTGTGTGCGTGTGTGCTTGTGTGTGTGTGGCTGTGCTTGTGTGTACATGTGTGGATGTGCTATGTGTGCAATGCATGCATATATAGTATGTATGTGTACACAGATATATGTACATATGATGTTCACATTTTCCATTAATGTATATAGTAACCAGATTTACAGTCCTATAAGTCTGACTTTTTTGTTACATTTAATGGAATATTTTTGTGTACTATATATGATTATATAATATGTATTAAGATGTGTTATTTATGAATATGCTGAAAACAGTTTTTTAGGGCATATTTTGTCTGAATTTTTAAAAATGAGCAGATAAAATAACTGGTCTTTCACTTGTATGTCTTCTCATTCTTTTCCTTCTCCTTGCTTACCTCATCATGCTGTCATTTGTAACAACAGCATGGAAAATTCTATTTTTTGTGTGAAAGATTCATGTAACATGGCATGTGAACAAGGTAAATTGAAGATAGGTAAATACTGGTATTTTGGGACTTAACAAAAACCATTTGATTATTTACCAGGAACCTATGTGTTTAGTGTATGGGCAGGAACCCCATTGGGTGTAGCTCTTGTTTGATCTTCAGTGTTAACAAAAGTGAAGATGGTCCTCAATCACGTAAACATCTGTATGTATTCATTTCACTATATGTTTTCAAATTATTTTTAGAAATAATTATCTGATTGGTATTACTGATTGGAATAACCTATAGCTTTATTACTTTATTACCTGTATGATGAAGGCAATGTTGTTGTCTTTGTTTACTGCCATGATCATGTTATCTAGAACAGAACTTCAAGAATTGATAAATATTTAAATGAATTCCACACACTTTTCAGTATTCATAGTTTACCCTTTTGTTCATTGCACAAAGGTCTATTAATATGTTGTGAGTCAGATGCTGGAGTGCACAGTTTTGTAAACAAGTCAAGGTACTTATTCATTCTAGTAATTGTGGAAGTGATACCCTGTAAAACAACAAAAAGATTGTGGAAATGGTTGCAGATCGTACCAAGTGCTAGGTACAGTGTCAGTATGATAATGAGGATGTAAAGGGTAGTGTGTCCTACAGTTTGCTGACCATGGGGAGGCACTACAGAGACTGCAGAGGAAGACCAGGGACCAGCATTGGGAAGATGGTGGAAGAGCCATCGTTTCAGTGTTCCATTAAAGAAAACTTGTATGGAGAAAGACTTAGAAGTTCTTATTTTAAAAGTGTCTACATGACTAAAATCTTCCAATCTATGTAACTAAAAAATCTTACCTATTTAATAGCACATATTAATTATACATAATTAATTTCATTATGACATTTTCATACATGTATGTTTTGAGCATTATGGATATTTTCCCTTATTGGTACTTTTCATAATGTTGCAACTGACTGTCTTCCATTCGTCCTCTTTCCTCATTCATTATTTCTGCTCTTATTTTGTTTCTTTTTTTTTTTTTTGTTTTTTTGTTTTTTTGTTTTCGTTTTTTCGAGACAGGGTTTCTCTGTGTAACCCTGGCTGTCCTGGACTCACTTTGTAGACCAGGCTGGCCTCGAACTCACAAAGATCCACCTGCCTCTGCCTCCCGAGTGCTGGGATTAAAGGCGTGCGCCACCACCGCCCGGCTCTTATTTTGTTTCTTATTTTTACTTTCTTTGCCTTAATTCCAGCATTAGCAGTTGGACACATAATGTACTAATTTTCCAGCCTTCTTGAGGTATATTTTGATAAATACAGTTTGTGTCTGTGTCTTATTTTGTAGAAAATTGAGTGGGGTATCAGGATTAAGCCTAGGGCTTGTGCATGTTCAGCAAGTGTTCTACCCAAGCCCCAACCCAAGCTGCAAAGCTTTAATTTCTATTTTTGTTAGTGTTTGTTTTCTTTTCTAGTTCTCATTAGAATTTCTTCCTTGAATTATTGTAATACTTCTTTCTTGATCGTAAATCAAGCTCATTAATAGTGTTGTTCTGATAGTATATGTATTAGTAGGTTTTTCTAGAGCAGTGGTTCCCAACCTGTGGGTTGTGACTCCTTCAGGAGCCAGGCAAGAGTCATATATCAAATATCTTGAATATCAGATATTTACATTATAATTCATAACAGCAGAAAAAATACAATTATGAAATAAAAATGAAATACTTTTATGGTTTAGAGGCACTGCAACGTGAGGAGCTGTATTGAAGGGTGACAGTATTAGGAAAGTTGAGAACCACTGCTCTAGAGGAACACAACTTACAGAGAATTTATATATAAAGGGATTTATTAGACCAGCTTAGAGACTATGATACAGCTAGTCCAACAATGAATGTGTGTCTATGGAAAGTCCAAGAATCCAGTAGTCATTCAGTCCATGAGACTGGGTGTTTTCAGCTGCTCTTCAGGACAGCTGGAATCCCAGAGAAGTAGACTTAAATGCTAGTGACAGAATGGACTTGCCAGTAAATGTGAGAGCAAACAGGTAAAGAGCGCAAGCTTCCTTCTATATTGATTATGTAGGCTGCCAGCAGATGGTGTAGCCTAGATTAAAGGTGTATCTTCTCATCCCAAAAGATCTAGATTAAAGTTGTGTCTTTACACCTCAGAAAAATCTGGATTAAAAGTGGGTTTTCTTACTTCAAATGATTTAGTTAAGAAAAAGTCCCTCAAGTATACCCAGACACTTAGGTTTTAGTTAAATCCAGATGCAGTCAAGTTGAGAACCAAGAGTAGCCATCATATTATATTTACTGGATATTTTTTGTCTGCTTGTTTCGCTAATCAATATTGAAATAACCTACCATAAGGGTGAGTTATTTGATAGAGACCTTACATCCATACATGAGAACTTGGGTTCAGTCTTCAGTGAGCTAGCAAATAACTCCTGCCAAAATAGTTTTTTAATTGGTCTATTTTTAAGGCATACAATCTGATCTGTTTTTCACTGCTGTATTTCAGTTTTAGTAGTTTCTATTTTATTTATTTATTACCTGCTTTTCCTGTGCTGTATTTTTATCCTTGTTTGTTTTGTACTTAGGAAGGTTTACTGCTGGACTCTCAACTTAAAAAAAATTATTATTTTTATTTCTTCAAGTTACATCTCAATCACAATCCCCTCACTACTCACCTCTGGTTCCACCCTCCCACCTTCATCCCCCTCACACACCCCCATTTGCATCTTTTTTTTTTTTTTTTTAAGCTTAAGGTATATCTTCCCCCAACACCCCGCAGCAGCTCCCCCTTACAGTCCAACAAATGACTCTTTCTCTTATAACAACAGATACAATACAAAACAACAAGAATAATTAGCCACAATTATGAGAATTATAAGGCTTAGCATACATTCCCAATGTCCAGTCAATACATATTTGGCAACCTACTTTAAACTCATGGAGATGGATACATAGTAGAACTCTCAACTTTTGCATCAGATCTTTTATTTTATTGTTCTGAATGTTAGTGTAGAAAAAGGTATAAATTTCTCAGTCTGTGCATTCTATTAGACAGCAGATAATTAGTGCCTTGTACTTAAGTGGATTTCCTTCCATGTGCTTGTAGGTTTTTTTCGGTGGTGGACAGTTGTGCTGTAGTATGTCTAGGAATGGCCTTAAAAAAAAAAACAACTCATGTAGAGATTTACGTTTCTCAGTTTTGGGAAGTAGAGTATGTGAGTGTCAGCAAAATGGCTCAGCAAGTAATAGATGTGCCACCAAACCTGACAACCTGAGTTCACCTCTCAGTACTGACATGGTAGGAGAGATCTGGCTTTTGCAAACTGTCCTCTGACTTCCACTTGAATGCTACAGTGTGGGCACACCCTAACACTAATATGTAGAATGACTTAAAACCCAGAAGATTATCACCAGTTGTCACTATGGAAAATTCCGAAATAAATATTGCCTTTCTCTTGTTCTGTTTTCTTTTCCTCTTGTAATAATTGCTAAATTTTATTTTAAAAGTCTTTATTCTGTCTTTTATATCTAACTTCCTTTTTATACTTTACAACTTTAGATTTCTAAATAGACTTTTAAACATTAAAAGTGAAGATTGATGCTGTAATATATGGAGAGAAAATGGGAACTGTCGAGGCAGCCACGGGTATGTCATTTCTTAGTTTTGGAAGCTGTAGGCCCTGCACTTCCTATATAATCAGATATATTTATCCCTCTCAGGTCTCTGAGGTGGTTGAAGAAAAGATAGCTAGAGTCTCATAGTTAAATTTTGAGTTGTTTAGGAATCAAGAGGGCGTTCTGGATCTAAGAAGATGTCTTTAAAATTGTGATGCAAGTTAGTATGAAAGCTGAGTTAGATATAGAACTTTAAACTCATGGAGATAGTTAGATAGTAGAATTTTAAAGTCAGGGACCAAATACATATGGACTGGACATTGAGAATGTATGCTAAGCCATATAACTCTTATAATCGTGGCCTATTTATTTCAGTTGTTTTGGACTGTAGTTATTGTTATAAGAGAAAGAACCATTTGTTGGACTGAAAAAAAAGAATTATGCATTCTGGGGGAAGGGTGAGAAGATAGGAGGGTGGGACTGGGAGGGGTGGAGGGAGAGGGCTGTGATGGAGATGTAACTTGAAGTAATAAATAAACATTAAAAAAATAAAATAAATAAAAGTGGGGTTTTTTTGTTTTGTAATTTTTTACAATTCAACTGTTTCTACCAGAATTTATTATGCTGTCAGTTCATCCATTGTTTTGTTTGACTTCAGTGGCATAGTTTTTCATTTCAGTGTTCCTGGTTGGTTCTCTGTAAATATTTTTCTTTGTCATTTTTCTTTTCTTGTGTTTGAATTCATGCCTGTAATGCCTTAAGAATTTAAATTTCTTAACCCCCACTTTTGCAGTATTAGAGAGTGAACCTAAGACCTCATACATGCCTTCAAGTGCCTGTGTTCCTACAACCTTACTGCATTTTATGCTTTTGAAACAAGATGTCACTAATGGTCAAGCCTTGCCTCAGTGTTGTCCTCGTTCTGTCCTGGATGGTACACTGTGCCCCAGGCCTGCTAAAAACTTTAAAGAATTTTATACATTTTCTATTTTTCTTCCTATCTGAAAATTTTGTTATCTGATTTCCTAGAGGTCAAATCTTCTTGTGTATTTTGTTTATTTATTAATGGTGAACAAATTTTTTTATGGTTTATATTTAGAGATTCTTTGTGTTTGTCATTATTTGAACTTTTATCTTGGAGAATTCTTAGTAGCCTGGTTTAAGTGTGTGTCTCCCCCTAAACATTAGTTTTTGCTTTTGCCAAGTATTTTGACATTACTGACCATAAACTAACAAGTACCTTGTTTTTGTTTATGGCATTTATAAATTTTGTAGCTCAATATAGGTTTAGTCTTTATATCCACTGAAGATAGTTCTGTGTCTTGAATTCTTGTGAGTGGCTTTTGCCCCGGTCAGCATGTTGGAGCTGACCTCTTTATGTTGGTGGGCAAGTAATAAGATATGGCCACCATACAAAAGATACATGATTACCAAAAGTTAAAAATAAAGTTGGCACATGACCTAGGGAGTATACTTTGAGATATATGCCCAAAGAACTGAAAACAGGTACTCAAGTACTTTTAAGTGCTCAAGTAAACAACAGCACTATTTTCAATAGCTGAAAGGTTGGTACAGTCCAAACAAAGATTTAAGTAACCAAAATATGCTATGTTTATAATGAAATGTTAGCATAAAATGGATGAAATACTGGTATAGTGTTTCATTCAAGTACTACAAGAAAGGCAAACTTAAGGAACTTCATGCTCTATGAAAGTAGCCAATCACAAAAGATACTATACTTTAGCTTTCATTCATATTGAAAATTCTCATTTAGATGGAAAGTTGGTTGTTATCCTGGGTTTGAGGAGAGAAAGATGTAGAGTATGTAATGGGCACAAGGTTTTCTCTTATGGTGATGAAAACATTTTGGAAAGAAGATAGTGGCTTTATAATTCTGTGAACTTATGCCAATGGATTACACACTGTATCATGCTTCATTTTGTGTTATGTGAATTTTACTTTTAAAAAGACATAGTACAAAATTGATTATAACTGATTTTTAGAAGAATTTATAAGTCTGTGTTGGCATTTATCTTTTTATTTTGAGATAGGTTCTCATGTAGTTTAGTCTGGCCTTGATCCCCTGATCCTCCTGCCTCTGCCTTTCAAATGCTTGGATTACAGGATTATATGTGTGCACCACTTGCCTAGATAATTACAGTTTTTGAGGATGAAATGGTATTGAGGGCAGAACTGAACAGTTTTCTGACAGAAGAATGCTGGCTAATTTATGTTGGATCATGTTTTAAACATCACAACTGTATAGTTATGTGAAGGGGAAGTAGGCCAGACTCAGAAAGGCATGTTTTCTCTTACATACGGAATCTATGGTTAAATTTATTTGTGTGTGTGTGTTTGTGTGTGTGTACATGTGTGAGCATGTGAGTGTGCATGTATGTGCATGTGTATGAGTATATGCATTCGTGTGTGTGTGTGTGTGTGTGTGTGTGTGTGTGTGTGTGTGTGTGTAGAACAGGAAAGCAGAAGGGGATGAAAACGACTAAAAGGAGAGTAAAGGGGTTAGAATGGGTACTGGGGTATACAGCATGAAGGTAGAAGGAGGAGGGATTATCTGGGGTAAAGGGGGGTATAATAGGGAAAGGACAGTGGGGGTAGTAGTTGGGGGAGCAAATAACAACAAAATATAATGAAATATAATGATACATGTGGAAAATATTTTTTAAAAGCCAATCCTAAATTATAGTCAGCATGGTAATAAAGGACCTAGTAATAATTGTGGCAGCCATGACTGCTGCAGAATAAGCTGTCCACAAAAACATGACAATATCATATTATTGTTTGCTAGTTTGAAAGGAAGCAGTGCATTGTAATAGATTGTGTGACAAATACCATCTTAAGACAGTCAATTCAACACCATTCAGTAACTGCATAACAGTCTAGAAAAGTGAGTTAGTAGTTGATGAAGCTAGATGAAGGATGCACATGTATTCACCAAACTGTTTTGTTTTGTGTGTGTGTGTGTGTGTGTGTGTGTGTGTGTGTGCCAGTTTGAAAATAGGGTAAAGATAAGGTTTGCTTATGAACGATTGGTTGTCCGTAGCCTGATACGGAAGGAGCATCCTAACCCAGTTCCTGCATGTCTTTGTCGTGTCTCTTTCCATTGCACTTCTCCTGGCTTCAACAGCAGCTGCCAGTTTTCTATTCCTTGTTGGAATTGTTCATGCTTTCTTTTACCATTATGGCCTCCACAACCCTGTGTGCTTTCTCTTCTTGAAGTATCCTAAATAGCTCAAACTAAAAACTTTCAAACGAAAACTGTAACTGCTCACAGTCTCATCATATTGAGCACTGGTTTCTAGGGTAATGTCTGTGTAACTTGCTAACTTTTTAAAATCACCTCCTCTCAGAATCTTCCCTGATTATCCCGGAATGATCATTCTGGTTTGCAGGGTTAACTATTACACGTTGTTCATATTCCCTAATCTCTCACTGATTATACCCCAAAGTTGGGTGGCCAAGTACTTACTTCTCTCCTTTACAGACTGTGCACTCCTCAGAGCCTTGTTGTTGGGTCTGTTTTCTGTTCCCCTTGTTCATAGTACCCAGAAGAGTGTGTGCCACAGAGTAGCTCCTTTTTTAAAAGTTTATTCTTCTGTCATACAATACATTCTGATTGCATTTTCCCCTCTGTTTTCCTTCAGAAGAGAGCAGGCCTCCTAGAGAGGAGGAACATGGCATAACAAGTTACAATAAGAGTAGGCACCAGACCCTTATATCAAGGCTGGATGAGGCAACCTGAGGATGTAGTGCAGACCGCTTCAGGCTGTATGATTGCCTCTTCAGTCTCTATGAGCCCTGCTTAGTTGATTCTGTGGTCTGTGTGCTACTGGTGTCCTCAACACCTCTGGCTCCTGTAATCCTTCCTCCCTCTCTTCCTCGGGGTTTCAAGAACTCCACCTGTTTGACTGTGGATTTCTGCATCTGCTCCCATCACTTGTTGGCTGAAGCCTCACTGATGACATTGATCTAGGTTCTTATCTATGAGAATAGCAGAATATCATTAGAAATCGTGTCGTTGCCCTTCTTTTCTTTTTCTTTCTTTCTTTCTTTCTTTCTTTCTTTCTTTCTTTCTTTCTTT
>CAJQZJ010034389.1:843014-866632 GCA_907164525.1 Lophiomys imhausi
TTTCTTTCTTTCTTTCTTTCTTTCTTTCTTTCTTTCTTTCTTTCTTTCTCTCTTTCTTTTTTTTTTTTTTTTTTTGCCAGTAGTGTTTGATTTTAACCTGGGTTGCTGAGCTGTCTAGCCTCTGATTCCTGACCATTGAGGCAATGTCAGACATGAGGTCCCTTTTGTAGTCTGAGCCTTAGGTTAGACCCAGTCATTGGTTGGCGACTCACACAAGTTCTGTGCCAATATTACCCCAGCACATCTTGCAGGTATACTACATATTGTAAGTCAAAGGTTATGTAGCTAGGTTGGTGTCCCAGTCCCACTGCTAGAAGCTTTGTCTGGTTACAGAAGATGGCCAGTTCAGGCTCCATATGCCCCATTCCTAGGAGTCCTCACTTGGGTCACCCTAGTAAATTTCAGGAAGTTTCTACTATACTAGGTTTCCACATTGATCCCCAAATGTCCCCCAATTCCATTCATCTCTCCCAGTGCTATCTCCCTCTACGTCTCCTCCCCCATCCTTCCTTCCTGTCTCCACCTGCCCACAGTCCACCCACAAAATTAATTCTATTTTCCCTTTCCAGGGAGACCCATGCCTTACCCCCTTGAGCCCTCCTTCTTACTTAGCCTCTACAAATTAGCTCTTAATAAATAAGTTTTAAATAAACACACTTTACTTACTCCTTTTATGTTACAATTTCTAATTATAATTAGACTATTATTTGTTTCAGTGTATCATGTTTGAGTTTCTTAGTTTTATTTCTTTTTGTCAGTTTTATAGTGAATAATTTTAATATAGAAACTATTCATATTTTATAGGACCTCACAGTATAATCAGTATATCATAGGTAATCAGCACAGTTTGTTTCAGTAAATATCAAGTTATTGCTTAGTAATATACTACATTTTAGGCATTATGGGAGAATATAGTGATAGTTTTGCGGCTTATCTAGATAATAAGCTAATGTTTTCTCACATTGGATCCAAATGTTTAACTCACTGCTTTTGGGTAAAATTAAAAAAAAATTTTTAAAGAGAAGAAACCATAGATGTACTAAAAAAAAAATGGATTGACTTTTTAAAATACATGTCAGAAAATCTTTGATAGCACAAAATGAAACCTAAAAGCTACACAGAGAAAAATATGCTATGATAATCCCCAAATGTTTATTTACAGAAACATATAAAACTCTGGTGTAGCAAGAGATGATTTTTTTTTTTAACCCAAAGAAAATAGATTTTCTTGACAAACAGTGAACTCTTACCAATCACTAGACAAAATTCAGTAACCTACCTAAAAGAAAGGGAAAGGGCAGTAAGAAATAGCTTCTGGAAAAAAAAGCTATAAATTACTGATAAACATATAGAAATACATTCATAAGAGTAAGGATATGTGTGCTGCTGAGAAAGATACTCAGAAACGTCCATCTTTCTTCTCAGTGCACCTTCAGATGTTCTTGACTGTGGAATAAACCAATTCCGAACTGGATGTCTCAAATCAACCCCCATTTCTTTGTTTCCATATCTGTTTACTGTGTGGGGATCAGCAGGACAGTTTCTGTGTTGGTCCCACCTAGAGGTGTCTGTAGACCTGCAGGCACCTAGAGATCTGAGTTGGGCTGGACATCAACAGTGGGGTAGTCAGGAGCTGTCTTTCTCCACTTCTGTGTCTTGAGAGAGATTATTTGGACTTGTTTCCCATGGAATCCAAAAGGAACTTTGTAGTAGGCCCGGAGCCCAGTGTCTGTGTGTTCATGACAAGGTGAGCAAACCCAGGTTTGACCCTGGGGACTGCACAGCATGTAATGCCAGCAGATGTGGTTCTGTGGGAACCCCACTGTGCCTACACTTCCTCAGAATGCTTTGCATAGTGGACTTTGTTGTTGTTTCCAGTGTCTCCTCCTAGAGTAGGCATTCCACTCTGGATTCATTTCTTTTTGTTTCGTTTTGGTTTTGGTTTTCCACTTTTATATTCCAGCTAGAATAAGATAAACTTCAATTTGGTAATTTTGTAAATTTTTGCTGAATGAGTAAGTACAGTAAGATATAGCTAGCTTATGTTAAAAATGGTCTGAAGTAGGAAAAACAAGTATTTTTATAACAGTTATGTTAACTAGGAATTAAACTTGAAAGATGATAGGGTTCTTTATTTATATTGCATGTTCTCATGAATCTGTCACTGATGCCATTTTTTATTCTTACAGGACTTAGTTCAGAGTTGCAGATCTGGTTGGATGAGCAGGAAAATGCCAAATTATTTAGAAGTCATAAAATATTCCATTCTTTTTATTTAGGTTATTAAAACAACATCATTTGGAGCCAAATCTTGGTTCTACATAATATTTTTAAGCCAGACACAATAAAATAAAGGAGCAAAAATGTTTATTTGTGATACTGAACTAATGTTCAAAACAGTGTGGGAAACAAACAGGTTTTAAGCTATTTTGAGTCCTCTAGTTTAGACCCCCTTGCCTCTTTGGTTCATTGGCAGTTGCCAGTGTTCTTGTTTGTGTGACAAAATACCCAACAAGGGCAGTTTAAGGAAGAAATAGTATATTCAGGGTGACATTTGAGGGCATCTTGGCAGACATATGAACTGTCTAGTCACATTGTTTCCCCAAGGAGACAATTAGTACACCTGTGCAGGTTTGCTTCCTTTTTCATTCAGTCAGGGACTGTGACGATGGCACCACCCACATTCAGGGCTGGCCTCCCATTCTCAATTAATCCTTCCTGGAAACATGTACACACACCTAGAGGTGAGTGCCCCTGTGGTTCTAAATCTTACCAGGTTGATGATCAGACCACAGTTAACCACAAATTTACATCTTTTCAACTTGACAACCAAATATTTGACACTTCATATCCTAACATTCTACCCCCGGTTCTTCAAGTCTCATGTTCATTTCATAAAGCAATTTGCATTTAGTCTATCTTTAAAAGTCCCCAAATTCTTTAATAATCCCAAACAGTTCAGAAGTCCAAAGTCTCTACTAACACTTGAACAATCTCTTACCTGTGAGCTCCTAAGATAAACAATTACATAATTTCAATATACAATGACATAGAGCAAACATGTCTGTAATAAATGGGGAGGCATAGTTAGGACACATTAGCTCAGTGGTTCTCAACCTCCCTAATGCTGTGACCCTTTAATACTTATGTTCCTTATGTTGTGATGACCCCCAGCCATAACATTTTTATTGCTACTTCATAACTGTAATTTTACTATTGTTACCAATCATAATGTAAATATCTGATATGCAAGATGGTCTTAGGCAAGTCCTCTGAAAAGGTTGTTCAATCCCCAATGGAGGTCATGACCTATACGTGTAGAAAAAATATGGCTAATTAAACTATTTAACCAGTATTTAGATTATTGTTAATTGGTTCAGCGGCTGTTAATCTTTAATTCGCCATTATAAATGAGCACACAGACACATGATGGATTTTAACAAACCTTGGCATGAGTTGAGCAATCTTGGCCCACCTAAGCTAGCTCTTAATTCTATTACCCAAATATGACCCATTATATACATATGTCCCCTTGGACTGCCATTCTCCACGCTAGTTGATGTTCCTGGCCTCCTCCTTCCTGCTCCTGGCTGGAATGAATTAATCCTCTGTCTAAAGCACAGGTTTCCTGTTCTAATCTCAGGAAGTCCCACCTTTCTCTGTCTTTGCCCAATCTCAGGTCTCAGCATTTTATTTAACCAGAGACAATGTAACAGACAACAAACAGGACCAATTAACATTTAGAATGCTTAACACTACTCCATCAATTCCCTCCTTTTGTCTAATAAAAAGGCTAAATTTTTAAACTCATATAGTAAAACACTAAGAACAAATATGAAACAATCAAGAAAACCATATATAAAAGTAAAACACCAAGAACAAATATGAAACAATCAAGAAAACCATATATAAAAGTTACACACATAGTGTTTAGCCTATTTGTATCAGGCAATCTTGAAGAAGAAGAAAAATCATCTCTCTATCTTGGTGTGTCTAAAGTGCTGAACCTAAATAAGTTCTATCATATCCTATAATTATAAACCTAAAGATTTTATTTAGACTTGAAAATATCCTTTTAAATCCTAAACAACTTAAGTTCAATTGAAATTTTATAACTGTTATGTCTTCAACCCCATCAAAGACATAAGAAGGGGTAAAGTTATTATTTAGGTGAGTAGGAAGCATAGGAGAGCAGCTTCCAAAAAAGAAATAAGACAGTTTGTTACCTAGACAGTCCCAAATATCTCTCGATATTGTTGGAGCATCATCTTCAGCCTTTTGGCCAAGAATTTTTCATAGACTAAATTGTGCAGCAGGAAATAAGAAGGATTTTCCCATTCTGTCTCTGCAGAATCAGGACATTGACTTACCTGCATTTATGCTCTGGTCCATCGTTGGACTATATATAGTCTGTTGAGAGAGCAGGGGCATTTTTGCCCAGTAGGAATTATCTCCTGATGGGAGATTTCTTTTTGATGCTCATTGTCTTCTTCCAAGTCAAATGGGAGCTGTCAGGAGCTGACTGTCTTAAGTCAAACAATTCTTAAAATAATAAAAAGCATCTTTAAATATGCCATTTTCTGTATGCCTCTGAGGGTTTTGAAGACATCTATCGATTTATTTATAAATCTATTATCTGTCTTCTATCTATCTATGAACAAACAAACTGTATATTTTTAACCATTTACTATCTGTTTAACGTATTAAGTCTATTTTGTGATAAATTAAGACTAGTATTTGACATGACCAGAAGCTTGACTGGCCAGCAATCAACCTGTATTACCCAGACTCCTAAATAGTTGGCAGTAGCAACCCATAAAAGGATTGGAAGTAGACCTATACTTTTAAATGAGTTGTATAGGCACAATACCTCATATAAGAGTTGAAATATACATATTATGTGTCAAAATATAAAATTCTATACTAATGAATCAAACTTAATCTTATTTTTGTATCAATATACAAAATTCTATACCAATGTATCAAAAGTACCCTTATTTAAAGAATAACAATAGTTTTGAGTTTTAGAGCAGATTCAGTAATCTATCTTTATATCTTATCATTTCTATATTATATACATATAATATCCCCCTTTTTCTTTTCAAGTCATTCCCCCTATATAAGAGATAAAGAAGGATAGAGAAAAGAAAAAGAGATCTCCAAGTCTAACTTCCTATACCTTGCTTAACAAGACCATATAACAATTTGTAACCATTACCCCTAAACAACATTTATAACACATCAAATGCTCAAAAAGATCATCCACCCCACTTTTTGGAAATGGGACGTCGCTCTCTTAAAACTGCTTCCTGCTGAATTGGGTCACAGAAAACCTGTTTGGGGGTCCCCAAAATGGAAAAATGGTTAAGCAAGTTAATTGTAACATTTGTTGTCCAGTCTCTATGTGCTCAGCAATTTGAATTGAGCAGTTTGTAGTCTGAAGCTGTGACTTTGGGTAGGAAAGTTCAGGGCTTTATTGAAGCCCTGTCTGGAACAGTCTTTGAGGCTGCACCATCTCAGCAACCTGTTTGAAGTTGTTTTGGGTGCAGATTTTTGAGGAAACAGCTATTGATGCAGTCTATTAGGCTGGATCATTTAGGTTACTTTTCTTGTCTTCTTTGAACCTTGATCCCGTTGTTGTCCCCTTGGACTGCTATTTTCCATACTATGCTGATGTTCCTGGCCACGTGGAATGAGGTTCTTTTTCCTAACCCATGGTGTATGTCCTCCTCCTTCCTACTCCTGGCTGGAATGAATTGTTCCTGTCTAAAGCACAGGCTTCCTGTTCTGATCTCAGGAAGTCCCACCCTTCTCTGTCTTTGCCCACTCTCAGGTCTCAGCATTTTATTTAACCAATCAGAGACAGTGTAACAGACAGCAAACAGGACCAATTCACATTTAACACTACCCCATTGTATAGGTTGAGAACTATTGGATTAGATGAAAGCAAGACCGAAACCCAGTAAGCTAGAAACTAAACCGTGTATCTCTTTGTTAGGCACCTGCCACTCATGGCAAAATCAACTAGGGATTGATTGTTGGGTGACACTAACCCCACCCCTCTATCTTTGGTACCTTCAGCACATGTTGCCACTGTGCTACATGCCTGCAATTTCCTTGCAAACATCCCCTGATCCCAGCATATCCAGTGTCCTGGTCTTCATTGCAACTTGGGCTTCCTCTTCCCAGCTTCATGCACTGGCCTTACATGGGCTCCTTACAATGTAGCCTTACCACACACTGTCTGGTCTTAATGGCTTTCTGGAAACCATGTCAAAAACCTCTATGACCCTTTGAATCTTTTGTACCTGCAAAGCCAGTACCTTGTGGACATTGCTGTCATTTTTGTTGCTAGCTGGAGCTGGAGCTTGCTCCCCTTGTACCATAACTGCAACAACCTCTATTTGCTGTCCTTAAGAAATACCTAGGATGCTATTTGTGAGCAGAGGACCCCATTCAGTGCCATTCTTAGTCCAGATTCTCAATTAAAATCCATGTGCATTTTCACGAAACCTCCAGTGGGTTGGGGCCTTGCCCTCAGGGCACTTTTCCTTGTCCCTTTGGTGGTACTAGTCACTTTAAAGTTAAACATCTTTTTAAAAACAAGTGTAAAGTTTAAAACATCAACTTTAAACTTGATCACATTCCTTTTCTTGGCAAACTTCACATTTCCCAACTTTTTGGTCTTTCCTGTGGTAGACCTGGATAAGAGCAGAGAGCAGCCTGAATGCTATGCTGCCTTGAAACTTTCCTGCCCAAAAAACAAAAAACAAAAAAACCCCAGCCCATTCCTTATTAATTCTGCCTTATTTAAAATCTCAGGACACAGGCACAATGAAGGCAGATTTTTGTCAGAATAGGACACAAATGTCCTCTGGATAGTTACACTTTGAATGCATACAGCCTAGTATGGCAGGAACCTTAAGCAGCTAGTCATGTTGCATCAGAAACTAGTATTTAAACATCCTATGGCTAGATTGTCTAGTGGAATTATAATGCAAACCATGTAAAAATTTTAATAGTCACCTTAAAAATTTAAATCAGCAAATTTAATTTTAATATTTTTACACAGTATGTCCACAAACCTGTGTCATTGTGAAACAAACAGAAAAGATGCTAATAATGTGTTTTACACTCTTGTATTTTTGGTTTTGGTACTAAATGCTTTTGAAATCTAGTATATTGCTTACTTACAGAACACCTACATAAAAGGATTTTTTAAATTAAGAAATTTTAATTTTTTTACATTTATTTCTTTATTACTTCTCAATCATAATCCCCTGCCTCCTCCTCCTCCTGGTCTCACCTTCCTACCCTCTTGCCCCTCACCCTACTATCTGCTCTTTTTTTTTTAATTTAAAATATATCTTTTTCCCCCTAACAACTCCCCCTTTTACAATAGAAAATAATGAGAATAATTAAGCCACAGTTAAGAAAATTATAAGGTATAACATCAACATTCCCAATATCCAGTCCATATGTATTTGGCAACTGATATTAATATTCTATTATCTATCTATCTCGATGAGTTTAAAGTTCTATACCTAACTTGGTTTCCATCCTAACTTGCATTACCAACTTAAAAACATCTTCTTAGACCTAGAACATCCTTTTAATTCCTAAACAACTTAAAATTTAACTGTGAGACTGTAATTATCTAGTCTTCAACCACATCAAATACCTGAGAAGGATAAATATATCTGAATAAACAGGAAGTGCAGAACCAACAGCTTCCAAAACTAAGAAATGAGAGAAAACTGGCTGCCTGGACAGTCCCCAATTTCTCTCTCTAATGTTGGAGCATCAATCTTCAGCCTTTAGCCCAGTATCTCTGGCAGACATTAATTGTAAATCAGGAACTATGAAGGACTTGCCTACTCTGTTTTGGCAGAGGTAGGCTGTCAACTTACCTGCTTCCAAGTTTTGTTTTATTTAAAAGGACATTTTAAATGCTTGATAACTACATCTGGCTAATGGCTATTGTCACTAGAGCACACAGGTATAAGATAAATTAAATATGGAAACAATAGGAAATATTATAAAGGAAAAAACAGCATTGACTATAGAAAAATAATTCTAGAAGAAGTAAAAGGAGAAAACTATAGTGAGCTCTGTTCTTCATTTTTTGATTGGATTATTTGGTTTCTTGGCATTTAATTTCTTGAGTTCTTTGTAAATTATGGATATTAGCCCTCTGTCAGATGTGAGGTTGGTAAATATCTTTTCCCAATCTGTAGGTTGCCATTTTGTTCAAATGTATTTTACTTTACAGAAGCTTTTCAGTTTCATAAGGTCCCATTTAATGATTGTTGGTCTTAGAGCCTGAGCTATTGGTGTTCTATTCAGGAAGATGTCACCTGTGCTAATGAGTTCAAGGCTTTTCCCCTCTTTCTCTTCTATTAGATTTAGTGTGTCGGGCTTTATCCATTTGGACTTAAGTTTTGTGCAGGGTGATAAGTGTGGGTCTCTTTGGCTGAGAGACACTTGAAGAAATGCTCAGCATCCTTAATCATCAGAGAACTGCAACTCAAGACAACCCTGAGATTCCATCTCACACCTTTTAGAATGGCTAAGATCAAACACTCAAATGACAGTACATGCTGGTGAGGTTGTGAAGAAAGGGAAACACTCCTCCATTGCTGGTGGTAGTGGAAACTTGTACAACCACTATGGAAATCAGTCTGGCGATATCTTAGAAAACTTGGAATAGCTCTACCTCAAGACTCAGCCATACCACTCCTGGGTATACATCAAAACAATTCCTCACTGAACCACAAGGACATCTCAACTATGTTCATAGTAGCTTTATTTATTATAGTTAGAAACTGGAAACAATCCAGATGTCCCTCAACCGAGGAATGGATAAAAAAAAAAACTGTGATACATTTATACAATGGAATACTACTCAGCCATCAGAAACAAAGGAATCATGCAGTTTGCAGCCAAGTGGATGGAACAAGAAAAGCTTATCCTGAGTGAGCTAACCCAGACTCAGAAAGATGCACATGGCATCTATTCACTTATAATAAGATTTTAGCCATATAGTACTGGATAACTATTACAAACAACAATCCAAAAGGAACAGAAACATAGACTTTGTTACCTGTTAATGAGACATTTTGCTCTAGTGGTGCTGCCATGTAGGCCCTCAGTATAAGAGGAAGCTCTTAGCTCTCATCTGACTGCTGAACTGGGACAGGGGACTGATATATAGGGACACCTCACTCCAGAGGAGTAGGATGGAAGGGAGAGGGGGTAGAGGTAAAGGGGGTGGGATTGGGAGGGGTGGAAAGAGGACACTGTGATGGAGATGTAGCTGGAAGTAATAAATAGACATTTAAAAATAAAAATGAATAAAAATAAAGGAAAGACTATAGTGAGATACAATTCTTAATATGTAAAGCATTTATGCAAATTTCTGGAAACACTTGAAAGCTCTGAAAAAAAATGGTAAGGTGACATAATTAGGCATTTTACAAAAGAGTATAAAACATACTCACGATAATCAAAGAAGTGCAGTTTTTACTGAAGGCATGTTATTCAGTGGTAGATTACTTGTCCATTGTGTGTGAAAACTCTGCTTTGATCCCAGCATTGAAAAACATGTAAATTAAGATCTGTCAAGGCATCAAAGATTATAAAGCTACAATTTTTTGCATATTCAAAATACAGTGAAAGGCTGTTCTTATGGGCTGTGAGATGGGCTGTGACAGCAGAGGCCTTTAAGGCAATAGAGTAACAGGCACCAGAATTTGTTTTCTAGGTCTCTGTCATAAGAAAATCAAGTTAGCTAGAGCGGAAAGGGTTACATACAGGAAGTGCTCGCTTCTCTGCTGTCTACAGTAATGGGGAAATTGAGGATTATTGGAGCTCCTTATCTTAGGGAAGGCTAAGTAGCTGGTGAATATAGGAGGTGGTCCCTTGATGGGATACTTGAGCACTATAACATGGAGGTCCTCTTAGAATATGACAGTGTCTTATATAAAAATTAAAAGATAAGTCAATCCCGTGCAGGTAACAAGACTAAGAATTTTATCATAATCTTGTCTGTATTTTATGACTGTACACTTCATTTTCATTTTTCTGTTTTATCAAGTTTCTCATAAAACTTAAGATTTCATCCTAATTCAGGTATGCGCTATGTATGACCTACTCATCAGTTTATCAATTCCTAAGTGCTGTGTTCGTTAAAGGGTAACACACCCTTATGTGTAATCCACAGTTGTGAGGTTTGGTTCCACTTTTAGTTCTCAGTAAACTTGACATTAGCTTATTTTTCTTTTTTTCTTTCTGGCCTGATTCTGACCTCTTGAAAGGTAAATAAACATAATGTATAATCATCAGTTTTCTAAGGTTAAGTGGCTCACATCTGTTCACTTACTAACTACATATTTTTATATACTGATTTGCTCTTTTGTAGCTTTGATTAATTTTTCTTTCTGTTGTTTCAAGGTCATTCTGGTACAAGTTAATCCAGGGGAAGCATTTACAATAAGAAGAGAAGATGGACAGTTTCAGTGCATTACAGGTAAGAAGAGTAATTTGTTACATTTTGTAACAGGAAAGAAAATCCATAGGTTTTTTTCTGGTAGGTAATAGTGGGAATGCTTGTGGTTTCTCCCTTTGCCTATCATAGACCCTGAGTACTCAGTCATTGAACTATTGCAGCAGAAATTTAGCCTCTTGTTTCTTGATTTGTCTATCTATAAAATTCTATTATGTACATTTCTTTAATCAAAAAATTTAAGTGAATCTAGCCAGGTCCTTCCCTGTTCAAAAGGTCCATTCTCTTTTCTAATCTTGTTTTTATTTCCCCTCCAATGTTGGTTCCCTTGGGCTTTTGAAGTCTACCTATTAACTGCAAACCTGTCTTGTCCAGTCAGCAGGTGTTTCCTTACCTAGGATTTACCCCTGTCACCTCAGTCCAGGCTGTTCAAACCCAACTGCTTTAAACTCAGCTCAGATGTTCAGGTTCACTGTAATCTTCCTTCACTGGATGTCCCCTTAGCATTTTGGACTGGATACTTGTCAACTGTTGGGAGCCATCCCATGAATTGTAGTGGGTTTAGTAGAATCCCTGTCCTCTACTCACTATCATTCCTTACACTCTGTGATTTATGACACATAGAAATCTCTCCAGACATCACAAAATTCCATTAGAGAAGCAAAACCACCTCCATTTAATGATAATTGTGTTCATATGAAAATGAGGACAATAGAAAAGATACTGGTTAAGATGGTCTCTTCTTTCAGTATCACGAGTATCATAAAAGGGGAAATTTCTGCAAAAGGGGTTGGGGAGGGATGCCATAAGAATATGATTCAGGTCTTTCACTAGCTAAAATTGCCAACAAAGCCAGAGACAAACAGAGTCATGGGACAAATGTCCCCTTTATCCATCAGAGCAAGCCAACCTTGCCAGCAACTTAGTACTCTGTCACTGAATTAGCAAGTTTCTATTGTTATGAGCCAAGTGAACAAAGAAAAAGTCACTGTGTTTGGAATTAAAGAAGCTGAGTTAAACATTAGCTGTTTCTTAGTAGCTTGCTAGAAGGTGCTACAGGTTAAGTAAGCTTGGCAAGTACAGTAGATTTCCTATCAGTACAGCTCTTGTCCCCATCACTAGTAGTTCAAGTAAGAATAATTGCCTTATTTAGGGTTTTATTGCTGTGAAGAGACACCAGGACCACAGAAACTCTTACAAAGGAAAACTTTTAATTGGGAGGTGGCTTACAGTTTAGAGGTTTAGTTTAGTCCATTATCATGGTGGGAAGCATGGCTAGCCGCACAAAGGCAGGCATGGTGCTGGAGGAGGAGCTGAGAGTTCTACATCCGGATCAGTAGGCAACAGAAAGAGTCAGTGAACCACCGGCCCTTGCTTGAGCTTCTGAGAACTTAAAGCCCACCCCTGTGACACACTTCCTCCAACAAGGCCACACCTATTCCAACGAGACCTAATAATGCCTCTCCCTATGGGCCAGTGGGGGCCATTTTCATTCAAACCACCCCATTAACTAATCAGTACATGTTGTACTTTCAGTGGGACCTGGTACCCCTAAGGTACTCTGTAAGTAGAGATAGTCACTGCTGTGGTGTAACTGTTACTAGACATGAGCCCAGTCTCCTCTGAAACCCTTGATACCAGCTGTTGAGAAACTGACTTATCAAGTGCCTGTGCTGCTCCTGTGTGCAGGATTCCTTCCAGCTGTGGTGGAAATTATGTTTATGTTTAATTTGAAAAACTTACTCTGTCTTTTCAACTAATACCTGAACACTTTGGATTTGTATCTTCTACGGATTTTTTTCGTATCCCTTTTGGTTTTTGGACTTCTAATAGTCATGGCTTTAAATTAAAGAATCCATGGAGGTGAGTCACCACATCGTCATCCTCCAGACTATAATACTTTTGAGGGTGAGGGACTTGTGCACACACTCTGATTAGCATCGACCATGACTGCCACGGGCTGACCAGGATTCTCAGTGTGTCTTTCCTTTCACTCTACTTAGCCTAGCTCTTCTGTTGACTCTTTTAAAACTGACTCTTTGTTAAAAAAAAATAATAATAACTTAGCTAGTAGTCACAACTAAACTTGGAACCTTATGTGTGTTAGAAATTTCACTAAGTCAATCTAAACTATCAGTTAAGGTGATACACAAATAAGTTATACTTTTGAAAGGATCTAGAGAAAAAAATGTATGGGTAGTATATATATATAAAACTTTGCCATCTTTACTAACTTTTTTCAATAGAATTTATGTTTTCACTGACTCATGTAGAATATAAACTTCTGATCACATTTCTTAGCTTACTTGTATGCCTTTCAAATTATTGTTCGTAAGTATTAATCAAGGAAGCATTTTAATTAACATTGATTTTTCCAAATACATTAGCAGTTGAAGAAACAGATATTTTATATTTTAAAACACAAGGACTGCTAAATCTCAGTGACAGACAGAATGATAAACAGCTTACATTTCAAGAGCTAGTTTGTGGCTGCATAAAACTCTGGTCAGTTGACTTTAATATTCAGCAGTGACATTTTCTGCAGGACCCAAAGAGTTGTATACTGGGCAGCCTGCCTCAGTGTTCACCAGACCCTAATGAGAGCTGACTCCAGCATGAACATTGTGTACAAGGACACATTTCTGTGCTTCACTGGAAAAGAGTCCTTACTCTATATGATAAATAATAATAAATGGAAACTTTGTTTTAAATTACTAAGTAGAAATTTTTTAATGAGGGGAAAAAGAATAAAGAGAATCCAAAATTAAAAAGATCTCTCCTTTTTTATGTTTTCATGTGTCCAGAATTATCAGGTGTGGTGTCTAGTTTTACGTCAACTTGACACAAACTAGAGTTATCTGAAAGGAAGACACTTCAATTCAGAAAATTCCTCTATAAGATCAGGCTGTAGGACATTTTTCCAATTAGTGACTAATGGGGAAAGTCCCAACATAGAATGGGTGGTGTCACCCCTGGACTGGTGGTCCTGGGATCTATATGGAAGCAGGCCAAGCAAGTTAGTAAGCAACACCCCTCCATGGCCTCTGCATCAGCTTCCCACCTCCAGGTTCCTGCCCTGTTTGAATTCCTGTCCTGACTTCCTTCAGGGGTGAACAGTGATATGGAAGTGTAAGCTGAATAAACCCACTCTTCCCCAGTTTGCTTTTGGTCATGGTGTTTCATCACAGCAATAGAAACCATAACTTAGACATCAGGTATATAGGTGAGAGGAATAGTAGTAAGTGAAGACTGGTTTGAAGAGATGACCATAGGAAGAAAAGTTTAATGGGTACTCGATTTCATCTCCTCCTCTCTACCATCAGTAGTGTCTGTCATTTGGCAAGACACTTCTTGGACTAGAGCTGTAGACAAGAAAGCAGCGTCAGGAGAGAAACCAGCACCAAGAAAGTGTCTCAAGGGAGGAAAATCACGGCAGTGAAGCTGAGAGGAAGAACAGATTCCTTACAGCTTTTACTATTCCCATAAGAGAACATCTCTATAGGAACATGTGAAGAATGAGGTAGGTCTAGCATAAGCAAGTGTTTCAATTATTTTCTTAGGAAGTTAATTACCTAGCAAAGATTCATAGAAACCAAAACTAGGTTAACAACTTTAGAGATTAAGTTGTCGCTACCTTTGATTGAAGGCTCGTAGTCTGTGAGATCCAGTTAGTTATAGACAGATCTCAGTACGTACCTTTTCACCCACAGCATACTTCCTGGAGGGAAAAACTGCTAACCATATTTTCCTTATGAGTTTATTAAGTCTCCTAAGTATACTGTGCTAGTTCCAGGGTTTGGAGAAAATCAAGACATATTTCTTATCTTTTAAGACCATAATGTAATAGTACTAAGGATATAGCTTGGTGCTAGGACATTTGTCCAACAAGGCTCTGAGTTGGACTCCAGTACTGAAAACAAAACACTCAGTATTTTGAACAGTTCTATCAGTATAAATAGCAAACTGTTTAGTGCATGTCGTGTTGCAGGAACATATGATGAGGGTCCTGTAGCATTAGTTATGAACAGAAAAAGCTCTTTCATAAGTGACACTTGAGCTATCTTTAAGGAAAATAGCTTTGGCAAGATGGACAAGGAGCCTCAAGGTGTTTTTAGACAGAACAAACAGTATTCAAAAGCAGCAGGAGCAAAGAGTGACTTGGACACTACAATTGGTAAAAAGTTGTGTAAAGGGCACTACAACTGGAGATGGAGCTGAGATGCTAATTCTTGAAATGGCTTGAGCAGAATGCTGAGAATTTGAACTTTGTTGTGAGGATGTGGAAGAGCCCTTGAGGGGAGTTAATGGTCAGCAAAGCTGGAAGCCATGTGCCTGACCTGCCAGGGCCTGCCAGGTGTGTGCCAGTATGCCAGTTAACGCTGAGCTTCCTGAGTGCTCTCCTGGCTTTCCTGATGCCGCTGTCCCTTCGATGCTTGGTTATTTCACTCTGGCATATGGAAATGCCAGTCTCTGGTAACTGCTGATTGGTAGTGTTCCTTCCCATTCTGTTATATGAACAGTGTGAGAAGCATTGGTGTTTTTTTTTTTAATAATTTATTTTTTATTTCTTCAAGTTACATCTCAATCACAATCCCCTCCCTACTCCCCCCCTCCAGTCCCACCCTTCCACCCTCCTCCCCCTCAGCCCCACCATCCTCTTCCCTTCTTTTTTTTTTTTTTTAGTTTAAGGTATTTATTTTTCCCCCCAACAGCTCTCCCTTTCAGTCCAAATAATGGTTCTTTTTCTTATAACTATAAATACAATACAAAACAACAGAAATAAATAGGCCACGATTATAAGAGTTATATGGCTTAGCATACATTCCCAATGTCCAGTCCATATGTATTTGGCACCTGACTTTAACATTCTACTATCTAACCATCTCCATGAGTTTAAAGTTCTATATCTAACTCAGCTTTCATACTAACTTGCCTCATAATTTTAAAAATATCTTCTTAGATCCAGAACACCCTCTTGATTCCTAAACAATTCAAAATTTAACTATGAGACTCTAGCTATCTATTCTTCAACCACCTCAGAGACCTGAGAGGGATAAATATATCTGATTATATAGGAAGTGCAGGGCCTGCAGCTTCCAAACCTAAAAAATGACATACCAGTGGCTGCCTGGACAGTTCCCATTTTCTCTCCATACATTACAGCATCAATCTTCAGCCATTTGGCCCCATTTCTCTGACAGACATTGGTTGTAGAGCAGGAATTATGAAGGACTTACCTACCCTGTCTTGGCAGAGCTCTGGTTAGTTTGCTAGGCATTTGCCAATCTTTCTTATCTTTCTTGGTTCTGTGTATTGTTCTATTAGGCTAATCATTGCCTTCTTAACTTTTATTTCTTGTCACCTAGTGTTTTTTATGTTTGTCAACTTTAATTTTTCTAACCTTGAGTTACATCAACATGTTATTTGATACTCATGACTTATTTTTTAATCTAAGCATTCATTGCTATAACCTTTAGTCTTAGAGCTGCCTTAAATATACCCTAAGGTGAATTGTACTATCAATTTTTATTAAAGACTCTAGGAATCTTAAACTTGTTCCTTACCTTTCTCAGTGGGTCATATCTTTTGGACATGCTTTGGAACCGCTAACTCAAGATGTAGGCCAGATATATAATTTCTAATTATATTTTAATCATAGATTAACCAAGTTTAATTTAAATATGTATACAATTATATTAATATATAAACATACATAGAATACACACACACACACATTTGGATGCCCCAATTTTATTTCAGCAAAATTCATTCATTCTTTCTTTCACTATTTCATAAGAGACATAAATGAATAAGCAAGAGCTCTTGTTCCTTGAGCAGTTTTGAGAGATCGTTAGGCATCTTTCTGGGAAAGGAAAGTAAAACTTACCAGATTATTGCCATGATACAATTTTGTTTTTGGCATGTGTGTTACCCAGAACTATTTTCTGGGGTTTTCTCTCTGAGCATTTTAAATTAGTAGCTTTGACAAAAATAAAGGACATACTTTTAAAATTTTTAAGTATTAGAAATATGAAAAGATAATTAATTCATGGCATTAAATAAATGTCAAGTTACAAAGTCAACATATTGAAGAGATTAAAAAGTAACAGGAAAATTTATCAGGACTAATTAAGTTCTGCAGTTTGATATTTTGCATTAACTGATATAAAGGAAAAAGTTACTTAAGATTCCATTTGAAACTGACTTGTCTGTCAGATAATCAGAAAAGAATTTAAGATTTCCTGTTTTTCCTGAAGTTCAAGGCTAAAGCTCTTAGGCCAAATAGAATAACATAGAGAGTACACTCCTGGGAGGGGATATGGTGATGGTAGCTAGAGTCTGAGTTTCAGAACCTAGATCTAGTGAGGAAGGCATCACACAAGCTGTTAGCCAAATGCTGGAAGTCAGAGTCCAGACCAAGGGAGGAAGGAGTTCACACAGGAAGGCTGTTTCATACTATCAGAGTCTGAAGAGGTTAGAAAAATAGCCCTAGGAAAAAGGCAGCATGGTTTGTGGTATATGAACCTGAGGAGTTTGGTTACTCTCCAGAAATTGATGGTAAGACCCCCAAAGACACCATATACTTAAGTCATAGGATGTGGAGAGATGAAGCTGGTACTGACCTGGAAGTTCCATTTCTACTGGCTATCTTTCATAGTGCTAGAAAGTGCTGGGCATTTGGGGGAGAAAAGTAACCAACACTCTTGCTCAGCTGTGAACCCGAACTAGTATGACTGTTGTCAGAGTGACCAGCCTCTTCCTGATTGGACTTACAGACCACTCCTCAAGATGGATTGCATGCATGATGCTCTTAACTGAGCCAAGAACCAGTGGGAAGGCCCTATGGGAGAGTCCGCTATTATTTTACTAAGTGGATAAATTATTAAGCTGCTCTTTAAATACACGCCCTTATACCCAGTACCTATGTATTAGTGCAACTCTCAAGAAACAGTTTCAAGGAGGGAACAGCCAGAGACAGTAGAATACTGCTGTAAACAGTATTCTCCAGAACTAAGAGGGCTATTGCACACATGAACTCACGGCAGCCATGACTGTCTCCATATGACATAGCACAAGATCAAGGCAGCTAGAATCCTAGCATGAGTGGGGAAGAGAGTCATGAAATCCTACCCGCAGATGAGGAGCTGCTGTCAGTCGATGGCCTCTGGGAGAGTCATCGTCTTTACATGCAATCCCTATTAGGCTCTCATATTCTAGTGGGTGGCCCCATCTCAGCACTTGCATTGGCAGCATTAAGTGGACTCACTGTATTTACAAAAAAAAAAAAAAAACAACGTAAATTGAGATGGAAAGTGATGAGAGGGATAATAGGAGCAATTGAAAGGGAGGGAGTAGGGGCCAGATTTGATAAAAATTCATTATATTCCTGCCATGTTGGGCCCCAGAGCAAGAGGAAGCTCTTAGCCCTCATGTGACTGAATAACTGAGGGGTGCTGATATGTGGGCCCCCTCCCCTCACCCGAAGACAAGGATAGGAGGAAGAGAGGGTAGAGAGTGGGGGGGTAGGGCTCAGAGCGGTGGGGGCTGTGACCAAAATGTAATTTGAATTAATAAATGTTTTTTTAAAAAAGCAAGACCAAAAAGAAGAAAGAAGGCCTGAGCATGATGAAAGCTCACTACCACCAAGGAGGGTGGCCAGCACACTCAAGAGCGGGGACTACTCCTGTGGGACAGTAGCTTGACGTGGACTGACGACGGCCCCAGGGTTACACTGTCCTGTGCAAGAGCTGTTTTGAAGTCAATAGTGAGAGCCGAGTGAGATTCTTTTTAAAGTCACAGTGAGGTGGTCTGACTAGGAAGTCTTCTTCTAATGCCATACTTGTACTCTTAACTGTTCTGTACTAAAAGGAAAACTCAGTACATGTTCGCGTTAGTGCAGACACTACCTTTGCAGGCAGAATTGGATAACTACTCGCCATTGCCTGCTAGACTGTCAGCATGCGTAGGAGTGATGCCCTTTGTATCACACAAAGATGACCCAGACACACAGCGGAGCTGTAGAGACAGGGGGCACAGCACTTGACTGAGCTTGCTTATTTTACCAGGGCTAGAATGAAATGACTCATCTTATTGAATCTCATTTTCAAGGGAAAACGAATGAAGTCTTAGACTACAGAAATAGAAATGCAAATTCAAAACAGATGATGCTCTGTGCAGGTTACATAGTATGTTAACATATTTGGAAGAAATATTAACAAGTTGATATTGTCCCAAGAAAATTAAACCAGAACAGAACGTATGAACATGAAATAATTTTATTAGACTATTGAGACCTTTGAAACCTAGAAAAGAGAACTGAATTTTGTTTTTCTGTACCACGTGAGAGCAACAGGATATGAGGACGTAATTTTGACTCAGAAGAATGTCCAACAGTTCTGGCTGCATATAAATTGAGTCATTCATTACAGTTATACCAGCATCCTCCCATTTTTGTGTGTGTTCATGTTCTGCTTGGATGGTACTATAAAAGCACTTCTTGCAAGGAAAGGAAATTTGATTAGGTGAATTCTGGTGTTCATCTTAACTAAAGATTCTTCGATTCCAGATAAACTCTTAATTAGATAGACCTCTTTAATTAATTGTGGGCGTGTGTACTCTGAATGAGAATCTTAAATTTAACAATATACCTGTTCAGAGGCACATGTCAGAGTAATTGAGCTGGTAAATGCTTATTGTTATAACACACCCATAATCAGAGGGAGTTAGACGACTTACTAACACCCACTGCTCATTAATGAGTGTGTAAGAGAAAAATATCCACTGAAATGTCTGAATCTTACAGGTTCACAAACAGTGATGCTGACTTCATCTGGCATGTAAAACCTTACTTACCTCGAGGATCCAAGAAATGCTGAAAATAGAAATTATCCCTTCATCTGATTGTCTGATTTAAAAAATACCCCTTTCCTCACGATTCTGTTGATATATTAAATGAACTGTGAAGAGATTTTTAAGATATATTGTTCATGTTTATGTATGTGTATATACTTTATATGTACATGTTCATGTGGAGGCTAGAAGAGGGATTCAAATTCCTCTGGAGCTGGAATTACAGATGGTTGTGAATCACCAGATATGGGTGCTGGGAACTGAACTTGGGTCCTTTAGAAGAACGCAAATGCCTTTAACTGCTGAGCCGTCTGTGCAGCCCTTGCAAAACTATCTTTAAACATACTACTGTGCTTGTTCGCTTTGCTAGGAATTGTATGTCGAAAATGGACTTGCTATACTTCGGACTGTTTTAGAGCCTTGTCACTTTCATATGAGTACCAGTTCAGATTGTATATGGAAGTATTCAATTAAGTATGTAAATGGTGGGCTACAGATATTACCTGGATGTAGAGCATTTAAAATTGTTATTTTCTTACAGAATCTACCTCACTTAGGGAATCTGAGAGCCTACTTTATATCCAGACCATGGTGCTTTGCTTTGCTTTTGCAACAGTGTTTTGCTGTGCAGCGCAGACTGGTTTTTCCCACCATCCTCTGCCTTGGCTTCCTAACCAGAATCCTGAGACTTATTCACCAGTTAAATGGTATTAAACCCCTTCAGTTACCAGTGACTCAACCAGCAGTTACTGAACAGCACTGTTCCTGGTGTGCCTTTCTGTTCTCAGTGGAGGGTTAGTTGGTCTCCCCAAGACATCAGTATCACTGCTGTTCCCATGGCCACTGTCAACAGCCTTTCTGTGCCTGTTTTTCCTCACTTCTCTGTGTTGTTCTCATCAGTACTTTTCTGTTCATACCTTACCCATTCCAGTAGCAGATCCTGCATCTTCTGCCAGGGCAGCAGGTATTGAAGAGAAGCAATTTGTACGAACCAAGTGCTGTTTTCTCCCCTTCTGTATGTTCTGGTTGATAAGCACATAGCCATTCTCCCTCCCAGTTAGCCGACTCTGTCACATCTGGCCAACTCCCTCTGCAGAACATAGTTCCAAATCCCCAGACTGAGCAGACTGACCTGAGATCTGGAATGCAGTGTTTACTTCCATTCTTGGAAGGGTTCTATCCCTTTGATGTCTTTCTCAAAGTGTGTACTCCTTACATCTGCAGATTTTAGGGCTCCTACTCATGATCTACACTGAACCATCATGTACCATGTTTATCTCTATAAGACCTATACAAAACTTTCTTCTCCTAGAATAGTTTAGTGAGGGAAGGAGAAAGAGTGGACAGCTGCCAGTAGGACTCACAGTGGGGGCTACTCTGATATCCTAGAATCCCTGAGTCATTTCAGGGTTAGGTTTATCAGGGCTTTGCTATTTAAAATACTCCAGTCAAGTGTCATATATTGTAGCCACAACATACATTTTTTTTTTTTTGCTGCAGTTACTGTAGCTAGAAGAGTAAATTATAACTTCCTAAATTAACAACAGTAAAACTCAAACAACATGGTGTTAAAGGCACAGGTCTGAGAGCAAGTTGGCCTGTACTTGAGGACACACAGGTGGAAGGCATAAGAAAGAAAAAAAATTTGATCCCCAAATAAAGAACTGTGTAGTCACAGAGCTTTCCCAGGGTAAGGAGTGATCAGTTCTGTAGCCGCCTGTCTCTCTGGCAGTCAGCACACACAGTGGCTTGTTATCTGGTGGCTTGGTAATCTACTAGAATATTTAGGGTCTTCCATGGTTTTTGTTTTTGAGGCAGTGTCACACTCTGTAACGTAGGCTGGTCTAGACCTCACTTGTATAACATAGGCTGGCCTCAAATGCCCAGCAGTTCTCCTGCTTGCTTTGAGTGGATATTTGGAATTGATGCCTAAAAGTTTAAAATGTTGATATTCTGTTGGCTTGGATACATGACTTAATTCTGACCACAATTTTTTTGGAAGTGTTTGCTTCTTTTTTTCCATTTCTTCCAGTTCAGTTGTTAATTCGCTAATATGAGCTGTCACAATTTTCTTTTTGAAGGCACTTAGTGCTATGAACTTTCCTCGTAGCACAGCTTTCATTGTGTCCCATAGGTTTGGGTATGTTGTGCCTTCATTTTCTTTAGATTTTAAGAAGTCTTTGATTTCCTTGTTTATTTCTTCCCTGACCCAGTATTCATCTAGTAAAGAGTTGTTCAATTTCCATGTGTGTGTAGGCTTTCTGTAGATTCTTTTGCTGTTGAAGTCCAGCTTTATTCCATGGTGGTCTGATAAGGTACGTGGGTTATTTCAATTTTCTTGTATCTGTTGAGGCTGTCTTTGTGTCTAACTATATGGTCAGTTTTGGAGAAGGTTCCATGAGGTGCTGAGAAGAAGGTGTATTTTTGTGTTTGGGTGAAACGTTCTGTAGATATCTGTTAGGTCCTTTTGGTTCATGATCTCTTTTAGACTCATTATTTCTCTGTTTGGCTTCTGTCTTGATGATCTGTCCATTGTTGTGAGTAGGGTGTTGACGTCTCCCACTACTAAAGTGTTGGGATCAATGTGCGATTTATCTTTTAGAAGCGTTTCTTTTACAAATGTAGGTGCCTTTGTATTTGGGGCATAGATGTTCAATATGGAGATGTCCTCTTGATGAATATTTCCTTCAACGAGTATGTAATGCCCTTCTCTGTCTTTTTTTATTAACTTCAATTGGAAGTCTATTTTGTTTGATATTAGAATGGATACTCCAGCTTGTTTCCTGGGTCCATTTGCTTGGAAAACCTTTTCCCAGTCCTTTACTCTGAGATAGTGTCTATCTTCAATAATGAGATGTGTGTGTGTGTGTTTTTTTTTTTTTTTACTTTTTTTTTCTTTATTTTTTATTTCTTCAACTTACATCTCAATCGGAGACCCCTCCCTATTCCCCCCTCCAGTCCCACCCACTCACACTCAACCCCCCATCCTCTTCCCTTTTTTTTTTAAGTTTAAGGTATATCTTATTTTCCCCTGCAGTTTCCCCTTTCAGTCCAACAAATGGCACTTTCTCTTGTAATAATAAATACAATACAAAACAACAGAGGTAATCAGGCCGTAGTTATCAGGGTTATATGGCTTAGCGTATATTCCCAATGTCCAGCCCATATGTATTTGGCACCTGCCTTTAACATTCTACTATCTAACCGTCTCCATGAGTTTAAAGTTCTAAATCTGACTCAACATTTATACTAACTTGCAACACAATTTTAAAAGCATCTTCTTAGGTCTATAACACTCTCTTGACTCCTAAACAACTCAAAATTTAATTATGACATTCTAGCAATCTGTTCTTCAACCACCTCAGAGAACTGAGAGGGATAAATATATCTGATTTTATAGGAAGTACAGGGCCTACAGCTTCCAAAACTAAGAAATAACATATGAGGAAAGTTCATAGCACTAAGTGCCTTCAAAAAGAAAATTAAGACAGCTCATATTAGCGAATTAACAGCTAAAATAGGTGAATTGGAAAAAAAAGAACAAACACTCCCAAGACAAGCAGAAGGCAGGAGATCATCAAACTTAAGGCTGAAATCAACAACTTAGAAACAAAAAGAACTATACAAAGAATCAATGAAACCAAGAGTTGGTTCTTCGAGAAAATCAACAAAATAGACAGACCCTTAGCCAAATTAGCTAAAAGACAGAGGGAGAAAACCCAAATCAACAAAATCAGAAATGAAAAGGGAGAAATAACAACAGTCATTGAGGAAATCCAGAGAATATTTGGATCCTACTTTAAAAATCTATACTCCACCAAATTTGAAAACTTAAGTGAAATGGACAATTTTCTTGATAGATTCCACCTACCAAAGCTAAATCAAGATCAGATAAACAGATTAAACAGCCCTATAACCCCTAAGGAAATAGAAACAGTCATTAAAAATCTCCCAACCAAAAAAAAAAAAAAAAGCCCAGGGCCAGATGGCTTTAGCACGGAATTCTACCGGACCTTCAAAGAGGAGCTAACACCAATACTTTTCAAACACTTTCACCAAATAGAATCAGAAAGAACATTGCCAAACTCATTCTATGAGGCCACAGTCACCCTGATCCTAAACCACACAAAGACCCAACAAAGAAAGAGAACTTCAGACCAATCTCCCTCATGAACATAGATGCAAAAATACTTAATAAAATACTAGCAAACCGAATTCAAGAACACATCAAAAGTATCATACACCATGATCAAGTAGGCTTCAT
>CAJQZJ010034389.1:867032-909343 GCA_907164525.1 Lophiomys imhausi
TTGGTCTGAAGTTCTCTTTCTTTGTTGGGTCTTTGTGTGGTTTAGGAATCAGAATGACAGTGGCCTCATAGAATGAGTTTGGCAGTGATCTTTCTGTTTCTATGTGGTGGAAGAGTTTGAAAGTAATGGTGTTAGTTCCTCTTTGAAGGTCCGGTAGAATTCCGTGCTAAAGCCATCTGGCCCTGGGCTTTTTTTGGTTGGGAGATTTTTAATGACTGTTTCTAATTCCTTAGTGGTTATAGGGCTGTTTAATCTGTTAATCTGATCTTGATTTAGCTTTGGTAGGTGGAATCTATCAAGAAAGTTGTCCATTTTGCTTAAGTTTTCAAATTTGATTGAGTATAGATTTTTAAAGTAGTACCCAAATATTTTCTGGATTTCCTCAATATCTGTTGTTATTTCTCCCTTTTCATTTCTGATTTTGTTGATTTGGGTTTTTTCCTCTGCCTTTTAGTTAATTTGGCTACGTGTCTATTTTGTTGATTTTCTCGAAGAACCAACTCTTGGTTTCATTGATTCTTTGTATACCTTTTTTTGTTTCTAAGTTGTTGATTTCAGCCCTAAGTTTGTTGATTTCCTGCCTTCTGCTCGTCTTTCGAGTGTTTGCTTCTTTTTATTCCAATTTACCCAGTTTAACTGTTAATTTGGTAATATGAGCTGTCTTAATTTTCTTTTTGAAGGCACTTAGTGCTATGAACTTTCCTCGTAGCACAGTTTTCATTGTGTCCCATAGTTTGGGTATGTCGTGCCTTCATTTTCTTTAGATTTTAAGAAGTCTTTGATTTCCTTGTTTATTTCTTCCCTGACCCAGTATTCATCTAGTAAAGAGTTGTTCAATTTCCATATGTGTGTAGGCTTTCTGTAGATTCTTTTGCTGTTGAAGTCCAGCTTTATTCCATGGTGGTCTGATAAGATACACGGGGTTATTTCAATTTTCTTGTAGCTGTTGAGGCTATCTTTGTGTCTAACTATATGGTAGATTTTGGAGAAGGTTCCATGTGGTACTGAGAAGAAGTTTTATTCTTTTGTGTTTGGGTGAAACGTTCTGTAGATATCTCTTAGGTCCATTTGTTAATGACCTCTATTAGGCTCATTATTTCTTTGTTTGGTTTCTGTCTCAATGACCAATGTTGTGAGTGGGGTGTTGGAAGTCTCCCACTACTAATGTGTGGGGATTGATGTGTGGTTTTAAGCTTTAGAAGAGTTTCTTTTACAAATGTAGGTGCCCTTGTATTTGGGGCATAGGTATTTAATATTGAGGTCTCATGTTGATGAATATTTCCTTTAACAAATATGTAGTGCCCTTCTCTATCTTTTTTGATGAACTTCAGTTGAAAGTATTTTATTTGATATTAAGATGGCTACTCCAGCTTGCTTCCTGGGTCCATTTTGCTTAGAAAACCTTTTCCCAGCCCTTTACTCTGAGGTAGCATCTATCTTTGTTAGTGAGATGGATTTCTTATACGCAACAAAATGATGGGTCTTGTTTATGGATCCATTCTTTAAGGCTCTGTCTTTTTATTGGGGAGTTGAGTCTATTGATGTTGAGGGATATTAGTGACCAGGGATTGTTATTTGCCATTCTTTTGGTGTAGGTGGTGGTTGAGTGTTCCTTTTGTTTTAGCTGCAGTGGAGGATTTTGCTTCCTCTGTTTTCTTGTGTGTAGTTATCTTCTCTGGGCTGGGATTTTCCTTCTACAATCTTCTGTAGGGTTGGATTTATGGGTAGATACTGTTTAAATTTGATTTTTTTTTATGGAATATCTTGTTTTCTCCACTTGTGTTGATAGAGAGTTTTGCTGGGTATAGTAGTTCTCTCAGGGCTTGTAGGACATCTGTCCGGGCCTTTCTGGCTTTTAAAGTTTCTGAGGAGAAGTCAGGTGTAATTCGGATGGGTCTGCCATTGTATGTGACTTGACCTTTTTCTCTTACAGCTTTTAATATTCTTTCTTTGTTCTGTACATTTGGAGTTTCAATTATTATGTGGCAAGAGGAGTTTTTTTTTTTTTTCTCATCTAATCTGTTTGGTGTTCTGTATGCCTCTTGGAATTTTATTGACATTTCTTGATTTAGGTTTGGGAAGTTTTCTTGTATGATTTTGTTGAAGATGTTTCCTGGACCTTGGAGTCAGGAGAGTCTTCTCTTTCCTCTATGCCTATAATTCTTAGGTTCTGTCTTTTCATTGAGTCCTTGATTTCTTGGATGTTATGGGTGAGAACTTTTTAGATTTCTCATTTTCTTTGGTTATTGTACTGATTTCTTCCATCAAATCTTCCATGCCTGAGATCCTGTCTTCCATCTCTTGTATACTATTTTTGATACTGAGGTCTGTAGTTCCTATTCTCTTCCCTTGATTCTCCACCTGCAGGATTAACTCTGATTGTGTTTTCTTTATTGCTTCTACTTCTAATTTCAAGTTTTGAACCATTTTATTTGTTTTATATGTTTCCTGTTCCAATTTGCCTGTCTTTGCAAATCTTTCGAATCTTTCATTGCCTTGTCTCTTTCCTGTTCATGTTGGGCTGCGTTGACTTGGAGGTCTCTAATGGTGTTCTCCAATGCTTTTATTTGTAAAATTGAGGATACTTTGTATTCTTTCAGTATTTTCATTTCTTCTTGAAAGGACTCCATCATTTTACTAAGTATAGATTTGTCATCATTTTCATGTGTTTCAGCTGTGGTGGGTTGTTCCAGGCTTGCTGCGCTAACTTCACTAAATTTCGTTGGAGTCATATTTCCCTGATTTTTTTCAGTTTTGTTCTTTAGCTGACCTTTAGCTATCTGGTTGCCTTAAGCTGATTGTTCTGATGTCTTCTGGAACGTTTCAGTACACTGCCTGTCCTCTTTAGGGTGTTGTAGTGACTGTGTGAATACTGGGCGCTCAGGAAGCCAGGAGATACCTCTATCTGGCAGTTGGGGCTACCACCCAAGACCCTGCAGTAATCATACCTCCGGGAGACTGTACCGGTACAGGAAGAGCAGCCCTCTGCCCTGTCTGAGCGCAATGTTCTTCCAAGTGATTGTATATCCATTAGAGGGACCTCTATGTCCAACACCTTTCTGGGTAGGCCCAGAGATGCTTGTGCCTCCCTGCCCGCCGCTGCCTGGCTTTTGCTTCTGCGGTAGGGTCCGTGCTTGGCTTCTGCTCTGGGTCCTGGGCCTGTGTCTTTTGCCAGTGGCCTCTGCTCTGTACCCTGGACCTCTGTCCCATGCCGCTGGACTCTGCTTTGGACCCCAAGTCTGTGTCCCGTGCCACTGACCTCTGCTTTGGGCCTGACACTGTCCACTTGCTGGGTTTTTGAGTGACTCTTGCCCACTTGTAGGGCTCGTTCCTCGGCCTGGGTTCTGGGCCATACCATCCGGCGCCCCACTGCCTGGGTTCCCAGCCACGCTGCTCCTCTGAGTATGGGTTCTGAGCCTTGCTGCCTGTGTCCACACCGTGCTGAGTCCCACTGCCTGAGTTCCCTGGCACGCTGCTCCCTCGCTGCCTGGATCTATGCTGTGCTGCACCCCACTGCCTATGTCCCAGCTGGGTTCTGCACTGTGCTGCTCCTGGGTAGGTCTGTTTACCTCAGTGTCTTAGGGTCCCACAAGGGACTGCCACTAGTCCCTGGGTTCACCAGGTGTGACCCTGTGGGTTCACACTTCTCAGGATGTTGCTCAGCTTGTTTATATTTCTGCGATGTTGTAGCTATTCCCCACCCCAGCTCAAAATGTGTCCCCGCCGACTCCCACCATCTTGGATCACCCCTGGAAAATGCCTTAAAATATAAGTAGCTATTTCTCAGCCATTGGAAGTCACCTAATTCTATTAAAACGTTTATCTGTTAATATCTCGCTTATTGAGGAAAACAGTACTATTCGAGTAGCTTAGAATACTAGTTTTGAATACTAGGTTTTGAAGCTTAGTTTTATATTTGAAATGAATCAAGCAGATGATAATCCATTCATAATGCATCCCCTCCCCTTTTTCTTTTTTTTTTCCAAATTTTTTTTTTATTTTATGTATATTGGTGCTTTGCGTGCACATATGTCTATGTGAGGGTGTCAGGTCTTAGAGTTACAGTTATGAGCTGCCATGTGGGTGATGGGAATTGAACCTGGATCCTCTGGAAGAGCAGTCAGTGCTCTTTTTTTTTAAGATTTATTTTATTTATTTTATGCATATATGTGCTCTATCTGCATGTACACCTGCATTCCAGAAGAGGACACCAGATCACATTGTGGATGGTTGTGAGCCACCATGTGGTTGATGGGAATTGAACTCAGGACCTTTGGAAGAGCACTAGGTAGTGCTCTTAACCACTGAGCCATCTCTCCAGCCCCCCTCCCCTTTTTCTATGGAGTCACTGTAACTCATCCCAAGTACATGCTGAAATTCAACACTCCAGAATTACATGCTTTCTTGTGCACCCTTCTCAAGTCTCCTGAAAGCTTTTTGTTAGTTTTCAAAAGAAACTATGTTGTATACAACTGAGTTACATTACAACTTACATTTAAAAGCAAAATACAGACAAGATGAATCAGTTATTTTTAATGAATAATGTTAATAGCTTATATGTGTGTGTGTGTGTGTGTGTTTTCTCCTATTGGAAATCCTCAGTCTTTTTATGTATATTAACATTGAGGTTCAAAGGTATATAGCAGTTGAGTTAAATAAGCCAATCATAAAAGGACAAATAAATGCCAAATGATTCCACTTATTTGAGGTACTAAAAGTAGACATAGTCATAGACACATATGTACAGTGGTGGTTGCCAGGGCCTGGAGAAGGGGGAGTAGGGAGTTGTTATTCAGTGAGTTCATAGTATAGTCCAAAGATGGTTAGAGGTGATGATTACACACAATATAAATGTATTTAATACTAAACAATTGCAATTTTAAAAATACAAAATATGTATTTGTATTATATATGTAATCTATATAATATCATTTTATTTTTAAAATTTTCTTTTAAAGTAACAAAGACCTGAAGTAATGTTATAGAATTTAAAGATGGTCCAAGATATTTGGGCCTGAGACTGTCCACTTGGTGGGTTTTTGAGTGGCTCTTGCCCACTTCCGGGGCTCGTTCCTCGGCCTGGGTTCTGGGCCATACCACGCCGTACCCCACTGCCTGGGTTCCCTGCCTCACTGCCTGGGTTCCCGGCCGTGCTGCTCCTCATTGTCCTTTGTTGTACAAACCCTATATAATCTTCAGAACTTAGTATGATGAGTTGTACTTCAATTGAGTTATGTTCTGTATACACTGGACTTTTAAGAAATCAGAATGAGGTGGAAGAGATCCCTGAGTGGCGGTGGCTGCTGATTGTGTTCTAAGGTTCCGGAGTGGGGCGGCGGCTGCAGTGACATGTCCAGCATGAATCCCAGATATGATTATTTATTCAAGTTACTTCTGATTGGCAACTCTGGGGTTGGAAAGTCTTGCCTCCTGCTTAGGTTTGCAGATGATACGTACACGGAAAGCTACAATCAGCACAATTGGTGTGGATTTCAAGATCCGGACTATTGAGTTACACGAGAAAACAATCAAGCTGCAGATTTGGGACACAGCAGGCCAGAATAGATTTCGAACAGTCACCTCCAGTTATTACAGAGGAGCCCATGGCATCATTGTTGTGTATGATGTGACAGATCAGGAGTCCTGCAATAATGTTAAGCAGCAGCTGCAGGAGATAGATCGCTATGCCAGTGAAAATGTCAACAAGTTGTTGGTACGGAACAAATGTGACCTGACCACAAAGAAAGTAGTAGACTACACAACAGCAAAGGAATTTGCAGATTCCCTTGGAATTCCATTTTTGGAAACCAGTGCTAAGAACGCAACAAATGTAGAACAGTCCTTCATGATGATGGCGGCTGAGATTAAAAAGCGAATGGGCCCAGGAGCAACAGCGGGTGCTGCCGAGAAGTCCACTGTCAAATCCAGAGTCAAGCAGTCAGGTGGAGGCTGCTGCTAAAATTTGCCTCTGTCCTTCTCTCACAGCAATGGATTTGCAATCTGAACCCAAGTGAAAAACAAAATTGCCTGAGTTGTACTGTGTGTAGCTGCACTACAACAGATTCTTACATTTTCTCAAAGATCAGAGATTGTACGTGGTCAATACTGACTTTTTTTTTAATTTCCTTGACTCAAGACAGCTAACTTCATTTTCAGAACTGTTTTAAACCTTTGTGTGCTGGTTTATAAAATAATGTGTGTAATCCTTGTTGCTTTCCTGATACCAGATCGTCTCCCGTGGTTGGTTAGAATATATTTTGTTTTGATATTTATATTGGCATGTTTTGATGTTGGGTTTAGTTTTCTGAAGATGAAGTTCAGCCATTTTGTATCAAACAGCACAACCAGTGTCTGTCAGTTTCCATGCATAAAGTTTAGTGAGACGTTATATGTAAGATCTGATTTGCTAGTTCTCCCTTGTAGAGTTAGTTATAAATGGAAAGATTACACTATCTGATTAATAGTTTCTTCATATTCTGCATATAATTTGTGGCTGCAGAATATTGTAATTTGTTGCACACTATGTAACAAAACTGAAGATATGTTTAATAAATATTGTACTTATTGGAAAACAAAAAGAAATCAGAATGAATCTTACCTGATCACTTGAGCTTTTAAAAAGGACAGGCCTTTTCTGGGAGAAGGACATCAGAAGCACAGCAGGGCATGCAACAAGTCCAGGCATTTATCTGCTATTGAAGATGGAAGTGTGGACCGGAAAAAGACCTGGAGTATTTGAGGAGCTATGGCCTCAGATGATCGCGAGAAGGACATGGTTCCCTCCCACTTACAGTTCTGAGATGAGTGCCTCCATGACACCAGGAGAGTGTCAGCCTCCGGATGAGAATACAACACCTTGGTTGTCACCTGTGGCCAGAGAAACCAGCCATACTAGGTTGAACTTCAGAACTGTGAGCTAATTAATATGTCTTAAAAAAGCAACTGTTTGTGGTCATTGTGACATAACAATAGAAAACTAAAACAAATAGTGTGAACTTTTTTCCTTCTTGTAAAGATTGGCCCAGAGATAGGTAGTACTCAGGTAGAGTCTCTCTACTCCATGTCATAAACATGAACTCAGTTTATACCCTTAGGAGAATGCCCTAGTCTGCATTGTCAAGGTGTCACGCTACCTTGTCCTCATCCCACACAGAATGAAAAAGAGGACATGTAAGATACTTAACCTCTTTCCTTAAAAACTCTTTCATTGACTGGAGTTCACATTAACCAAATCATGTAGGGATTCATTGATGATTCAGTGGCTAGAGTTTCTGACTTACAGTAGTTGGTTTCATCTCTAGATAAGAAGATACTTTAGTTTAGGAACTAAATACAATTTTGAATGACTTTTAAGAACCATTTCAATAGAATATATATCATTGTCGGCAACTTCTGTTGAGCTGAGTAGAAACCCATCTTAGCTTCTTTCCCTGATGGGAGCAGCTTCAGGCAGAGTTCCTTCAGTCCAGCACAGCAGGGAAGCCCTGCAGCAGGAGCTGCAGGCCTGCTGCCTCTCACATCACATCCACAGTCGGCAAACCGGAATTAGTACCTCTTACACACTGGTGCTCAGCTTTCCTCTTCCGGTTGTACAGTTTGTGCATTGGATATACTTACAAAATGCAAGCTAGAAAGTCTACTTTTCCAACTGAAAACATTTAGAAGCAAGTGGAGACTTTTAAAGTTTTATCAGCAGCCAGAAAGATGGCTAAGCAAGTAAAGGTACTTGCTGTATAACCCTGGAAGTCTTGTTCAGCAGGGCCAGCAGCTCCCAAAACTAAGAAATGACATACAACTGGCTGCCTGGACAGTGCCCAATTTCTCTCCATACATTAGAACATCAATCTTCAGCCATGTGGCCCCTTTTCTCTGAAAGACATTAATTGTAACATAGGAATTATGAAGGACTTGCCTACCCTGTCTTGGTAGAGCTAGGCTATCAACTTTCCTGCTTCCAAGTTTTGTCCTTTTTAGACAGCAGTCTGTCTATAGTTGAAGCAAGGGATTTTTCTTACCAAGTGACAGGCTTGCCACTAATTCAACCATCTCCAATTGGAGATTCTTAGATGTTCATCATCTACTTGGAGTAGAATAGGGGGTGCTGTCAGGAGCTGACATGTCTCAATATCAAAAAATTTTAAGTTAAGAAAACATCTTTGAATGCCATATTTTACAGATCTCTTGAGGTTTTTGAAGACCACCTGTCTATCTCATTATATTTGGATAAGCAAATGTTGCTTGTCTATTAGCAACTTGATTTCTAATTAACTTAGAAAATAACTATGAAAGACTACCCTAGTACCTAACAAAATGACATGCTTAAATGACTGTTAGTTTGTATTTCTTAATTATCCTAAACAGTTTATGCCATTTCTAATTTCAAGTATTGAACAGAACACCAATAGCTCAGGCTCTAACGTCAACAATCAATAAATGGGACCTCATGAAACTGAAAAGCTTCTGTAAGGCAAAGGACACTGTCATTAAAACAGAAAGGCAACCTACAGATTGGGAAAAGATCTTTACCAACCCCACATCCAACAGAGGGCTAATATCCATAATTTATAAAGAACTCAAGGAATTAAATGCCAAGAAACCAAATAATCTAATCAAAATATGGGGAACAGAGCTAAACAGAGAATTCACAAAGGAGGAATCTCTTATGGCCAAGAGACACTTGAAGAAATGCTCATTATCCTTAATCATCAGAGAAATGCAACTCAAGACAACTCTGAGATTCCATGTCACACCTGTCAGAATGGCTAAGGTCAAAAATTCAAATGACAGTACATACTGGCGAGGTTGTGGAGAAAGGGGAACACTCCTCCATTCATTGCTGGTCAAAGAGCAAACTTGTACAACCACTATAGAAATCTGTCTGGTAATATCTTAGAAAACTTGGAATAGCTCAACCTCAAGACCCAGTCATACCACTTCTGGGTATACATCCAAATGATTCCTCACCAAATCACAAGAATATTTCCTCATCTGTGTTCATAGCATCTTTATTTGTAATAGCTAGAAACTGGAAACAACCCTGATGTCCCTCAACTGAGGAATGGACAAAAAAAACCTGTGGTACATTTACACAATAGAATACTACTCAGCTACCAGGAACAATGAAATCCTGCAATTTGCAGCCAAATGGCTGGAACTAGAAAATCTCTTCCTGAGTGAGCTGACCCAGACTCAGAAAGATGCACATGGCATTTATTCACTTATAATTGGATTTTAGTCATATAGTACAGAATTACTATCCTACAACCAACACACCAAAAGGAACAGGAACATAGACTTTGTTACCTGTTAGTGGGACACTTTGCCCTAGAAGTGCTGCCATGTAAGCCCCCAGTGCTTGAGGAAGCTCTTAGCCCCCATATGACTGCTGAACTGGGGGGGGGGAACGGACTGATATGTAGGGACACTGGACTCCGGAGTAGGATAGGAGGGAGAGGAGGGAAAGGGTGGGAGGGTGGACTGGGAGGGGTAGAAAGAGGGCACTGAGATCGAGATGTAACTTGAAGTAATACATAAATATTTTAAAGTTTTAAATAATAAAAACTAAACGTAGGCTAGGCCTGTATAGAACTTGCCGAGCATGCACGTGGGCCTGGGGTGCTGAGTACTGCAGAAAGCAAAACTGTTAGAAAGGCCTAATATTTCAGATGTTACCCTAAAGGAAGAGGATGATCACTGAGGGATTTTAAGTGGAGAAGTAACCACAGCAGTAGTAATAAGAAGGAGAGTTCAGGCTCTGTGGGCTGCCAGGAGCTGGGGTAGCTGACAACTTGTGTGGTACTTTGACAGCTAAATGGCACTGTCTTTAATTTCTATGTTAAAGAATGTAAGAGAGAGGAAATGAGATAACAAATTTCATTTCTGAGCATATTAGGTTCAGAGTATCTTTTGATTTTTCTCTTTGCTCAGAAGGTCTCAGAAGAGAAATACAAATTTGTTAAGTGAGTGATTTGAAGCCATGAGATACAAATGAGCTCATGAAGAAAGAATATAGGAGAAGAAAGAAAGTTGAGATTGCAGGAGACTGAACATGTTGGGGATGGGGGAAAAGAAGGACAGGAAGGCCACATTTAGGGAAAGATGTAGGCCTCTTTCACCTCATCCTGTGACTCTAGGGAGTGCAGGAAATAACAGGGTAAGGGAGGAAAGATTGAAGGCTAAGGAGTGAGCCCAGAAGTAGGACATTTGCCTGTCGTGCTGAAGGCTGTGCATCCAATTTCCCAGGACCACGAGATAATACAAATGTATCAGACAGAGAGATCGGAAGAATATTTGTATCTTAATCACAAACAGCTACTTTCTCAGTTGTTTAATGCCCCTACAAATACAGAAATAAAAGCACTTATTAATACAGCAAAAAATAAATGGCTCCTAAAAGTTTCCTTCTGACTGAAAAGAAAATGAAAACTGTACTACAGTGAGATACTATGTTCATCTTTCTGATTTGGTAACTATCAGGAAGTTAGGGGCTGCGTAGAGTGTCTTGATGGGAATGTGTGTGAGGGTAAACACTGAGCTTGTGCTAATGTCAGAAGCATGACTTGTGTTTCAGGCAGCAGTTCCACATCTAGTAACTTATCATGTAGATAGAATACTGGGAACCGATACTTATACAATTGTGTTGTAAGAACCAGATTATCAATAGGTAGACTGCCAAATGAACTGTAGAAACTGAGGCATCTCTGTATGGCCAGGAAAGAGCTCTCAGGCTGTTAGGAAACAGACAATGTGTAGGTTTTAAAGAATACGTAATTGCTGTAATATTTGTAGAATATATCTATGAGAAGGTCTATAAGTATAAGAATGATTTCTGAAGGCTGGAGAGATGGCTCAACAGTTAAGAGCACTGGCAGCTCTTCAGAGGAGAACCTAGGTTCAGTTCCCAGGCCCTACTTGGTGGCTCATGCATCCGGCTCCTGAGGATTTGTTGTCCTCTTTTGGCCTCCATGGACAGCCACACACATGCAGTATACAGTCACACATGCAAACACATATACACATATATAAATACAATTTTTAAAGTCTAAAGAAGGAAAAGAGTGGTTTTCATTAGAACATCACATACACACATACTTAAATATAAAAATGTACACACATGTACATAAACACACATACATCTGTGTAGGTCTGTGGAAAGAGAAACTGACAGAGAGTATGTATGTTCTAGGAGACTAGATAATAAATGTATTTCCTGGCCTCATACCTTTATCTGCTTGATTTCATCATAAATGGTCCACATAATGAAGGCTTCCCAGGCTAGTGACATTTGAACCTGAAGGCAGTGAATGGGACATGAAGCCCTGTTCCTCTCTTTTTCATTGTATGATCTTGAGCTTCCTCTTCTCAGTCTTTAGCACATCATAAATATCTGGATGTTTTCATCCACTTGTTCATTTTATTGTCTTGATAACCTGAAGAAATTGGGATGTATATTGTAGTATATGAGGTAACACAGATGATCTAAATTACATAAAATGATAAGACAGAGGCTTTCTGACCTAGTGATCCCCTGGTGTACCGGATACGAATGGAAGCAGAGATCTGAGGTTCTTCTTGCATAGCACCACAGCAGTTACGTTTGCAGATGCTGCTCTCAGATCATTAGCTATTAAACAAACCTAGAACTAAGGAAAACTATTACTTTTCAAAAAAGATTAATATTTTTAGTCTTTGTGTATGAGTGTTTTACCTGTGTGCATGTATGTGCTTTTGGAGGCCTAAAGAAGGCATCAAGATCCCTGAAGCTGGAGTTCCAGTGGTTATGAGCCACCATGTGTACACCAGGAATCAGATGCTGGTCCTGTGCAAGAACAGCAAGCACTCCTAACTGTTGTGCCATCTCCAGCCCCTTTAAGTATGGGTGTTGTGCATCATGCATACTGTGCTCTATAGTATCCCAGAAGGCAACAACACAAGCTAGAGAAGCACCATCAAAAGGACAGCTGAAGGGGTGGGGAACGGTCCGTCTGTGTCAGGCTGATGATGGTAAAGCACAAGGTTACTAGATACCTGAAGCTCACATCCTCTGGCTTTCTCATCCTCCTGGGAAGTGATGTTATTTGAGGGGAACATAAGCTGAAGAGAAGATAATGTTGGGGTGAACATGACTTGCTCCTTTCCCAGGGAGCATGATGCAAGCACTTTGTGTCAAGCTTCCATTTCTTTTCCAGAAGGCATTGCAGTTCTCTTTGCATGTATTCCATTTGAGAAGCTATTTTAAAACTTTACATATTACTATTCGCAATAATTTGTTTTCTCTAATCCTACAGTAACCATAAAATACGAACTTTTACATCAAAAATAATGTTACTAAAAACATTACAGGAAAGAAGAAATTGGGAATGGAAAGAAGACTCTAAGTTGCATTAGATCGTGAGGTCCTGGTGTCCTGTTCAAAATCTGAATCTAAATGGGATTGTCAAGCAGAACATGATATAAAAAGTGGTTAATAAGTAGTGGCATCATCTCATAGGCTTGCCTAAAGTGCCAGGATGCAGAGGGCATTTTCCATGCAGCTCATTTGGTTGCTAGTCCCTTAACTTGAAAGATACAGACCTTAAATGACAGAAGCTCCAAGGAAATTTAATATAGAGTCTACTACACGGGAGATGTGTAACTAAAATTAAAACAATTGTTAACATCACTGCAGCATTGATCTAGTCACTAGTCAAATGACAGGTGACTGGTCTGCCCTGGCACTTGTATACTTTTTTCCCCCAAACTTCTGTGTCTTTAATGTTGATCCTGACAGGATTTGCATCATTGATCCATATCACTTCTCTGTGATGTCAGTGTATGGGTGTTGAGTTCTTGAGACATAGTTAACCTATTGTACTGCAGTAAATCCTATGGGCCATTAGAATGATTCATCATTGTTCACATTCGACAGGTCCTACTGTATCTTTATATTGGTATCACAGCATCTGTAGATTTCTGACAGGAACACTGTAAATAACTTCTTGTTTAGAAATAGTCGCATGGTAAACAATGCCTGGTTCAGGGTTTATGTGTATATGTAGTTCAACTTAGTGCTGAGGGTGGAGTCTAACCATATCTGTGTGTTACTTTTCCCAAGGAGGGTTGATTGCCTGTGTCCCCAGATAGACAGCAATAATAGATCAGAAGGATGACTTCATACCAGTGTGTTTATTTGGCTTAACTAGGGAGCATCGGTCAGAGGGTACCTAACAGGAGCAGGATGATTTACAGAAAGCACCATCACAGAGAAGTCCCATCATAGGTGCTGAGCTCAAGGAAGCTGCTTAATAGAGTGTCACTTTCAATTGGCCTTTCATACCCCATAGATTCTAGTGTTACCTCAACTGCCCATGGCTGTTTCCAGGTGAGAGTGGTGGTGGACTCCCAAGCTAGGGCCTCCTGACTTTCCCTCTCCATCTTGTAGGGATATATTAATAACTTCCATGCCACTGCCATAGACCAGCTGTCATTGTATTGGTTTGCTTATTTTCTTACCATGACTGTAGGCCAAGATTAACTCTGCTGAGGGGTAGGCCACTGATCTGTAAAGCTCTGAAGATATATATGGTTAATCCTTCATATTTATTCTATTTAAATATTGCAGTTATACCTAGGTACATAGAAAATCTAATTATATTTTTAATTACTTGTACATAGATAAATGAAATTATTTATAATCTAAATTATATATCATATACTATATAAGCTTTAAAATGGGTAAGTCTCTGGGAAAGAGAAGAACCTCTACAGTTGAAGTGTAAGTAATAACCTTGATCTTTTCATTCTCTTCTGTAACTCCCTGTTTCATCCCTTCGTAAGTTGTGATCACTGGCTTCTGGAATGCCTAGGCCATCAGCAGTGCTAATTGCCTGTTTCATGCGAATGAGTGTTATCAGGTGTTTTATAGTCTGAATAAGTATTTCCTATTACTAATAAGGTAGTCTTGCACCCCAGTTTGTCTAGACATTTTGTGCCATTTCGGTATCTAATTGGCTTGACATTTATCTCAGATTTATTATTTTTAACAGTATAATGTCATTGGCTGCCATTTTGTAGTTCCAGTTTCTTACTTGATCCCCATCTCTGGAGTTTGCACTTTAATTTGTTTTTAAATCTTAAACAGAAAGTCAACAACATCAGCTATACTTGATATTATTGGTCTATATTGTACTACTGTAACATACTATGTGAGACTGAGTAATTTATGAAGAAATATATTTCTTAGCTGAGTCTGCAGAGTTCAGGATTTATGGTGTACATCTGGCAGAGGCCTCTTGCTATATCAGAAGGCGGAAGAGGGCATCACATAGAGACAAGAAGCATGCTTGCTTTGCTCATGTATTCATCCCATCTTTATATAAATAACTCCCTGACCCATCTGAGCTCATCCTAGTTACCTCCCAAAGGCCCCACCTCCAGGTTTTATCTGCCTATGCATAATTGAGGTATGATGTTTCTATAATAAAATTGGGGATCACGTTTAAACTAAAGCACTTAGATTTAAAAAGGCTAGGAAATAAGTTCTTTCTTCCCTGTTGGTGTTAGTGGAACTATCTGATGCTGTTGCCTCTGCTAACCAGTTGATGTCACCAGGCCACAAGTTGGAGGAACATTTGGGAGACATGGTAGGTGGTGATAAATTACATACAGGCAAAAAACAAAAACAAAAAAACCTAAATATTCTTTCTACAGTTTATATTTTTAAAAATAATAATTTTTAAATTTATTACATAACTATATGACTCCATCACTTGGCAATGCTTTTTCTTTTATAATTATTTAATAACACCAGTGAACTAAGAAAATGAAGTATAAATTAGTTAAAAATTCACAAGAATTATAACTGAAGAAAATTGAATGAAATTTGTAAAACCATTTGGAGATGTCACAGTACCTGTTGGGGGGGAATTTGTACCAATATTCATTTATTTCAGTAAAATAAAATAGAAATATAATGTTCTCCAGTAATCAGAATTGATTCCAAGCTTATCAAGCAATTCTGAAAACCAGTTTTTCTAATATGAACATAATCTTAAAACTATTACAAAAAAGGATCCTGTTGAAGATATTAGTAACATTATATTTATCAATGTATGATGCAACAGTCAGCAGCAGCTTTATCGAAAAATACTGACTATCCTGAAAGAATTTTATTCAGTTAAATACTAAGGAATAAGTGGATAAATACCTAATAAAGTATGAAAGATATAGGTAGGGCTGCTTGTTTCCCCACTGTACCCTGGGGGACATGAACATGTATTGGTTCACCCCAGATGGGGTGCTGCATAAGAGATGAAAGAAATGATTCCATCCAGTTCTGGCTTTATTGGGCTTACTTACAGGAGCATGGATGACTCAAATGCAGCTGTCATCTAAAAGTATGCCCTAGAGTTGTCAGTCAGTCATGAGATCTGCAGCCCAGGAGCTACTGTTGCTTACTGTTGTCCATCTGCACTGGAGAGTATGCCTTCCTTGTAGCCCTAGTCATTGCTGTTACAGCATGGGGAGGGGCCTCCTGAACTTCTCTGCAACCACTAGCTTCCTGAGTCTCAGTAGCCTCCTTCCAGGAAGAAATGTTTCTGTAGTAGGTGGGCGTTTTTCCACCTGACCCCAAGCTCCCGGAATAAAGACTCAATGAGACTCAAAATATATTTACAAATACCTAGGCCATACAGCTAGGCTCTTTCCCTGATTAGCTAATAACTTAAAATAACCCATTTATTCTAATCTAAGTTCTGCCACATGGCTGGTTATCTGTGCTCAGTATCATGGATCTCTCCTCTTCACATCTTATCTTCCTCTTCTGCTGTTTCTCTGACTCCCAAGCCTGAGAACATAAGCCCCCAGCCCTCTCCCTTGTCTAGCCCAGGCCAAGGTAACTTTATTCAACCAGTCAACAAAATGGATTAGCAGGCACGGTTATACAGCATCACTTAGTGTATATAACAAAGTCTGGAGTGAGACCAGGCTTTGTGGGGAACCAGTAAATAACATTTGGTTATATAGCATCATAAGGCAAACCATAATATGTTTTTAGCAGAAAATAACTAAGCAATGCTCCACCCCCTTTTTCTGGCACTTAACTTTTCACTTCTCTTTGATGATATTCCCTGAGCCTTGATGGGAATGATGTAAATGTCTCGTCACTTTCTCTCTGTTTGGCTGAGCCTTGGGGCATGGCGCCATAGCAACAGTCACTAATTTTTATGAGCTTGACTGGTCCTCTGCACTCAACCCACCATAAAAACAGAAGTTTGCCTCCATGAATAACTGAGGCTGACAGCTTAAATCTTTGGTAGCAATTCGACAGGCACATAACATCCACTTAATAAAACAGTAGCAGTACCTCTCTACTGGGCCCTATGACTTGCCTAGTCATAGATACTGTCCTGACTAAGAAAGAGTACCAGATGTAGGTTCACTGCTGTGGGGCAGCCCTGAAATAAAAGGAAAATTGTTGCTCTCACAACTATTGTCCTGCCACTATTACACCTATGGGAACATCTTGCCAGGCTCGTTTATGTACGCAACACAAAGGGTCCCATACCAAGCAGGACTATCGCTAGTAATTCTATGGAACACAATGTATTATGCCTTCAGCACTATGGAAGCCTGTCTTCTCAGTCCACGCCTGGTTTCATGTAGCCACAGCATGTGGTATCTTCAGCAGTACCTTCTGGTTCTGGTGTGCAGCTAACACCAGTGGCAATAGTTGTAGTTTATGGATGTCAGAAGTCTCCTTGTCCAACAGCTCAAGGGAAGAGCTCACCTTTGATACTGAGAAATATTCAACAACCTTATGGCTTCTGGGAATGCCTTTCTCTGCCTAGTGTAGGGTGTTTGTATGTTTAAACTCTTTAATTGCTGTTTTCTGTTTTTCCAGATGCCTTTTCATCTCTGTAAGAGAGTGAAGGGTTAGCATGACATAATGAACACCTTCTCACAGAGGGTGGGGCATCTCTGCAGACCCAGTACTGTTTGCTCTAAGCCAGTGCCAGTGGGTCTTGGGCTAATGGTACTGAAAAGAAATGTTAATGAAATCCAATAAAGCATGAAAAGATCCACCACTTGTATCAAGTGTTTCCTCAAATGATTAATGTTGTGTAGAAAGGCATTAACTTACTAAGCAGCTTAAGGAAGAAAAAAAAGTTTATCTTGATTTATAGTCCATCATAGTAGAGAAGTTGTAGCCTCTGAGGCATGTGGTAGCTGATCACATCGGATCCATAGTCAAGAAACCCACAAGAACAAGTGCTTGTGTTCAGCTCATCTTGTCCAGTTTATGAAGACCACGACCTCACCTAGAGAATGGTCCCAGGCACAGTAGGTAGGTCCTTTCATCTCAGTTAACTGAGTCAAGGAATGTCCAGTGGCCTATCTCCCAACTAATTGTTGATCTCAAGCTGACAGTTGACATTAACGATCACAGCCTGGAAGGGAGACATGCCATCTAACCATTCACAATCTAGTCATTTTCTATTAGCCCTTGAACCTCCTCATCCTAAGACACCGAAGCTGTTGCAGAATCCAGCAGACTGTCAGGCAAACTTCTCCTACTTGTTTAGACTCAGCTCCAAGGAAGAGCAAGTTCTAGCCCTGCTGTATCTGCCTCTGGAGCTGTCACCTGGTTCTGACAAGCTTGACCAGGTCATTGATTTTTTTTTCCCATGGGCCACACATAGCCACTAGAATGAAAAGAGCATACTCTATCCCCAATATACATGTAAGGGAGAAAAATGTGCAACATACTCTGGAGGGATGGTTGCCTATCGGTAGGACAAGCTTATTGTTCATCTGCATTGTCTGTGTGTCTGCTGTGAACTGTTGCTTGGTGCTTGGGCCTTTAAAGCTGTCTAACATGTGTGGCTTTGTGAGGTTTTTTTGGTTTTTGGTCCCCCACCTCCCAGAAATTCCAGTTTGACATGAGTTGTAACATTTGCCTCCAAGTGAGTTGGACAGACTCTCATCTGCTTTAACTTTTTCTGTCCCTCCTGAATGTTGTATCATTTTATAAACTTGATTTACATGACAGTTTAACTTCTTTCAATATGTCAGAGCCTCTTCTCTCTCATAAAGTACCATATCCCTTCATGAGCTCAACAGAATCCTAAAGCTCCATCCGTCCCTGCTGAGTCACTTTCCCCTTAGTTCCCCTTTGTAGTCTTATCTGGACTAGTGAACTTGCCTTCTCTGTACCCAGTCCTCTCAGGAATGTCTGTCCTTTAAAAAAATACTTCCTGTTTTCCACTCCCTAATTTTTATGGGACTTTAAGCCAGAGACAACAATAGGTACAGGAGCATTGTGTCAGCGAGTGTGTCACCTGGGTAGGTCAGACGCAGTCAGACTGACTCATCTTTGGTTCTATTAGCCCTTATTGGGGCCAGTTACGTACTTTGACTTTTCCTGAGAAGATGTGAATAAATATCTACTCACTCCAGACCAGGTACTGTCAACAGATCAGAGAATTAATCTACTCAGGTCTAGTTTGGTGAACCAGTGGGTTTATTTGGATCCCTTTGAGAGCACAGGTGACTCAGAAGCAGTGGATCCCTGAAAAGTACTCCCCAGCACGGGCAACAGTTCATGGAGCCTCCAGCCCTGGAGCTCCCTGCACAGCTCCTACAGAGTCCCTCAGAGAGTCTTGGCTTCTCTGATAAGTATTCACTTGTTAGCATACCCTTAGGAAGACTGGGGACTCGTATACCTTTCTGCACTTGAGTCCTGCACGTTTTTGTTAGCTTCCACAGTCTGACAAGACTTCCTTCATCCAGGAGAGTTTCACTTCAGAGGGGAATAGCTATGCAACAGGTATATATGCAAAGTAACAGTTTCAGTTTATGATACTCTTTACTAAACAGGTACACTGGGGAGTCCTTTAAATGTCATGTAATAGACTCACATTTGTTTTGAAGAGGATATATCCATTGTACATAGTAATGGATTTTCTCTTTTTAATTGAAAATGGATTTTTTTTTCATATAGCATATTCTGATTACTGCTTCCCTTCCTCCAGCTCCTCCCAGGTCCTTCCACTTCTCCACCACAAAAATCCGCACCCTTTCATTCTCTCCCATTGGAATAGAGACAGGCATCTAAACTGATGATGATGCTATAATATAATATAATATCAAACCAGAATAGAAAAAAAAACATACCAAAAACAGGAAAAAAAAAGAGCCAAAGAAAAAGTACAAGAAACATACAGATGCAGGGATACACAGAAAACCCATAAAAATAAAATTGGAAACCCTAATATATAAGTAAAAAGCCTGTAAGGTTAAAAAAGAAAGAAAGGGAAAAAATGCCCAGGTAATGCATTGTGAGACATAAAAATGCCTTCAGAAGTATCATTGTTTGTTTTGTGCTACCCTATAGTGTGGTTTGTATAGCCAGTTGTGAGTCTCTGTGTTTGTTCCCATCTACTTCAGGAGGAAGCTTCTCTGGTGATGGCTGGGCTACACACTTATTTATGAGCACAACAGAATGTCGCTAGGAGTCATTTTATTGCTACAATTCTTTAGCAGAACAGTAGTATTTGATTTTCCTCTAGGATCATAACCTATTTAGTTTCAGGTTCTTGGCCAACTCAGCAGTGTTGGGCATGGGTTCGATCTTATGGAATTGGCCTTAAATCGAATCAAATATTTGTTGGTTGCTCCCACAACTTTCATACCAATATTGTAAGCAAGTCACCATTGTAGATCACTGGATTTATAACAGGGTCATTGTTTACCATTTTTCTCTGGTAATGTGCAAAGTCTTTCTAGTTCCTTAAACTCTAGTCAGTAGGGTTGAAGGCTTTAGATAGGTACCAACTCAACTTCACCATGTTCAGTGAGTTACATAGGTGTTGTCTTCAGCAATAGGACCTTACTAATATGTTTGTGGAGAGCCACCAATACCCTTGGTAATAAATAGCCTGGGTTGTTTGGGGGGTTCCATATGGGGCTCCTTTGGCCAACAACTCAATTAGATGTCACTCATTCCTGGCACTGGAGATTTCATTTGGTTACGAGAAGTTAGGGTGTGTCTCTCCCATAAAACCTTCCCATATTCCCTCCTTTGTCCCCTTTTCCTCCGCTTCCCCCATTTGATCCTTCCATTCCAGTCTCTGACCCTTGTCCATCCATAGCTACCTATTTTATTTCCCATTCCAACAGAATTTCTCCCCACCATTCCTTACTATATACCTAAACTCTATGGTTATATGAATCGTAGCCTGCTTATCCAAGACTAACAGCTAGCATCCTCATATAAGTGAATATATACCACATATATCTTTTGGGGTCTGGGTTAACTAACTAAAGATATTTTTTAAGCCCCATCCATTTACCTGTGAATTTCATAATTCCATTTTTAGCTGCTGAGTAATATTCTACTCCGCAGTACCATTTACTTTATTCATCTGTTGGTAGACATCTAGGCTGTTTTTAGCTATTATGAGTAGAGCAGTTCATCCAGTAGAATGTGGGTGAGCAAGTGTCTATATAGTAGGCTGTAGAGTCTTTTGGCTATATGCCCAAGAGTGGTATATCTATATCTTGAAGTAGATCTTTCCCAGCTTACTGAGGAACTCCTTTTCATAGTAGCTGTACAAGCTTGCAGTCCTACCAGCAATGGATGAGTGTTACACTGTTGGATTTCAACAGACAGCTTCTTTGAAGTATAGTATGTACTTGACCGTATTCAGCCTCATACCTTTGTCCTTTCTGGCCCTTCCCTCCTTCCCATCAGCTTCCTTTGTTGTTAGCCCTGTGTAAAATCTAGGATACACAAATGATAAAAGGGGGGGGCAGTATCTGTTGTTTTCAGTCTGGTTTATTGTCTTAATATGATGTCCTTCACTTGCAAAAGTTTCACAGCAAATGACGAAATTTCAGTCTTGAAAAATAAAGCTCTATTGTGTATATGTGTGTGTGTGTATACACACACACACGTACTTCCCTGTTCTTTGATTGACACCTAGGCTGATTCTGTAGCTTGGCAGTGGTGTATAATGCTTTCACATGTTTTTTGCTTTTTTAAGAAGCTTAAAAGCTTACCTTCCTACCATAGGCCATGCTGGTCTTGACCTTGTGATATTCCTACCTCAGACTCAAGGTATCAGCATTCAGGCATGTATTGCTTTCCTTGCCAGTCTTGTTTTATTTTAAAATGTGTTTTCAATAGAATTTCTTTTCATGTCCCTTGTAAGATAAAAATGAAACAGTAGCTAAAATTATGTATATTTTGTTTTTGTTTTCTTGAGACAGGATCTTACTATATAGCTCTGGCTGTCCTGGAACTTACTATGTAGACCAGCAGGCTGTTGTTGAACTCCCAGAGCTCCACCTGACTCTGCCTCCTATGTGCTCGGATTAAAGGTGCACCACTACACCCAGCTTAAAGTTCCATAATTTTTATGATATGTTTACTTCCCTGTTTCTCTTTCAGAAGTAACCCCGGTAATACATACTGGCACAGTTCCCCTACTCTGGGCTCTGTCCTCCTTTTCTCACCACTGAATGTTAGCCAACCTAGAGAGAGAGCTTGCCTCTTGTACCTTTTAAGATGTTTTCACCCGGTATTTGTTCACAAGTTTGAAGAAATTTTTAAGTCTAAGAAATGGAAAAAATAAGGACAATACAGTAGTTTTTCTTTAAGCTTGGTTTACTAAAATTATTTTTAATTCTGCAGTTAAATACCTCCATCTTTGAATATCCTTTCTAGTGACTTGATAACATAAATTGACTTGCTCCTGTGTGCTCGCGTTTCCTTCCTTCCTTCCTTCCTTCCTTCCTTCCTTCCTTCCTTCCTTCGTCTTTACTTGGTTAGTAAGTAGCTGATTAATGAGTCCCCAGAATTAGTTTTCAGACTTGCATAAATTCAAATTCCTGAAAACTAGTGCATTAAAATACAGACTCCCTAATTGACACAATGGTTAATATCTACTCTTCTAACTTCACCTAACCCTTTTCATCTCCCTCTCCATTTGGTCAAAATATATCAGGCTTAACATTCCTATTGGTCTGTATCATAAAATGTAAAAATTAAAAAAAATGTTTATAACTTAGTAGTTAATTATTATGAGAAAATTACAGAGAAAGAAAATGTTAACCATGTAACCTGACCTGGAAAGTGACTAGCACCCCTGAAAGGCAAAAATGTGAAAACATGAATGTGTACAGAGAATGGGACTAGAGGGAACAACCTCAAAATAATAGAGGCTGTGTGTGACACACCCATAATCAGCATCATTCCAAATGAAAACTTGAAGCAATTGTGTTAAAACCCAGAACAAATAGGACTGTCCACTGTCCCACTCGCCTGCAATACAGTACTTGAAGCAGGAGCTAAAGCACATAAGATAAGGGGGTACAAACAGGAAAAGAAAATCATTTCCATTTGCAGATGATATAGTAGAACTAAGATCTCAAAAATTCCACCAAAATTTTAGAAATCACCGACTTCTAGCAAAGTAGCAGGATACAAAATTAAGTAAAAATCAGTAGGTTTTGTTTTTTTGTTTGTTTTTTTTGATTTCTCTGTGTATCCCTGGCTATCTTGGATTCACTTCATAGACCAGTCTGGCCTCACAGAGATCCCGCCTGCCTCTGCCTCCAGATTAAAGGATTAAAGGTGTGAGCCACCACACCCAGCCAGTAGTTTTTTCAATATATAATTAACAAACATGTTGTGAAAGATCATGGGAAATTTCATTCACAGTTGTATCTCCCAACCCCCGCCAAGTCTAGGAATAAACCTAACCAAGGAGATAAAAGATATTTATAATGTGAACTTTGAATATCTCTATAATGAAATAAATTAGAGACATCAGAAAGTGGAAAGACTGCCTAAGCTCATTTATTGGTACAATTAATATTGTAATCTTTTTAAGAAGATTATAAATTCAGTACAATCCCAATAAAATATACATGAGACTCTTCACAGAAGTAGAAAAAAATATTCTGATGTTCATAGGAAGTACAAAGGACTCCAGGTAGCCAAAGCAACCCTAAACCCAAAGAGAGCAATGCTAGAGGGATCACCTCACCGTGCCGAATTTCAAGTTGTATTATGGAGCTAAAGGAATGAAGACAGCATAATGCTGGCACAAAAGCAGACATGTAGATCAGTGGAACAGAATAGAACACCCAAATTAAAGTGCAGCTGATTGCAGTGATCTGACATTTGACAAAATTGCCAAAGTACATGCTAGAGGAAAGACCATATCTTTAATAAATGATGCAGGGAAAACTGGATATCCATATGGAAAAGAATACATTAGATACATATCTAAATTCTTGTACAAAAAAATGATCAAAGACCTCAATGTGAATCCTGAAATACCAAAACTACTGGAAGGAAACATAGGCAGGACCTTCCAGCATATAGGTACAGAAAAGGACTCCATTTGCCCAGGAATTAGGAAGTGATAAAAGGGGCCTCATAAAACTTAAAAGCTTCCGTACAGCAAAGGAAATGATCAGCCGAGTAAAGAGGCAGCATGCAGAGTAGGAGAGAATGTTTGCCAAGTATAGACCTCATAGAAGCTTAATATTCTGAATAGTAAGGAACTCCAAAACCAGCCAAGAGAGCAAATGATCCAATTAAAGAATGGGCTATCGGTCTGAACAGAACTTCTCAAAGAAATAAAAATGGCTTTAAAACATGTTAAACATCCTTTTATCTTACTCCAGTCAAAATAGCTATGGTCAAGAAAACAAGTGACAAATGCTGCTGGTGATGCAGGGAAAGGGGAACTTTCACTCACTGTTGGTGGGATTGCAAACTGATGCAGCAGTTATGGAAGTCAGTGTGGAGAAAACTTAAAAAGCTAAAAATAGATCTGCCATATCACCCATTTATAACACTTCTTGGAATATACCCAGAGGACTAAATTACTACAGAGATACTTCCTTATCTATGTTTATTGCCTCTCTAGTCACAATAGCTAAGAGATGGAAGCAGCTGAGATGTCTCTCCAGTGGTGAATGGATGAAAATGTAGTACACACACAAATGAATTCTATTCAGCTTTAAAGAAAAGCATGATGGCTTACTATGTGTTCTTACTAGTTGACTGCTAGGCTCATGTTCTGGAAACAGGATATGATATGGCTTTATAAATACTTTTGAATCAACTGAAAATGAATAAAAACAAAGTGGTGTTTCAAGAAAAAAAGAAACTATCAAGCAAATAGATGGCATTGAAAATATTGTGAGGTCACCCAGACCCAGAAAGACTAATTATGTGTGCTCTTCTGTATTTCTGGATCCTAGCTCCTAGCTCTGAATCTTTGGATGTGATTGTATAACTTGGGAGTAGTTACCGAAGCTAAGAAAGTAGAAAGAGGGACCAATGTGGGAGGTAGGAAGAAGGAACCCTAGAGAGGGGGATAGTGGGACACAAGTACTATACAGAGGGAAAAAGGGGAAAACAGGGTGGGGTACCTAATTTGTTAGAAGGAGTAAGGCTAATACAGAGGGAGAGACAGAGTATGGGATAAATAACACTAAAGATTTTTCAGAAGGCCATTGAGAAACATATTAACTTACTTTAAAATACATAAATACACATGCATGCATGTTCTTGTGGGCATGTGTGCACACAAATGTATAGTTCAAATACAGTTATCCTACATGGGGTGATAATGCTCCCTCCAGGAACTGTAGAATATCCTTTTTTACAAGATATACCAGACAAGAGATATTTCCCTTGGAGTTGTTGGTCATGGTAGGGTGGGGTGTCCAGGAGACACTCAAAGCAATGTAGTTTATTGCCATCACCATGGCTACTTCCTAGACCTTGAAGGCAAGACCCTATCGCTGAAGACACCACATACTTCTGTCACAGGGCTTTGAAGACTTGAGTTGGTACTACCCGAGAAGCCTCCTCCCTGAGGATTAGCTCTGTTAGTACTAGAAGGTGCCAAGGGAGAAAAGTAATCAACAGTCCTACAGAGCTGTAAATCCTGTGAAACATAGTGCTTGGCCCAGCACAATACCCTCACTAGTGCAATAGTGACACTTAAATCTTTAGAGCAACCTGCAGCTGTCTAATTGGAGTTAAGACTCTCTCAGTTGGAAGGAATTCATGTCTGGTCTGTAAACCTAGCCAAGAACCTGGGGCTAGAGGAGTCAAAGACCCTAAAGGACACACAGTAGCTGCCATTTTCATAAATTAATGTAGCTTCTAATATATATCCTTATACCCACAGATAAATACAATTCCCACCCTTCATCAAAGAAGATTCTTTTTAAAAAATTTTTTTTCATTTTTATGTCTGAGTGATTGCCTGCATGTATGCATGTGTACTATGTATGTGCTTGGTGCACGTGGAGGCCAGAAAGGAGATCAGATTCCCTGGAACTGGAGGTACAGATGCTTGTGAGCCACCATGTGACTAGTGGAAAGCAAACCTAGGTCCTCTGCAAGAACAGCTAGTGCTCTCGACAGCTAAGCCATCTTTCCATCCCCAAGAAGCTTCTTTCTGCAACAGATGAGGGTTACTACAGAGATGCACAACTAGTGAGAATTCAGAGAATAAATGGTCATGGGGCGCCCAGCTCCAGTTAGCACATGTGCAGTACAACCCCACGCGTAAGTCTCAGGGAACATTACAGAAGGGAGGTCAGAGTTGTACAAGTCAAAGGACCAAGAAGACTGGTACAAGATACTGTCTTCTAGATAGGACAGGGATGCTGCATCCCCTAACTCTGAAAAAATAAGTACCTGCACACATGTGTACACCACTAACATCCGTATGCCAAAGCAGATGGAAAATTTAAAGAGGTCCCAACCCTAAATGAAGAGCTGTAGACAGTCAGTGGCTACAGAGGGAGGGGAGTTTTCTCAAGGGACAAGTTAGTGGTTAGCCCTAAACACATGTACATACAGGCAGCACTAAATGGAATCAGGTGTGTGTGTGTGTGTGTGTGTGTGTGTGTGTGTGTGTGTGTATGTGCGATTAAAGAAGAAAAGGTCATGAATTCAAAATGGGGGTACAACGTAGGAAGAGTTGGAAGAAGGTGGTGCAAAAATGATGTAAGTACAATGCATTTATGTATTAAATTTCCAAAAGAATAAAAACATATAATTGTAAAGAAGACTGCATTGAATTACATCCCTGCCCTTTTATATCTTTATTGCTGTTAGAGGAGATGGTTGGTTGGTTTGTTGAGACCCAGCCTTCCTACATAGCCTTGGTTAGCCTGGAACTCATAGACATCTGTCTGTCTCTGCCTCCTGAACACACCACCATGCCCAGCTTCCCTTTGTAGATTAATGATCTTGAGCAAATAAGACCTTTTGTTTGTTCTGTTAGTATGTATACCATAGGTGTTACTAACTTCTGCCAACATGATTTGATGCTATACTAAACTACTACCCTTACTGTCCTCAGAGGTAACAGTAGTAAGAAGGCTTCAGCATTAGTCATATGGTCACTGTTTTACATAACCTTTCAGCTATAATAGGAAAATGCAGATGCATATATATTTCCTAAAACTACTATTAGGCTGATAATCTATATCAAATATTTTCCTATAGGAATAGACACAGGAGACACATTGTGCATCAGTGTGCATCCATTTTTTTCATCCTTGTCTGATTGTGACAATTGCAACAAACTTAAAAGCATACCTGCTTTTTATTTTCATATAACCTCAACTATTTTCCATTGTTTTCTTTAATTAACAGCAGAGCCTACATACCAATTCTTTAGACTTCATCACAGCACTCTGACACACTACTAGCATTTTTTTGAAAGAGTTGATTTTCAGTTAGGTTTGACAAGGCAAATCAAACTTCTTACATTGGCATCTCTGCTTATGTTATGGACTTAAGGTAGCCCTTGTTATATCCACATAAAGTAGAATGACTGCTGTCTCTGTTTACAGCTCAGGAAAGTAAGGTACAGGAGTTCAATGAGGCAGCTCCAGAGTCTGCCATAATCTGCAGGGCTTAGGTCATGGCCTATCTATGCAGATCACACAGACACACACACACACACAGAAAATGTGGGATTCCGTGTGTGTTCTGCTGTAATTTCAGCCTGTTTAGAGAGTCAAGTTAGCTAATTTCATTAGGAGGACTCCGGAACTCTGTAGGGACTCACTGTCAGGCACAGTCATCCCTGAGAAGGAACCTGCACTTCACACTTTTCTGCACACACTGGCTTTAGCTGACAGTCCTCCTAAAGCTCCTCCATCCCCTAAGCCTGAGTTAGGAAGGCCTTGCCTCCCTAGGAGTCTGAGACATTGGCTTTGCTCCTGTCAGTAAGACATATTGACTCAGGACTTCATCTGCTCCCCACAAAAGTCTGCATTCTTCATGACTGTGTCATGCTGTTTATCACTAATTATAATAAAATAGCAGATAATGCCAAAACTCATTTGAAAATATTTTGTCAAAATGGCAAACAGATTTATTGTTCCCTCGATATTGACAGGAATAGAGTAATACTTCATCAGATTAAGTGTAATTGCTTAGACTTTATTTGATTAAAAGTAAAGAATTTTTAAGCAGAGGATAAAACAAGCTAATTTATTTTAACTCACCATAGCAGTAGTATTAGAGGGGTGTTTATTGCAACAAACGGGTAACAAGAAGACCCACTAGGAAAACACTGGGATAGTTTTAGCTTGTTACTCCTTAGCAGTAATATAGTAGGAACTATCAGAGCTTCAGGTAATGATAAGAGATGAGCAGGAAGAATAAAATCTAGTGTAACTCTCAAGATTCTGTTAAAGCCTAAACTTCTGCAGGAAACACAGAAGGTAGAGTGTGTATTGATGGAAAAATAATTGATTTGAATTTCATGTGGATTTCAAATTATAGACCTGCAGCCCAGAAGAAAGATCTGTTGAGGCACAGAATCCTAAGATTTTATGAGTGTAAGTAAGGTCATCCTGAGAGATGTTGTAGAATAACAAAAGCCAGCCAAGAACAACCTCCAGGAAAGCAACACCTGAAAAAAAAAAACAAAAACAAAAAAAAACAGAACACAAACCATTAAGCACTTGAAAGACATGCTCACAGGATTGAAATCAAGGATTATAGAGAAGCAAAGATTTGTGTTAGAGTGGCCAGTGAGAGTTCGATCTTAGTTACTGTCCACAGTATAATGTCAACATAGTGGTCTGGGAGAATGTTTTCATTGTGCTTGGTTGAAGTGTGATTTTTGAAGCCTTCTGTTTTTGTTTATTAGACTGGATCCTCAGATAATCATTCTCTCCTGAAACAAGGTTTTTCATTAAATGATTTTGTTGGCATTATATGCTCACAAGAGGACGCTTGCCCTAGGGGTAGAGATCAACAGACAGTGTCTGGACCATTAGCCATGCATTTTCATCATGTAGAATCACACCACATTTTCATATTTTACCTAGAAGTCAATTTTGAGTGAAAATAATGAGGGAGATTAATTTTATAATTGTGGGATAAAGTTGTCTTTAGAAACACACACACAATGCTGTCAAATAATGTTTCGCTCCAATTCAATTAGAAGCTTTTTAGCATTTTCATAAAATATATGAAAAACAAGTCATAAACTAAGAAGATATTTATAGCCAGCTTTCCCCTAAGGAGTAAGTACCTAGAGAAACTTAAATCTTACCAATCTATTTTTTAAAGGCAACTCATATTAGAAATGAAAAGGTGGAAACACGGACTAGGTAATGTACAGTAAGAACAAGGTAAGTTTGTCCAAAATTTTAAATCTACATTCCAAGTAGTGTGAGACTGAATTGATAGAGCCTCTTATGCACTGCTTGCTGAAAGGAATGTAAATTAACATAGAAAATATTTGGCACTGCCCTTCAGAAAACTACATAATCCTAAATCTAGCATTTTTCTTCCCGGTTATAGTGGAGTACCTTAAAGAAAGATATGAGCCCAGAGATGTACAAAATATCTCCCTTTTAGAATCTAGTCTATTTCCACTTCTCCTGTGGTGATGTTACCAAGCCTCATGGATTAAATGCCCATTTATTTATCAGACTAGGTATATTTTTGAATCCCAGAATAGTTAAGCCAGTGGTCTCTTAGATGAGGCATCATGTCGTGATGCCTCTGAAACGTCTTAAATGTAGCATCCAGATATGGGCATCTGATTATATCCAACCCATTCCATCCACTTTGATGCTCATGCAAATGCCTTCATATTGCATAGATGTTCTAGGTTCTGTGGTGCTTTCTATCACTGGGTCACGGGCTATATAAAAATGCTTAACTTTAGTTTTTTCAAGTGTTTACCATAGTCCATCAAGCAGTATGTATGAGTTAAATGCTATAATTAGTTCTTTTAAGATATCATTCAGATAATGTCTTAAAACCATAAGTTTTTACTGCCTGTTTGGCTCACAGTAAAAGCCAAAGGCCGGCTAGTGACCTACGGCCTACCAGGAGACTGTCTTCTGTGTCTCCCTCACCTCGCTGGCCATGCCCTTCCGGAACTCCAGTGTTCTAATGCAGCTGGAGCATGCCTGCTATGCTTCTCCCTAGGGACTTTGTAATGCTTGCTCTCTCTGTGAAAAATGATCTTTTCTCACATACCCATGTGACTCATTCTCATACTTAAATCTTTGCTCAAAAGTTACCTTCTCAGACTGTTCACCATTTTGCCATGTTCTTGTGCTGACCTTTTGTCATCTGATTGACCCTGGTGTTGTCTGTTTGTTTCTTTTGTCAGCTGACCTTGGTGCTCAGGAAAACTCCCTGCCCTGGGGGTTGGCTGATCCTGAGATCCTGGTTTTTACCTTCAGATGGTAAACTCTCTCAGAGAGGAGAATGGCTGCTGCTCTCCTCCAACTGCTTGTGACCCAATTGGACCAATATAGAGGGGATTGGAGTGGGGAGAGGGCTAGCCTATGAGGACCTGGGAGCTGGCAGGTCTCCTCAGAAAGGCAGGTAGAGCTGTGGTTGGGCCTGTGCTCTCCTCTCACTGACACAATCCTTCTGGCTCCGCAGCTAGGCTGACTGCCTCAGATGCTTGGGTGCTAGGGTGAGTGACCCACCCGCCCCAGTATTTGTGGAGAACACACAGTCGCGGGCTCTGTTTGCAGTCAGTCTTGGCTCCTAATTGCTTTGCTGTGACTGGGTTAGGTCTCTGCCTCTCTGCTACAGTGCACACTGTGCCGCCATGTTGGGAACTCCGGAAAAAAAGAATCTCACTTACCTTTGCTCTTGTGGTGCGGCTATTTTTCCCTCTTGGGTGTACAGGTCCGCAAGCAGGCTGGATATGAGACAGACAGGCAGGGCTGCTGATCTGTGTCTGGAGCCGTGGGCTGGATCCGCTCCTGGGCTAGATCTGCTCTTGCCCTTGCCGGAGCTCCTTTCCAGACTGGTGACCAAGCTGGCTGATCTCAGGGTGGTGTTCCCAGGAACTGTGTGAGCTGTTTTACCTGGTGACCAGTCTCAGTGTTCGCCGCGGGAATTTAGACACTGTCTGTGTTTCACAGTCGGCTAGGGGACCTCACATTCACCTACTACTCAGATGCACTGCTCTATGGTCGGCGTCATCTTGGATCCGGGCCTGCTCACTATTTTGAACTTCAGTTCTTAGGCCTGTCGGGCAGCACCTCTCTGTACTCAGCCATCCATCTTATCCTGCTCTATTTCTCTGTTATATCCTATTATTTACCACCTCAAACATGTCTTCAACACACATACTTGCAAACATACTGCCTCCAAACATACATGATTTCCCTCAATCTGATTAATTTATCATGTATCTATTATTTTAATGTTTTTTAAAAATGGTGGTTGTAGTGGTTTAAATAGGAATGGCCCCCTATTTAAATGTTTGAATGCTTGGCCATAAGGAGTGGCACTATCGGGAGGTGTGGCCTGTTGGAGGAAGTGTGTCACTGTGGAGGCAGGAGCTTTGATGCTCAAGCTATGTCCAGTGTGACACAGTCTCTCCTTGCTGCCTGCCATGACTGTAATGGACTACACCTCTGAAACTGTAAACCAGTCCCAATGAAATGTTTTCTTTTATAAGAGTTGCCGTGGTCATGGTGTCTCTTCCCAGAGACAAAACCCTAAGACAACGGTGTACATGCCAAGGCATGCATATGGGATCAGAGGACAGTTTGCAGGATGTTCTTCCACCACGTGGATACTGGCTGTCAAGTGCTTGACAGCAAGCACAATTACCTGGTGTGCCATCTCTTCCAGTGTAAGATTTACCATGTTCATTTACTGATCTACACCAAATTTGTACACAGTATCCAGTGTGTGGCAAATGAAGTTACAGAAGATAATACTTGTAAAAAGAAATATATGGCTAATTAAGCTATTTAACCTGTATTTATATTGCCATTAATTTGTTCGGTGGCTGTTAATTCTTCAGCAGCCATTATAAACGAATACACAGAGACCGCATGGATTTTCACAAGCCTTGGCCTAAGTTGTGCAATCCTGGCCCATCTAAGCTAGCTCTTAATTCTATTACCAAAATATGACCCCATATATACATACGTCCCCTTGGACTGCCATTCTCCACGATATGCCGATGTCCCTGGCCATGTGGAATGAGGTTCCTTTTTCTAACCCATGGTGTGTGCCTCCTTCCTGCTGCTCCTGGCTGGAATGCTTTCTTTTCTTTTTTTTTTTTTTTTTTTTTTCCTAAAGCACAGGCTTCCTGCTCTAATCTCAGGAAGTCCCACCTTTCTCTTTCTTTCCCCAATCTCAGGCCTCAGCATTTTATTTAACCAACCAGAGTCAATATAAGTAACAGACAGCAAACAGGACCAATTAACATTTAGAATGCTTAGCATTACCCTAACAAATACTATTTAATTTTTAAGTGCCTCAAAATCAAGCAAATTAAATTGGTTAGGTGTAGGATTGTTTTTCTTTTAGGTTATTTTCATGTTCCCTGAATCACGGACCCAGGACCTTATGTATTGCTAGGCTAGTTAGCTAAGCACTCTACCATTATTTCACTCCTCAACTAGAAAACAGTAAAGATGAGAATAAAATAAAAATTTAGAGGAGCCGAAGCATGAGTGGACATGACAGTGTCACTGGGATCGGCTGCTTAACTCAGGTTAGAGAAGTCACTTCAGTGTGCATAATGCCTTGCATTGTTTTCTGTGCATCAGGCAGGTCTGTTCATGTGAACTTTGATAAGATTAGCTGCGAAGCAGGATTGACACACATAGAACTCACCAGACTGTGGCAGCATGCATGGGGCCGGCACAGGGCTGTGCCAGATGGGGTTCCAGAGCTGAGAGACGTGGACATATGTCCCCTCCCTAAGCTAGAAGCTATCTCCAATTGATAACCACTTGAAAATGAAAAATTAATTCTCTCCAAGGGAGTCTGAATGGAAACACCAAAGGGCAGGACCCATGCCCAGCAGTAAATGACCAACACAAAACGAACTCAGTGGTGACTTTGGAGGTTCTTTGTGTCATCATGTTAAGACAGGGCTGCTTTAAAAAACAAAACAAAACAAAAAAACCTTAAACGTCCTTTGCGTATTTATTATAGCTTCTGGTTTTTGTATTTTTATGGAATTGCTGTGTGTGTGAGCATGTGTGTCTCTTTGTGTATCTGTTTCTCATGCTTTTTCTTTAGCTCTCTTTCTGTTCATTTTGTCCTATTCTGGTTTGTTGTTTTATATTCTTTAGATACCTGTTTGTTCTAAGGAAAGACAGAAAAAAGGGTGTTGTTTCTGACTGGAGAGGAGGTGGGGAAGATCTCAGAGGTTTTGGTGTATGGGAAACTGTAAGTCAAATGTATTATATGAAAAAAATCTATTTTCAACTTTAAAAAATTTTAAGAACACTAAGCAGCAAAGAGCTCTGGGTAGTGGCATATGTCTTTAATGCCAGGAAGCAGAGGCAGGTGGATCTCTGAGTTTGGGGACAGCCTAGTCTACAGAAAACTGCAGAACAGCCAGAGCCACACAGAGAAAGTCTCCCTCAAAAAAACAAAACAAAAAAGAAGAAGAAAACGTTAGCTGTGAGGAGTGGTCACTGGATAGCGGGATAGACAACATAGGAAGTGCTGCCTTGGTGGGGTGTGTGGTGTGCGTCCATTTTCACCTTGGTTCAATGGCCAAGCAGAAGGTGAAAATACAAAGTGTGACAGAAATTGCCAGTGAAGCAGAGTCCCAGTGGAGGATCAGATCAAAAGAAGCAGAATTTGATTTAGTGGTGGAGTGTGCTTCTGCCCACAGGAAATCAGTTAAGAGGGCATGATCACATTTTGAGAGATCAGTTTCATGTTGAGAGATGTGGCTGAGGTTGCATGGCGAGTTCTGAGAGTGAAGACAGAACCTTTGTATAATCACTGGGACATACAGGACAGGGTTTGATGCTAATCGGCTCCTGGAATGATTCCTGAGCCATTCTGACAGTGTTAATAAAATAAAAAATACTAAATTTAAAATCACACCAACCTGAATACAATGCCATTTGGTTTCTATAGTTTTCAGTTTGAGGTTTTCATGGGAAGAGAAGTGGACTGAAGACATGGATAGGAAGGAACATCAGGCAGGTCACAGAGGCGTGAGATTAGGAGAAAGGGTGATGTCATCATGAGAAGGAAGAAAGGAAGAAAAAGGAAGGCTGGAATGATGAAAGATTACAGTGGCCAGAGATGGAAATGTGTATGTTTAAGACTTCAGCGATGAGGTGTTGTCATAAGAAATACGTTCAAGATCGGCCTCTGAACTCAGCTTTACTACCAGAATGAACCAGGTAAAGGAACATTGATAGACAAGTGTTGGGACAGAGAAAAAAAGATAACTTACTGTCAGAATGCCCAACAAAGGAGGGCAGAGTGTGACAGTAGTGAGGGGGACAAGGAAGTAATCACTCATCCCACAGTCTCAAGGGAAAAATTATTCATAATGGAATAAAAGGTCAACAGTTACCTTCTTCACTTTGAAGAAATGTCTCTTCTCTTCTGGAGTGTCTGCCATTCCTTTATTGAGTCCTATTGCCTGGGCTGTGTCCTGGCAGGTTTTGCTTTTTACGTTTGGGGTAGACACTGGGCCTTTAAAACAGGGCCTGCACTTTAAAATGCGATTATCTTATGAGGCAACCCTGCCTTTGCCTGTGTGCCTTTGACAAGTTACTTAGCTGATCTCTGCTTCAACGTCTCTAGTAATGATGCCTCTACTTGAGTTAACAAGCAGGGTACTCCAGATGGTCCCTCTCCTCTGTGTAATCATTAGTTTTGAGAGTCAATGAGCATACTTTAACTTACAATAACTACCAGTTACTGAGCGGCACCAAACAGCGTACTTCATGCACTAGCTTACCTAACTTGACTCTCCCAACACTGCTCTGAGGTTGATCATTTTAACATTTGCACAGGAGACGGTTTTAAAGAGTAGTAGTAAATTGCCATGCTAGTAAATACTGGAGCCGATTTTAACATTCAGTGTCATTTAATACCAAGTCCTCATTGTTCTATATGTCATAGATCCCAGCCACTACTTGCACGTATGTGTGAACAATTGATAAAATTCCTCTGACTACACAAGACATCTTAAGTAATTTACATGGCATCATATTTTTTCAAAAAAAAAATTTAATCTTTCCCCTTGTAACTGAGTATTGGTCACTTTCCTGGTATCTATTTTTGGATGAGTATTGTCATATTTTATAAATATGAGCAAGAATACCATCCACTAAGAATCTTAATGCCCAGAGTAACTCTTATTTTTAAAATAATCATAAAAAAGAAATTAAACTGAAAATAAAAGCAGAAGCCTTCCTCAGCTTTCAAGGAAAGACAGAACAAGCCTAAAATATATTCCACCTTTAAGGAACTTGTCATCCAAGTCAAGTCTGTTGTGTGGGCAAATCTCTGTGTATTATGGACACCCCTTAAAGATTAAGCATAAAATGTCCATAAATTAGATGCCCACAGTTTGGATCAAGGCTTTGGAATTAATTTTACCCCCAGACTTTCTAGGTGAAAGCCAGAAGCCCAGTGTGTGATAAAATCGTAAACACAAGGGGGATGGTTTTCCGACTAATGCGACTCAGAAGTTTTTTTTGATGAGCGTTTTCTTTGGCTCTTAAGGCAGAATGCGCTGCGTTTGGGGAAACAGCTGGAGAAGCCTTTTAATCGTCCTGTTTTCTTAACACCGGAGCAGGATCCTTTGCGCTGTTTCCTCTCCCGGTCTTTCCCGGTTCACTGCAGGTCATGTGATAGTTGTCACGTGACTCGGTCAAAGGATCTTTTCCTCTTAACCAGCTTTGAGGGGAAAAAAAAAGCGAAACTGTTCTCCAATTAAAGCTGCTAACGTGTACTCCCCCGTTTCCTTGTTGGGTTTTCTCGTTCGTTGCTGCTCCTGCAGGAACAAAAATGAGTGGTAAGATTTGCTGTTTTTAAACATTTCGCTTTTATTTTAAAATATAGGAAGCTTAGTATTAATCCAAAGCCGCGTTATGTGCTTTTAATATCAAATCTGTTCGCTATAAAAACACTATAAATTGTTATGTGGTTGTGAAAATTGTAGACTGTATTAGCTAGAGTGATTTTATAGTTCACAGCATGTCCTATTCTGGCCTCTTGATTTTATTCGTGTTTTTCTTTTAAGAGCGGTCTGAAAATTGGCATCAGATAATTTGGAAGCCATTGTGCACGCTGGCAGTCAGCAGCCCGTTGCATTTTCAATTTTAAATGTTTGAATAAAATTGTAGTTTTTTTTAAAGAATTGTATTAAGTATGAACGTAGATCAATAAGGAAACAATAAGTTTAGTTTATATTAGGTAAAATTATTTGGGTATTTATTGATGGTACTTTTAAAAATTGGGGTGGGGAGTTTCTCAAATTTAAGGCAAATGACAAATAGTCTTTTGCAGGTTTTTAAAGTAAGAAGTAAACCCTTAACAATAATGCAATCACTCCGTGGTTTGGGACAGATTTTGCCTAAAGTTTGAAAATTGTGAAGGAGCTATAGGTGTGTCTACAGTTGTTCAGATGCAGCTTTCTTGTGACAGGTGAACATGTTATGTGCTCTCTATAGCACGTTTGGCTTCTTCTCTGGACACAGTCTGCATACAAATTCAAGACAGTTTGTGGTTAATCTTCTAGAACTTACTGAGTTACAAAGTAGTGTTGGACCTAGGAGGTAATGGAGCACTTGTGTTAATAAGTGTGCAGGGGTTTTAGAGTTCTGTTATTATAAACATACGGCAAGTACAATGGTGCTATCAGCATTGTGTATCTGAATATCAGTACTTGGGTTTACTGTTTATGTGTTGAGGATGTTGCAGGTTTGTTTTCAGTGTTGAATATATCCCACCATTATTTTAGTACTGATAATTTGCCTTTAAAAAAATCTAACCATCTGGCATTTCTGCCTCCTAATTAGAAAATTTCTTAAGTAGTTAAGTGATCACATCATAAAGGAGTCTTTTGTGCAAATTTTGTGCACCTAAATGATGAATTGTTTTAGCAGCTATTAAAGTAAAAAAAAACTACTTTACATGTCTGTACATACCTGTAATCCTAGCATTCTGGAGGCTGAGATAGGAGGGTGGAGAGCTTGAGGCCAGTTTGAACTACATAGGAAGATCCTGTCTCAGAAGAAACAACAAACAAAGCACAATATTGTGCCCTTTGAATTGTAATTGCGGTATTTTATATAGTTACATAGTCTTATTTGGAGTGAAAAGGGGCCAACCCACAGCAGCTGTGTGTGCTGCAACTGTGAGTGCATTCAGCTGGGAGTGTTTACTCTAATAGCGGCATAGAAACAAAACACCTGTTCTAAGTGTTCTGCAGATGCCTGTCTGCTCTCTTTCATTTCTCCATCACCTTCAGCAATCCCTATCTAACCTTAGTGACTTGACATAAAATTAAACTTTGCAGCCCCTGAGGTCTAAGATTAGTACATACTGAGAGCTTAGTAAGTGTTAATTTCCTCTATGAAGAATACAAATGCCATTTTCAGTAAACTCTGCTTTTCAGCCAAGTTTCACATTTTATAAATATCTAAGGCAGTTCTTAGAATTTGAAAGGCTAGTTTACTGGTTTATATAAATTAGTTAGTGAATAAAAATTAGTGTACAACTGTTCTCCTTTTTCCAGAGAGCAGAAAAGTTGTGTTTTGAATGAGTCCTTTCTGGGTAGAGATTTAAAAAGACTCTCACAAGTGTTATTTAGTAAACTAATTGGTGATGTTTACTTAAATTTAGAATTGTGTTTCTGCTTTCTCTTCTGTTTTTCAAGGAAATAAAAGCAAAGTTAGCCTTAATTTCCTTACAGGCAAGACCTAATGACTCATATCAGTTTCCAACAGTGTGTAGCATTTCACTGTTCCTGTGATGTTTATCCTGAGAAATGAAACTGTTAGTTTTTGTTTTTTGGGTTTTTTTTGTTTGTTTGTTTGTTTGGTTTTTGGTTTTTAATTCCAGCTCTGCCACTACCACTTGGGCAAACTTAAGTTCACTCTGTCACATTTTCTGTCTGGAAAGTGTGTTTTTATATATATATATATATATATATATATATATATATATATAAATATAATTGCTTGATTAAATGATTATGAAGAGAAAATATACGTTAAAAACATAGCTTATAGTGTTAGTGATTTACAGTTAAGATAATTAGAGGGGCTGGAGAGGTGACTCGGGGTTTAAGAGCACTTGTTGCTCTTACAGAGGACCTGGCTTCAGTTTCCAGCACCCACATAGTGGTTCACAACCATCCATAACTCCATTTCTAGGCCATCCAGCGCTTTCTTCTGACCTTCACAGGCACCAGACACTCACATGGTGGACAAGCACACTTGTAGGCAAAACACTCAGACACACAAAATAAATGTTTTAAGGTAATATTCAAAAGAACTTCATGTATTTCGGAGCTGTGATGTTTCTTAGTTATAGAGCACTTGCTAGCCATGCCTGAGCACTGTGGCTCCATGCATTTGCTAGGTTTCTTCTGGACAGGAGTATAGTTGACATTTGTATAGACATACATAGTGTACTACAAACGTGTGCATTCCGTCTGCTTGCTTTTTAGTAGCCACGTCAGTCCTTACTCTGCCTCCCCCGTTCTTCCATCTCTGGTCTTTGCTCCCCTTCTACTTTTCCCTCCTTTTCTCCATTTACTCTGTTCCCTCCCTTCCTGCTTCTCTCTTGTCTTTTTCCTCTTCTTCTCCCCCCACCCCTTTCTCTTCAGTTCCCCTTGATTTAGTACTTTTCTTCTCGAAGTCCATTTTTCCTAACATTCTCTTTTCTCTTTCTTCATTTCCCCATCACCCCAGTTGCTCTATCCTCCCCTCTCTTCTTCCCTAGAAAGGCTGGAATCAGGATTTGCTGGAAGCCACTTGCTTTTCAGTGCTGGCAACCTGAAGAGTGGTGACCCTGACCTCACCAACAGACTTGTGCATGTACAGGGGTTGCCCCCCTCCAAGCATTTTTTTACCAGCTATGACTGACAATTTTTCTTCTTAGAAGGGGTAATTTCTCTTTTAAGATGAAAAGATTCCTTTCAGATGATTCAAAACTGGTGCGTGTGGGACACTGCAATATAAAGTTACTGGGTGAAAAGATCCAAACATGAAGTATTTTTCTAAAAGGTCATTTAAAGCAAGAAAGGTTTTTGTTCCCAAAAGAATAAAGCCTTCTAAGAGTGCTTATTTTATTCCCAGGAAGGTGAAAAGAAAATAAGATAGTATTTATAAAGGTCACCTGAAAAGATGACACCATAAAAGTAAAGACAATGTGCAAGTGAAGCTCAAATGCCTTTAGAATGTGTTTGTCTGTATTTGGGAAACTAAGCTCTTCTCAGAGCAAATGCATATGTACACTCCGCTGCCTGTTCTCAGCCTCACCGGCAGAACCGCTTCCCACTGCACAGGTCCCGGTCCCAACCCTTTAGAGACCTTGCTGTTTCTCCTCCCACTGCTCCCCTTCTGCCTTTTTTGTTGATTTTGTGTGTGGGGGGGGGTTCCTTTTGTATTTTTAATTGATTTTTTAAAATACAAAGTTCAGTTTGATTTTCCTACTTGCACAATCATTAGAGTCACATGGGGTATTTGTACAGTAAATACAATGATTTGAGATTATAAACTGACTAGGCATTTCTGTTGGCGAGCCTGTAAATCTTGGATTTTAAGGGCTACCCATAAGTATAAGCCCTGGGAAAGTTTGAGAAATGTAAGTGCACTAAAGTTATATGCTTTATAAAGTAAATGTGACATAAAAACACAACTTGTTTATATAAAATATTATGTATAGACTCTTTTTTTTGCCTGTCCATGAGACACTTTGCCCTTGTGGTGCTGCCTTGTAGGCCCCCAGTGTATGAGGAGGCTCTTGGCCCTCATATGACTGCTGAATTGGGGTGTGGGACTGTTATGTAGGGACACTCCACTCCAGAGGAGTGGGATGGAAGGGAGAGGGGGTAGAGGGTGGGAGGGCGGGACTGGGAGGGGTGGAAAGAGAGTACTATGATGGAGATGTAACCTGAAGTAATAAATAAACATAAAAAATACTATGTAAAAACAAAGTAAATGGTATATAAAAACTTGGTAATGTTAATTTCTTTCCATGGTATAATATTACAGCCACTGTTGGCTTAATGTTTAGCTTAGGTGAAGTAGTCATTCTGTTCTCCGCTTTACCTTGCTAACCCTGATGGATTATTGCATCATTTCTGTAACCCATTCAGGTCCTGCTCAGGTTCCAATGATGTCCCCAAATGGTTCTGTGCCTCCAATTTATGTGCCTCCAGGATATGCCCCACAGGTATGTTTTTTTGTGTTGTATTTCTTTATATATGTATCTAATGATAATGTTATTCTCTTTGACTTTAATTCTGGTTTAAAAAAAATGTTAAAAGTTCTGGACATTATCCAGACAAGTATGTTCTGTAAGTCCATTTCAGATATTTTACTATGTTTAGAAAGGAGGGAAAATACATTGGTAGTGCTCACCACTCAGTGTTGCCTTTGGACATTAAATCAAAAGAAATTTTAGAGCTTTGTCTCCTTGAATACGCAAATTGTGTAACTAAGTTAACTTGCCTACACATGGCTTTTTAGATCATTGACTTTAAAGTAATCCAGGATAGTGCTTCCAGCCTTGTTTCATAGAAAGGCTTTCAGATACAGCCAGTAATCATATAGACATACTGTGGTGATCAGAATTTGTTTTCATGTCTCCTTACTTAGCCCAGACTGACCTCAGACTTACAGTCCTCCTGCCTCAGTGTCCTGAGAGCTGGAATGCAGGTGCTTGACACACTACCTGCCTCTCGTAGATGAACACTTGACCCTGCAGCCCTGAATCTGAGGAGACCATTGTTATCCACAGCATAGCCTGTCCATACAGTCCTAAGACTGAGGAGACCACTGCCATCCAAACCATCACATGAATTGCCAAACTCTGATTTAAAGAATGAAGTATAGTTAGATTGAACATTCAGGCAAATGAAATTAGATCGTACAACTGAGGTGTTCATTGTTTTCCACTACTGAGAGTCTTTATAGTCTGTACTCATTTCATCTAATCCCTATTAAGGAATACTCACATTCTCTTCTTTTTTTTCCCCCTTTCATTCATTTATTTCTTCAAGTTACATCTCAATCATAATCTTCTCCCACTTCCCCATCCCAGTCCCACCTTCCTAACCTCTTCCCCCTCACCCTTCTTTGTGCTTTTTTTTTTAATTTAATGTGTATCTTTTCCTCCCCAACAGCTCCCCTTTTAGTCCAATAAATGGCTCTTTTTCTTATAACAATAAATACAGTACAAAACAATAAGAATAATTAGGCCACAATTAGGAAAATTATAAGGTATAACACACATTTCCAATTGTCCAGTCTGTACATATTTGGCAACTGATATTAGTATGAGTTTGAAGTTCTATACCTAACTCAGTTTCCATCCTAACTTACATGAGATTGGATATTTAAAAGTACCCTGTAATATTTGTAGAATCACCTCTAGTCACTATACTACTTTACTTTAATGCACTGAGCCCTTCATTTATTATAGTTCACATTCTACTTATAGGTTTAACTAACACTGCTCACTGCTGAATTCCAGACCTAAACTCTTTTTTTCCCTGTCTGATCTCTGTAACTTTTTAAAAATTAGAAAGCATTGATGTGATTTATTCCATATATTGTTGACTATAATGTCTGCTTTTTCTTCTGCTCTGTTACTCTTCTTCAGAACTTTATTCACTTAGAGATTGTTCTCAGGCATAATTCAGTTCACACATTTACTGAGTGTTATCATTCCAAACTGTGTTACGTGTTGCTGACATAAAGATGAGTGAGACAGTTATTCCAGCTACAGGGTATTCTTGTAGAGGTGGTTGCTTGTTTTGGTTGGTGGTGGTAGTGGTTGTCTATTTGGGGTTTGGCTTGCTGTTTGAAACAGGGTCACCCAATAGCCTAGACTGGTCTTGAATTGATGGTCCACTTGCCTCTGTTACCTAGTTTTGGAATTACAGGAATGAATCCTGTGCCTACGCCCTCATCTTACAGAACTTTTTATTTTATGGCATCTCTCAGCCTTCTCATTGCTCTCAACCATGTGTGTAGAAACAGATTTTCCAAGCCTTTAGTGACCATTCCTGGCATACCATATATGTTTATGACAGTTTGTTAATTAATTTTCTTTCTTAGGAAGATGATGAAGTTTAGCAGTTCTTATAGACAGCAGTGTTCTACAGATGTGTAGTGGTGCGCATCAACTATCCTTGAGAATGAAAGACTCTACCTCCCTGTGAAGTTTGCAAGATTTCTGTAAGAAGAGGCAAACAAAAAGAATAGTGAACAGATTAGTGTATTAAAAGGAGAGTGAAGGCAAAAGTGAAAGTTTGGTTGTATTCTATAACAGCATGGTGACCCTGTCTTCTTGAGCCAGACATTGTGGCTCATAACTACTAATTCAGCTCTCCAGAGGTAGAAACAAGATGGCCATGTTCAAAGCTAGCCTGGGATATAAGGAGGAGCTCCCTTAACTGTTAATGCTTTGTTTGTTTTAGTGGCATGGGGTGGTTGTTTAGATGAGAGGGTTTCTGGAGGAATTTAGATTTTGTAAAGTAGAGGAAAGACCCATGTTAGCTTAATTGTGAGTCTCAAGTTACTCTTTTAAGCTGTGCTTGCTATTTCAGTTTACATTATGTCAGCAGTCAGTGGTGAATCAGTGTATTCTTCAAAGCGTCTGTATCCTAGCTGGTTCACATGCTGTCTTTGGAAATTAGCCAGATGGGAAGACTAGAAGAGAACTTAGAGGATGAGAGGGCAAAGGCTTGCTGACTTGCTGGTGTGTGTGTGTGTGTGTGTGTGTGTGTGTGTGTGTGTGTGTGTGTGTGTGTGTGTGTGTGTGTGTGTGT
>CAJQZJ010034389.1:909743-923860 GCA_907164525.1 Lophiomys imhausi
GTGTGTGTGTGTATGTGGTGTGTGTGTGTGTGTGTGTGTGTGTGTGTGTGGTGTGCGCCTGCTTGTGTGTGTGTGCATCCTTAGGTATATAAGGATTTTTCAACAGAGTGCTCATACACTAATGTTAATATTTAAGAACTTCAAAGTAAGGAGGTTGGTTGCTAAACCTGGGGAGGAAGCAAAGATTGGAGGAAGTCATCCTAAGAGTCAGTGTGGTGATGAGAAGAAAGGAGAAGTGAACTTTCTGTTGAGCTGAAAGTATGGATTTCTATCATATCGTTTCTTTAAAAAACCCAGTACTAGTTCAGGTACTGGGGTGGGGTGGGGGAATTTACCCTAGACTTTCCTTGTGGCCAGCAAAGCACAAATACAGTATAAAATGCCAAACACTGAACACAACCTGTCTGTCCTCAGTAGAGGAAATAGGACTTTGGCTGATTAAGATTAGGTGGTATTTATGGTTAAGGAATTGGTTGTCTGTATTATGAGTTTTATTAACTTACTGCTTTCACTTTACTCCGCACAGCCAGTGTCCCAGCTGATGTGAAATTCAGTATTCTGAATAAAGTTGCCTGTTTCTTAGCAGCTAGGCCTCTGGAGACCTGAGGTGGTGTTGAGGTCTCCAGGCCTTGCTCTAAAGTTCTAGCTCCCTAAATTATTCCTTGAAGTGCTGACATGCTCTTTGTTCTTCTGGTTCTGGTCCAGCTCTTTGTTGTTTTGTGTTGATTTTTGGTTTGGTTTGTGTTTCCCAGTGGCATTTCTGGGGTTTTATTTTTGTAATTGTGATAAAACACATAGCATACATATTACCAGCATAACTACTTTTAGGTGTAGGACTCAGTAGCACTGAACATGTTCACATTTCATCATCCACTGCAGGAATCCTCACATTGATTAAACTAAAGCTGTGAACTTCCTTAATAATAACTCCCCATTCTCCTCAGCGTATCATCTGATTTAGTAAGAACATGGCATTTGGAGCCAAACTGCCTGACTTCTAATATTAGCTCCTGCACACTGCTACCTGTGTGGCCCTGGGCAATTTATTTAACATCTCTATATCTGGATTTGTCCATCTGAAAACAGAGATAATCATACCTGACTTACAGTATTGTTATAAGAAATAATTTATAATGCACAAACTATGGCATGATGCATCTTGACGGCGACTGAGAATCAGTGGAGCAGGAGCTCCAGGAAGGAGTGCTGATTAAGACTGTGGGGATCTGGAAAGGTCCATGGAAAGGCAGCGGGAACCAGCCAAGCCCTCCCACCCCCTTACGCTGTTGTCTGCATCTGTGTGATGCTCGAACTGCTTGCTCACCTGTAACAGATGAGAGTAGCATCTTTGCTAGAGCACTAGAGGCATGCCCTTCAGCTTGTTGAATGTTATTGTTCTAGCATTGTCCCGCTCTGTGCCAGCATGTAGCGGCTGCTCCCACCTAAAACAGTGAGAACAGCACTTCTCCAGTCCACTGTTTTCATAAGCCACAACCCTGTTTCTGTACTGCCCTTTGCAAGACTTTCCGAAATTGTGCTGTTAGCTCTAAATCTCCTGTCCACTTTCTCTTTTAAACTCACCCCAGCCAGTTTTGCCTCTGATTATTCCAAATCATGGGGTCACAGTTATAACCTGTTAGCAAAATCAGTGGCCAATTCTTACTGTCCATCCACCTGACCTATTAGCTTTTGACACAATTGAGCCTTCTACCTTGACACATTTCACCAAACTCCACAAAGGAGCTGTGGTTTCCTCCTACTTCCTAGGCCGCCCTTTGATCTTTCTGGAGCTGCAAATGATTCTTATTGATCTAGTAAACATTTCTGGCTAGATGTCTTAGAAATTTATAAAACTCTCACCTCTGAATCCTGAAACTCTAAATGATCGAAATAAATCCTGAAACTCATAAATACTCACCTTGTTCTGTGTCCAGCCTTGCTCACCACAGTTAGTGAAGTAGTCTTATCCCTGATTGCCACATGGAATCATCAGCTAATCTGCTTTTAAATACATGTAAGTTTGGATCACTTCTGACCCATCCTTGCCTCTCCACCTTGGGCTAGCCCACTGTAGCCACAGTAGCCCACCATCAGCTTTGGCCCTGATGACAGTGGTGGCTCTCAGAAGTTTCCCATGTTCTTATCCTTGGTGTCTCTATTCTCAATTCAGCAGCCAAAATATTCCTAGTAAATGGAAGGTTGTATCAAGATTTCTAGACCTGCTTCAGAGGACATTTTCTCTGGTATTTTTGCACAGGAGTAGTCCCCTGTGTTACTAGACAGTTAGCACCATCCATCTCTGGCCTCTGTGTCCCACTAGTACTGCAAAATGTCTCCAGACACAGCCAGATGTTCTCTGGAGGACAGGGTGGACTCTGGATTAGAACACTCTAGGTTATATCACTGTGGTGCACAGAACTCCCTAAATTATCCATTCCTTTGTTTTGTTCAAAAACATTTTTATAGTTGATGAAGAGATAATGTTACATCTGGATTTGAATGGATAGGTAGGATTCACGTGCGTATAGATTAAGAGAAAACAAAATGGAGAGAAAAATAAACTCAACAAAAGTACAAGATGCAGAATGATAAGTCATTGTGAAGTCTGCCCTGACTACCGTTAGGGTTCAGAATTTGGTGAAGAAGAAAAAAGTGAGTAGAAAGGTTGACTCTGGAGACAGCTCACTGGCACTCACCTCAGAACCATGTGAAAGCCTGGGAATGCAGAAGCAGGGGAAGCTGGCTGATAAGACTCTGATCAGCAAGCTTTGCGTTGATGAGAGACCCTGCCTCAAAACAATAAGGTGGAAGAACAGTTAAGACTCCTGGCATTAGCCAGGCCTCCACCTGTGCACACATGAGAAGATGCAAACATGCCATACCACACAAGCACACGAAGAGGGAAAAGGTAATTGGAGCAATTCTGACAACTAGGGATCTTTTCAGAGGTAGTTGTCTTCTAGGAGTTATTACAAACCAGCAAATCATGTGATACATCAACTAAATACCTAAATCACAGCTCAGTGTTTGTTCATCGTGTAGCTGTGCTCCTGTTAGTATTTTAAGATTGACATTAGATAACATTCATATTGTATAGTAAGAGCTACTTTGTTGTTCAGGCTGATTTAGTTCCTACTGTGTTGAGTAAATTTTTTTCATGGTAACTCTCAATATTTTGAATCCTAATAGTGCACAAGTTCTTACTTTAAGTGCATGCATTTGAAAAGAGTCACTTATTCCTTCAGAAGAGACTTTTGTAACCTGATGTTCATTTTATAGGTTATTGAAGACAATGGTGTTCGAAGAGTCGTTGTGGTTCCACAGTCCCCAGAGTTTCATCCTGGTGGCCACACAGTTATCCACCGCTCCCCACATCCTCTTCCTGGTTTCATTCCCGTCCCAACCATGATGCCTCCTCCACCACGCCATATGTACTCACCAGTGACTGGAGCTGGCGACATGGCAACACAGTATATGCCACAGTATCAGTCTTCACAAGTATATGCAGATGTAGGTAAGATATCTCAAAGCATCTCTGCCTTGTTGGGGTGGCTAGCCCTTACTTGCATATAAAAGATGCTCTTTTCATGTCATATGAAGGAAACAACATGTGATCATGATGGCACAGTGACTTTCTGTTACTCAAGCACTATTTTGGAACTTTGTCTTCGTGATGCAATAGGTCTCCAGCAACAATTATATAAACAGAAAATCAGAGAGGAAGTAATTTCCATCAGACAGGAGTCATTACATTGTAGTATAATGCATTGGCAGGGTCACGTTAGACAGCAGGTCCCCTCTGAGGAAATCTTCAGCAATTTTTTTAAACTTTTAAAAGTTTTTGATGCTACTACAAAAAATTCCTGAGTTCTTTGAGGAATTGAGGAGTCCAAAGTGAGGTATAACCCCTACCTTCAATTAATAAATTACTAAAAAGACAAGACTACCACACACACACACTCACAAACTCAATAATAATATTTGCTATGGCTTTAAACAATACCTTTATACTTGTAGCTCAAGTTTTATATCTTCTACCAGAATCCTTTTAGCCCCAGACTTGTATCTTTCTACCTTTCTGATACTCCTTTGTATTCTGTTGCCAGGACATATCTACATCAATTTCAATTTAAATGAAAACTGTGCAGCACAGACTCTAAGTAGTAAGTAAAAATGGGCACAGTTACAATTCACAGTGCTGTGAAGGAAAGTGAAGGCACCATGCACAAACCAGCTAAGGGATGATGGAAGACAAGAAATGCATCACCTTCGAGGCCCTCTCTTCAGGAATGTGACACTAGCTCTGAGGAGTGAGAGTGCTGGTTTTCTACTCAGTAAACACTTCCTTCCATTCATGTGCTGTATAGCTTCCCATGTGACCTAATGAAACAGCCATACTGTTACTGAGCTCGAACTTCATTGTACACCTTACTTAAGAATGCATTAGCTCATGTCATCCCCAGTCATATTCCCAAAACACAGAAGAAGGAGCTGAGGTTCAGAGCGATTCGTCTCTGATAGGTCACGTTAGGTAGTTAAGTGGCTGCTGGGGTTTTAATTCTCTCAGATCTACTCTGTTACAGCATAGTCTTTAATTTCTCCATGGTTACTCTTATTTTATCTTCAATAATAGATAAAATGTAAGTACGTCTGAGCAGCCAAACTACATTTTAAAACCAGGTACTAATTATGGTTTTTTGGTGTTTCTGTAACTCACATAACATTAGCCATTTTTAACTTTCAGTGGATTTTTCTGTTTACTGTGTTATACAAAGAGTAGAATAAACGAATATACATATATTTTTTTTTCTCTACAGATTATCCTCTATCTGGAATGTTTTCAGATTTGGATATTTTACATACACAGTGGGATCTAAAGAATTGTACCACAAAATTCATTTATATACATACCCAAATAATAATTTTCATATAGTACCTAGTAGTTTTGCACAACCCATCACCATTCAGGTATAGAATTTCCTACTTGTGTCGTATCAGCACTCAAAGTTCCAGACTTGGGAGCATTTCAGATTTCCATTTCTTAGATTAGGGACTTGTAATTCTAAGCCATTCCTGCCATCTCAGAAAGAAGCCTTACACCTACCTGTCAGTAGTCTAGCCTAATTTCTTCTTTTGTCCCCAGTCCTTCATCTACTGTTTTGTTTTGTTGTTGGTGTTTTTGTTTTGTTTTGCCTGGTTCAGCTTTTCACTGGCACATGCATAGCATTGTATGTATAGCGTTTAAAATGTTCGTGTAGGATGTGATATTTTTTTGCCTGGGTTTTTAACGTAAGGTTTAGCCATGTTGTGACATGCAGCAGCACTTCTGCTCTGTGGTTGGATTTTAGATTTGGTGTGTGTGCATACCACACTCTGTCCATGCCTTCATTAGTTGGTGACATTTGACACTTTTCACTGTTGGTGAATGATGCTGTTGCAAACATTGTGTGAAGTCTCTGTGCTGCCACGTTTCATATGTGTAAGTCGAAGGGCTGAGACATGTGTGAAGGGCAACTGCCACAACTGTCTTTTCACTAGTTCCACCATTTTCTGTCCCTATGAGCAGTCTATGAGGGTTCCAGTTTTTCACATCCTTGCTGAAATATGCTCTTTCATAACCATCTTATTGCCTGTGACTTTTATCTCATTTTTTGTTTTGAATCCCTTTTCTTAGGTTGTTGATGCTCATTGGTCATTTGCTTATTCATTCTTTAATATAATTGGAATTTTATTGTTATGTGTTTTGTATAGTCTGGATACAAGTTGTTCATCAAATCCATGGCTTGAAGATATTCCCCCCATACGGCTTTTCACTTTCAATGTGGTATTCCTTGATAAAGGGTCCTAATTTTGATAAAGTCCTGTTTTGCTTTGTTTGTGTTTTTTATGTCTTATCTAAAAAATATTACCAAATCCAAGGTCATGCACATATACTCCTTTGTTTCTTTCTGAGAGTTTTGTAGTTTCAGCTGTACCTTGGAGTATTTGATTCATATGTAGTGTAATATAAGAACCACACTTACTCTTTTATGTGTAGATATCCAAACTCCTGTTTTTATTATCTAATTATATTATGTATATCCTTATAATATTCATTTCAAGAATATTATGCTAATTTTCCTAAAGCACTGCTAAATTAAAATTATTTCCTTTACTGTGTCTTATTAGTCTTTTCTCTTATTTTCCTCAGTACATATTTCAAATATAAAATTAAAAAATAGTTGTCCAATGAATTTCTGATTGCTAACTCCTACAGCTTTTTCAGTGATGATTTCTTATTTTAGAATCATAATTTAGACTGGTACCATCTCTTACCTGTTTTATATGTTGTGATTGAAAGAAGCTTAGAAGTGATGGCTTGTGGTAGAGTGGAGGAATAACTGTGAGCAGGGCAACCTGGTCTCGCTCTTCACTGGCCAGCAGACCACCATGCTGTTTCTCTGCAGAGAGAGAGAGAGAGAGAGTTGGGGAAATGGTAAAGGAAGAAATGTCTGACATGCATAGAGCTGTAACCAAGTCGTGAAGCTTGATTCTGTCAGTGGGGACATAGAAATAGCTTTGTATTGCAAAGTTACTACTCATAATATTTTATAATAAGTTTTATATGATATGATAGGCTTACTACCTGTAGTTTTATTATGACATAGATTCATTGGAGAATGTGGTATTTTTAACACTTGTGTTTTACTTCTTCTAGATGCCCACTCTACACATGGCAGGTCCAGCTTTAGAGATGAAAGGTCTAGTAAAACATATGAACGTTTGCAGAAAAAATTAAAGGATCGACAAGGAACACAGAAAGATAAAATGAGCAGTCCACCACCATCACCCCAGAAATGCCCTTCTCCCATAAGTGAACACAATGGACTCATAAAAGGGCAGAATGCCAGTGGTATGAACACAGGATCGGCAAGAAACAAGTCAGGGCGAGGGAGAGGTTGTATGCAGGTTGATCCAGAAATAGAAGGTAACGCTTGACGCAAGCATCTCTGATATTTTTCATCATTTAGACTGCCAAAATTATATGCTCACCTTTCTGCTGTCTCATCCTGGACCACTTAAATTCATAGCTTAGCACTTTCCTAACTGTGGAAATGTTTTATAATCTTAATGATTGTTAGACAGCTGCTTTAGCATTTGGGAAATCTCGATTAAGTAATTTCACATTATGATAAGTGTAATTAGTTGAGAAGTTTCACATGATAGAACTGATTAACCAAGATGCCATTTCTTCATTTCTGGTCCTATGATATGGCTTTCTTGCCTTTTACCAAAGCTTTGTTTTCCCAACCGCTGTACAAATGAGTACATGAAAACTTCTGTCTTTAAGCAGTCCTCCCTGCCTTAGTTAGAATAGAGCAGTCTCTTTCCTTCTGCTTCAGGAGTTTTACTGCTTCTTTGACTCCTTCCCCTAATGTGCAACTGTCACCTTATCAACACTGAACACTACTTTTTAATGTGTCTTAGACTCAAATCTCTGTAGAGTAGATACAAGCTGAGTTAGACTGTAGCCTGTCTTTGCTGTGTCTAGAGTGTGAGGTCCTTGCCCAGGTACTTTGACTATAATGCTAAGCCCCTCACTGACACCTGTCTTAATTTCCATAGATTTCCTTGATACTGTTACCTGTTTTAACTTCCAAAGGTAGACCATACTGTATTTTAAGTTTCATCAAATGTGCCTGTGAGGCAGACTAACATGCCTTTTCACAAACACTAACACCGTAATTCTCTTACTCCTTAAATGTACTTATCTAAAGTGATTCTCCTGGTTCTTACTGTGTTGAATTATCAAATGATGCAGCTGATTAATGTGACAGCAACTAGGATGCTTCCAACTTTGGGAGCAGTATCAAAATGACTAATTGTATTCACCTTCATCTTCCTTAATGTTTTCATTCCTCATATCTTAAGCAGTACTTTAATAGCTTCATGGTTTATGTTAACATTTACTAAAATATTCTCCAGTTTTTAAGACTGTCTGAATATCTTTTCTGCACTGATGTTCTGAATAAATTGGGCTAAAGTTTTTGGTTTTTGTTTTGTTGTTATTTTTTTATGTCAGTGGTTGCTATGAATTACAGCAGATTACTTCTGTCTGGGAGATCATGGTTAAATGTTTAGTTCATCAATTAAAGTCAGGTGTAGTGATACATGTGTGTAATCTTAGCACTTGGAAAGCTGAGGCAGGAGAGCTGTAAGTCCCAGACCATCTTAGACTATACACTGAAACCAAAAAAGAAAAATGAAGAAGATGGTGTGAGATGTTAAACAGAAGCTTTCCAGAGGCAGCGAGAGGGTCTTTTACCATTGGGAATGAAAGTCCACTTTGTGTTAAGAAAGCCACTGTTAAGGTGACTGTACTCATGCATACTTCCATGTGAACCGCACACGTGCATATTTACATGTGCACAATACACATGCTCACTGTGTGAGTGGTATTAACAGTTAAAATAGAAACTGAAGCAGATGAATGGTGAGGGCTACAGATGCCTCTGTGTGAATAAGGATAAAAACTAGAAAACAACTAGAGAAAAGGAAGAGAACTTTGTGTTTAAGGTTTTTATTTTTTCTTTTTAAAGAAAAAGATGAAGAAACTAAGGCATTTGAAGCATTGCTTTCCAACATTGTCAAACCAGTGGTAAGTATCTCATGTATTTTTCTCATCTTTTAGTAAATTCGTATAGAATTTTGACATTTTCATTCAGGCTTTTGTGTCAACTGCATAGAAATGTGAGGCCAATAGTAGCTCATCATTGAGTGAGGGTTTTAAAACAGGCCTTCCTCAGAGACAAGAAGGACATGCATACTTCCCAGGTCCTCCTGCCACTATGTGCAACCAGATAAGTTAGAAAATATGCATGTGAACAGAAAAGACTTAATTAAAGTTTTGTGTCCATTCCAAATGGCCCATAGAAAGGCCGTGCAAGAGAGTAAATATTCATTCTCAGTGGATAATGTTCAAACCCGTGAGATACCGGGAGCATTCCACTGACACTTGGAAGAGTCAGTGATGTGTACTCCTGGGCTCATGTTTCCCATGCGAAAATTACAGGGACAAAATGCTTACTGCAGCACTGATGTTCACAAAAAGTAGAGCAAGAAATGCACATTTGTGATAGTTTTGCTCAACAAACTATGAAGGAAGCAGAAGTAGGCAAAGGTGCTTTTGACAAAATAGGGGGGAAATGCTAGGAACCAAATTATTTGGACACCATAATTACAAATAAATCAATAAAACAGTCTTAGAAAAAACTTTCTGCAAAGTAGTAACACATCAAATTGTCAAACACTTGTTCTGACTCGTCCTTTTCTTCCTCTGCTTTTTAAGTGCCCTGCTCAATTTTATAAGCACGCTAACAGAGAGGCTAGTAATTAAGATTTAATCCCAGCTCTTATGCTGAGGTCCCAGCCTAACACACAATTCTTTATAGCCATTCCTCCATCACCATCACCGTGTTTAGTTGCCTGGGATTCCTACTTATCCTTGGAATCCATTTCTGTGAGTCCAACTATCAATACACTGTTTTTTGTCCCCCCCTGAATAAAAATGAAATCATAGTCTGTAGTTCCATGACTTGTTTATCTCTTAACTCTGTATGGCTTGTGTTCCTATGTCTTGTTATTCTTTAAGAAGTTAACCTACTCCATCCATCCATCCATCCATTTCTGAAACTTGTAGACCTCATAATAGCATCCATACCTGTAGTTTTTTATGATAGCTATTTTTATTATTTCAAATTTCAATATTAGCTTCCTTGTTAACATGGTTTTCCACAGCTCCTGAGAGACTAGTTGTACATTATGCTATTCATTCATTCATCCAGAAAACATTTACTAAGCTTTTTCTGTATGTTAATAAGTAAAAATGTACAGATAAGTCTAGTATGAAAATAGAGTAGTGTGAAAAGTAATGTGCTAAATAAAGCAATGAGGAAAATTTCTCTGGGCTTCTGAAGAGTGTGGGGCGGGGAGGCAGAGTAAGGACACACGGCACGTTGGTCAAATAGAGAGTTATTGTCAGTCTAACATCGTGAAGGATAGAACAGGTAACCCAGTGCTCGGTGGGAAGAAGCCTCCTTGGGCCTTTTCCAGCCAAGAGAAGGCCATTTGATGTTGATAAAAATGTTTCTCAACTTACAAAGCCAAGAGGTACAAATTTCTCTTCACCTCCCAAATGCGTGGTAACATTAGATAGGAAAAACACTTCGGATTTTTTTGCTTATTTTTATACAAAAACAAATTTAAAATTATTGCCATTCTTAAAACTTCATAAAGGTGATATGGGTTATGTTTTGATTTTGCCTCTGTTTAGAAAGTTTGAGTGTGCCAGTCCTCATCTGATACGCTGCTCATGTCTTAATTTCTGTGAATTCCCAGTTGATAAGTTTGACACTCTAGCTCTCTCTCATCCTAGCTTGTTTTGTCTTAAGAGTTGAGCATGCCAATGGAGTAAATCTAAAGACGGATTCTCATTTCATAGTAACAGTAGCTGACAAGCTTGCTGATGTCAGTCTCTGTTCAAGTGTTTCAGATGCTGCAAGTTATTTAATTCCTATAAAAGTTCATGATGTACTGCTTCCCCTACTTTACACTTAGGAACTAAAGCAAGCAAGTAAGTAGTAATAAGAGCCAGGGTGGAGTCCAGGTAGTCTGCAGAGTTCTGTCGAGGGCTTCCTAGGGGTTCACTGAAAAGAAAGGACTTGCAGCCTGGCCATCGTATTGTGACAGTGCTCACTGTCAGCCTTGAGACGTGTTTTGTGGTTCTCCCGTGTTTCTGGGATGGTGTCTTAGGTTTTTTTTTTTGTTTGTTTGTTTGTTTGTTTGTTTGTTTGTTTGTTTTTGGTTGGGCAGCAGCTAAGGCATGGCCTTTAGGAAGACTTACAGATGGCTGTCCATCCCAAGCCCTCTGTGACTCCACTTGGATGTTTTTGCTGTGATATAAAAGGGTACTTGAATGAAGAAAAACAGTCTTTTTGGTGTGGCGTAGATTAGAAGAGAAACTTCAGTGAGTTCACCGGCAGCCTTAAAAATAAAAGCATACAAGTTACATGCTTAGCTCTAGAAATCTGTTGAGTGTGTGGAGGAGAGATCTGGGTGCTACAGAGTTCCTCGTCTACCTTTAGCTACTGTCACTGTGTTGTGTGTGCTGGGCGGGGCGGAACTGTGCACCGAGCTGGGGGCTTTCAGTAGCATATGGCAGTTACCTTCCGCTTGCCAGTTCAGAAGCTCAGTGTTCCCATATAGAAAGTATGTGCTAACACATGTCTGTAACACACAGCTGCTTCAGCCTCCGGAGATGCTCTAGTACTAAGAGCAGTGCTGTGTGTAAATATTGTGCACAGAAGATGTGCAAAACATGACATGTACAGCAGAGTGCCCCACACCAACCAGATGCCATGGTTACTGTGCCAGACTTTTACCTCTTGGTGCTGTAAACTCTACGTAAAAACAACAACAAAAGAAAAAAAAAGAAAGGAAATTAGTGGCCCACATAAGATTTGTGTTTGGCTGACATAACAGCTAATGCTGATTTTCTTAGATAATATTAAAAGTGGGCACAGAAAGGGAAGCTTTAAAGCAATCTACCTGACATTGTAAAACGTGGTGATTTAGTAATAAGCCGTGAATCATAATATGAAAAAAAAAGGCACGCACTGTAATTTCACTGTTTTAGTTTCTATTTAATGTTTGAGTGTTGTACCTCTTCCATTCATTTTATGAGCTGCAAAGTAGAGGCCAGGGCCTTTGGTGGTTTTGTGTGTGATTTTGCATGCTCTAGTTATGGAGATCAACAAATTAAATATATTTATTCATTCCATAAATATTTGACCCTGTACAAAATGTCATTTGCTCTTCTTGGAGCTGGAGATGGACTGGAAACCAAAGTGTGGACCCTACAGCTTCTTTTGATGGAATCATCATCATGTGCTAAATGTAAAATTATTAAGTGTGGGGGCTGGAGAGCTTGCTCAGAGAAAAACAGCAATTGTTGCCTTTGCAGGCAGAGTACAGGGGTTCGATTCCCAGCATCCACATGGCAGCTCACAATCATCGCTAACACCTTCTAGACTTTGCAGGCACCGAGCACATATGTGTGCAGAGACATATATGCTGCTAAACCCCATTGCATGAGATAATAATAACTTTAAAGCATTTTTAATTAATAAGTGTGAACCACCAGAACAGAGAGAATGCTATCCGAGCTTTTAATAGGGGTCATACACCTTGGCAAGGACATTAGGGAAATTAAGGAAATAAGGGACGTTTGAGCTGAAATTTCAAGGGAAAATAGCTAGTAGGTGTTGTGGATGGGGTGGAGGGTGTGGAGTGGGGTTGCATCAAAGTCACTGGTCATGGAATATTGGAGGGTCATAATTACAGCACACATATGTGCACACATAAATAGACAGAAAAGATGTTCACTTGTGTAACTCAGGTGCACACTGTGGGAAAAATCAGTGTGTATCTTACTTCAAAGAACTATGCATTCAGGGTTGAGTGACCTGGAATGTCACTAAGCTTTTCTGGAGCCATTTCTTCTACAAGATAGAGTAGAAGGATACTGTATTCTCCTGTATATCTAACTGTCCATGTTAACATGGTTTTCTCTTTTTGTTTGGGAATTTTGAAATTACTCTGAGTTTTGAAACCTTACATCTCTGTTTCAGTAATGCCTGGAACTAAACATGCTTCCATCTGCTCATTATTGTCTTTCTTCAGAACCATTCTCCGTTTTCTGTTTACAAATTCTAGAACTGTCTGCCTCCAGATTTCTTAGACCAAGCTCTCGAGTTCCTTTCTCACTTGGTGTGTGTCAGGTGTTTGTTTTCTGAGACAGAGTCTTGTGTGTGATCCAGGCTGCCCTTAAACTTCCAGTCCTCCTTCCCTGGGCTCCTGCATCCTGCAATTGCTAGCCCACAACAGGGCCAGCTTCTCTCTTTTTTTCTTAACCACACATCCATATGCAGGTTGAGTGTTACTGTTTCTTCTACTTTAGTCTTTGGAAATCCAAAAATACTGTCATTTCTACCTCTTCAGTCTTCCTCACAGTCCATGGCATTGCTGTCATTCTGAGTTCCTTTCGATGTTAGCTTGCTGTTAAGTTTTAATGTATTAGAAACCAGCAAGCACAGCATCCTGCCTTATGGGTTCAAGCATACCATAACATCCAGCGACTTCTAACGGCTGTCTTCATTCTCTGCCCATCCTTTGTGACCAGCATCACTTAGCAATAGGTGTAAAACCTATTCCTACACAGATGTGTTACTTCTCAGCTACACTCAGAATTGGATTCAGTTTTAGATTACTCAGAGACTGCTCACTTAACCCTTCTTCATGTTCTTCCCGTAAAATAACCGGTGTTCCTGTTTCGCCTGCTTTAGAGGGCATTGATAAGCAAATGAGATATATATGAAAGCATATTTTATTTCCAAAGTAGCATACAAGAGGAAACAATTCCAGATGGCTTCTAAATCAGCTGCAAAAACATCTTAAAGGATACTCCAGTGGGATGCTTTGCCAGCAATGCTTTTAAAAATACATTGTTTTCAAAACTTTTTTTCCTCTGTTCATCTAAAATGAAAAAGAAATTGAATGAGACCCTGTTGTGCTTTTCAATACATCTGTCAGTGGACAATTGTTACCTGAGTTTCCTTAGGCTGCAGTGCCAGGGTTGTCTTCGAGTCCTCCTTTACCTTCTGTTCTCCTCCAGCAAGCACAGGTAGTTAATCACTGTGCATTTCTGAGACCCATGCTTCCCTGTCCCTGTCCCTGACACACACAGTTATTACTCATTCCTTACACAGGAATTTCAGAGTGGGTTTTTTTATGGGTCCATTTATACAGAAGAATCTGTATAATTTTCAACAATCAGTCCAACACCAACAACACAAAGCATCCCTCTAAAGCACTGCTCATACTACATTCTTTCTCTCTGATTGCCCTGCAGTAATTGGCAGTCCTCCTCACTTACTATTTTCACGGCCTTTGCCTTTCAGGACATGACTGCCTCCCTGTCTCTTGTGACCCTTTCATAGGTTCTTATCTCCTCTCTCTCTCCCTTCATCTGGTTCTTATGAGTGAAATTACCAGGTTTTCCTTAAAAGTTAGTTTTCTGT
>CAJQZJ010034389.1:923870-933924 GCA_907164525.1 Lophiomys imhausi
ACAAGTGGAGAGCAAATGTTGTTCTGTAACAATGAACTGCGAAAGGTGAGACTTGCAGTCTGCCTTAACTCTCCTTAACTGCATTGGTTAGCCACACATAGTCCTGGGAAAGTCAGCAGGGTGATAGCTAGAAACAGCTTGGCTTCTCCTTTAGATTAATAGTGCTTAGGCAACAGTATTTACCAGTGCTAACTTCTTAGTTTTGATAAGAAGCACATGGCTGTGACTGTGTAACATCTTAAGCTTAGGAAAATCCAGTGAAAGAAGCAGGAAGGAAATCTACATACTGTCTTCTAAACTTTCTGTAAATTTCATTTATTCCAAGATAAAGTAAACCCCTTACATGCTGAGAATTCAGTATCAGCCAAGCATGTTTGAGTCTCAGCATACTCCACTTAACACTTCCCTGCCGCCTGTCCTTGTGAAGTACAGTCATAAGCACCAGGCCTACTAGATAGATGTACTTCTTAAAGTAGATGCCAGTTCCTGCAGCCGAATAGCCGCCTTCTGAGTCCTGTTCACAATGTCAGACTTTAACCAGCTGTCACCTTTCTATGAGATCAAGATACCCAATACATACATGTTACAGTGACATTGTGTTTATGTTTTACGTGAAAACAAAAGCCCGTCACATCTACCAGCCAATAGCCAGATAGAACTCATGACAGTATTACAGTGAGTAAACTTTTATGTTCCCTTAACTTAACAAAAGCAGAAAATAGATAATTTTTAAATTATTTGGGCATTGAGAACTTTGAAAGAGAAAGTTAAATTCACTATTGGGCTTGTTTATCCTGCTGAGTTCAGGGTTCAGGTAACCCTTATCTTGGGAGCTAGTGATGTGGTTTAATCAACACTAGTTAAGAATATATGCGATCTTTTTTTTTTCTTCAAGTTACATCTCAATCACAGTCTCCTCCCTATTCCCCCTTCTAGTACCACCCTCTTCCCTCTCACACACCCCCATCCCCTTCCTTTTTTTTTTTTTTTAAGTTTAAGGTATATCTTTCCCCCTCCAACATTTGTTCCCCCTTTCAGTCCAACAAATGGCTCTTTCTCTTTTTTTTTTTTTTTTTTTGGTTTTTCGAGACAGGGTTTCTCTGTGTATCCTTGGCTGTCCTGGACTCACTTTGTAGACCAGGCTGGCCTCGAACTCACAGTGATCCGCCTGCCTCTGCCTCCCAAGTGCTGGGATTAAAGGCGTGCGCCACCACCGCCCGGCTCTTTCTCTTATAACAATAAATACAATACAAAACAACAGAAATAAATAGGCGACAATTATGAGAGTTATATGGCTCAGCATACATTCCCAATGTCCAGTCCATATGTATTTGGCACCTGACTTTAACATTCTACTATCTAACCATCTCCATGAGTTTAAAGTTCTGTATCTAACTCAGCTTTCATACTAACTTGCATCACAATTTTAAAAACATCTTCTTAGATCCAGTACACCCTCTTGATTCCTAAACAACTCAAAATTTAACTATGAGACTCTAGCTATCTATTCTTCAACCACCTCAGAGACCTGAGAGGGATAAATATATCTGATTATATAGGAAGTGCAGGGCCCACAGCTTCCAAAACTAAGAAATGGCATATACATATACATATGTATACGATCTTTAAATTGTATTTATCATGTGTGTGCCTGAGCAGGCTTGCCGTGGTACTCAGGTGGAAGGTGGAGGATACTCTGTGAAGTCTGTCCTCTCCTTCCACCTTTATGTAGGTTCTGGGAACCAAACTGAGGTCGGGTCCCAAGGATTGCATAGCAAGTACCTTTATCCTCAGAACCATCTTGCCAGGCCAATTTCTATGCTAATCTTTAAACTGTGTAATCCCTGTACCACTTTTTCTCTTTACTAGGCTCTTGCTATAACAAAAACATACTCAGAATTATTCCAGTAAGAGCAGTTATATATAAAACAATTAAAACCTCTTGTTTTTTCCTTTGCAAACTCCCTTCGTGTCCTACCACACATGACCAAAAAAAAAAAAAAAAAAAAACCCCAAAAGGCAACAGTGAATTTGCTTGTACAGTATATTTCGGGCATCTTTGAGCACTTAACTTGTTTAACAAACTGCTGTAAACTGCTACCCAACTTTCCTTTTGTCCCTACTGTAAGATATCACCAGTTTATTAATGAAAGCTGTATCAGCCTTTTCTCATTCTTTGTAAACACATCAATAGCAATGTTTTAAGAGGCTGCATCAATGATAGAGATCAGCACCCGTTCCCCAGGCTTTTGCCATCAATCATGCTGCAGTGAACATCCTGAAGTGGGTGTACTTGTGCACATGTGCAATTTGTAGGATAGTGTCCTGAGGGAGAAAAGAGTTCAAAGTGAAATTCTTCAGTCCACAAGTAAATACACCCTCACATGGTAGTATACACATTTGTAATCCCAGTATTTAGGAAGCTGAGGCAGGAGGGACTCAAGTTCTGATTTAGCCTGGCCTATATTGTGAGAGCTAGCTGAAAGGAAAAGAGAAAAAAAAGAGGTAACTGCGTGTTTCCCAAATGGCCCTGAGCAAGGGCTGTAACAATCCATATTCATATCCTCATTCTAAATGTCCATTTCAGTGGATCATCAACATACAAATCCTTAGTTTCTTTAATGTTTTCCGTCTGGAACTTAAAGGCAGTGTCTTGTTGTAACAGCTGCCTTGGTAATAGTGTATGCACCTCCACTCTTTAATATGTGGCGCATTGTGTCTGTTTCTTTGAAACTTTGTTCACTTTTTCTCTTAATTCATGTTGTTTCCTTCGTGTTTTAACACGTGGTAAGTAGAGAAATGAACTCTCAAATAAGTTTACGAATTCTTTTTCTCTCAGTTTTTAATTTTGGGACTGTATAATCTTGAATGGGCCACATCATTCTTTACATTTTGTGTGTCTTCACATCTGTACATGGAGCGACCCATCATGCGCGCTGGTCTGTGTACATCTGGACTGCTGCCGCTTTGTGCGTAGTTTTGTTCCCATTAGCGTCCACTGCTCGTCATGCACACGCATCTGCTTCAGAGCGCTTTCACCTATTGCCATTTTGTTTTCTAGGCCTCAGACATTCAGGCAAGGACAGTTCTGCTTACCTGGTCTCCTCCTTCCAGTTTCATTAATGGTGATGTGAATGAGACAGCTGTGCCAGAGCTCTGCAGTTATGAAATCCTGGTGTCAAGCACCGGGAAGGAAGGGAAATACCGAAGTGCTTATGTGTAGGTGCTTTCTGGTCCTGTTCTTTCCTGTTTCATGCGTTAACGGTTTGTGGTAAATGAAATTTTACTAATTGTGCTGTGTTTTCTCTTTTTCCCTCCTCAGAGGAGAAGAAACAAGCATCACTTTAAATGATCTGAAACCAGCCACAGATTACCATGCAAAGTAAGGAGTGTGTTCCCTTGCTTCCATGTGATGGACACAGCAGAGGGCTAGACTTTGTCTTTGTTGTTACTGATTTCCTTTAAAATCTAGAATATATTTTAAACTAAATATGTGGGCTTTAGTTTTCCTGCTGGCATAATTATTATTTCTCAGAATAATCCACAGACATTTAAACATTTAACTCAAGTTTAAATGTTACAGTACAGGAAAAAGCTAATTACCCTGTGTATGGGACGAAGGGTTAGAAGGACTCCGAACGATGTCTACAGTGTTTGCTTTAGCACTGCAAACCTGCCCTGGCTTCTGAGACGTTCAACACAGTCATAAGAAAGGTCTGCTTTACTTTTGTGTGTATTAATCTGTGTCATGTTTTGAAAGGAGCTTGGGGTATTAAGGCTCTCAGAATTCCACCCCAATTAATAGGAGCGATTCAGATAATACCTTATAGTTTTCCAGTATATTTCATTAGGTTTTTACTTCCCAGCATGGGCCCAGTACTTACCCCTTTTTAAAAAAGAACACTTATGGTTAGAAGTATTCCTATTATATATTAACACTGTAAGTAAGGTTCTGTACTTGAATTCCAAGCATTGTCCAATGTAATCTATTTCAAATGGGATTGACACCATTATTGAATCATGATCTGTGTGGCTATGTTCAGTTTTTTTTTTTTTAATCAAACAAATAGATTCAAGTAGAACGGAAAGTATCAGCATATTAAGAATATTGTTTTGGAAAATTATTAAAATTTGGGAAACATGGAGATGTGTGCAGAGACAGGTTATGTTGCAATTTTAAAGTGTCTTTCTTACTCTGAGTCACAGTAAAATCAGACCAGGGTTTTTTTTTTTTTTTTTTACAATGTTTCTTATGTATAAAGTATTTGCTCTGCATATATGCCCGGGCACCAGATCTCAATGTAGATGGTTGTGAGCCATCATGTGGTTGCTGGGAATTGAACTCAGGACTTTTGGAAGAACAGCCAGTGCTCTTAACCTCTGAGCCATCTCTCCAGCCTACTTTTTTAAGGGACACTCTTTACTTATAGATAATACTTATATTTTCTTAGAATATTTGAAAGACACCCGCACTACTTGCATATACTTAAAGCTGATATTGTTGAAAATAAAAATGGGTAAAACTATTTTATCCCCTAGGGTACAAGCAGAGTCCAATTCGATAAAGGGAATTCCTTCAGAAGCTGAAAGCTTTACTACCTTGAGCTGTGAACCTGATACACCCAATTCACCAAGAATAGCCAACCGGACCAAAAACTCGCTCACCTTGCAGTGGAAGGTACGACTATTCTGTAGACTATTTCTAACTAGATTATTTCTTCTTTTTTCCTTTTCCCTCTTTGTGTTAAATACCAGTTGTTTTTGGAGACCAAAGTGTTAAGTTAAATAACTTGTTCTTTTCATTGTACAATAAAGTAGATGTTTGCTTCTTATGCCTTCACATAACTCATTTTCTATTGCTGTATTTGTTGCTAACAAAAACCAGCTTGTGGGAGCAGAGTTTATTTCATTCTATGGGTGACACTTTCTCACTGGAGGTCAGGGCAGGAACCATGAAGGATTTCTGGCTTGCTCCTAGGCCCAGCTGCCTGTGGATAGTATTATCACTGTGGGCTGGGTTCTCCTACACCAGCTAGTAATCAAGAAAATGCCTCAGAGATATATCCACAAGCCAGTCTGAAGGAACTGGTCCCCCAAATTGATTCTCTCTCAGATAACGGGGACTGTATTAAGTAAACCACCTAAGCTAACAAGGGGATGCCTCTTCCCATACTGGGGATTTGAGGATTTATAGTAAAGTCTTCCATGTGTAGGCAAACACTACAACTGACTTTTATCCCCAGTACCCCTCCCTCTTTTTAAAATTGCTGTCCTCCACTCTCAGTTGCTTTAGTGGCTGGAATTACTTGGAAGTCCTCGTTTCTTCTTTTGTGTAATTTGAATAAAGGTGCAACATAAAGGTGATGTGATAATTCAGTGAGGTACGGTAAAGGCTTTACACATAACAGTTTCCTCCAACTTGGAGGAAAATGGGAAGGTGTGCCTCAGTTATTGAAAGTGAACATTATATCATCACCTAAAAAACGTTTTTTTAAGTAAAAGTAAACATGAGGCTTTAGCAGCTAGATTAAAGCAATCTAGAACCATGGACTCTTGGAAAGTTAATTCTTAACTTCTCTCTTCTTACTGTCTTTGAAGACTTTTCTTCTGTTATGAAAGGGTTGGGATTTTCAAGAATCTTTCCTTTCCCCTCTTCTCATTATATTCACTTTGAACTGCTGTTACTATGTCAATCGGTTGTTATTACTGTAACTCACAATATCTGAAAACTTTTAAATGTGATATCTTAGTCTCAGAGTCAAGTTTCTTCTGATACAAAGTTGTAAGAAAAGTCATGATTATTTGTCCTACAAAAGAGAAGTGGCTTGAAATTGTAGAGGAAAACTGTTAGAAAGAAAATTGGAATTCTCATTTCAAGAATGATGAAAGACTACAGAGAAATGCCAAAGGGTTCTCCCCTAAAGTTGAACTGATTACTGAGTGGCAGTCTGGAGTGGTGGGCACAGTGTGTCTAGCAGCAGGGATCCCTGCATGGCCCTTTCCTGTCTAGGCTCTAGCCATCTGTTATTCGGTATAGTACAAAATACTTCATTTACATTGTAAGAGGAGTCATAGTAAAAAATGGTGGGAGCTTAACCCTGATAAAATTTTATGAGCCAACTGATTTTTTATAAATTGTTCATAAAGAATTATGAAAGGTAAAATAGTTCTTGTTAAGAGATCATAGAAAAATGTAGGTGGCCTCTAATTTTTATGTGTATGAATATTTGCCTGCTTGTATTTAAGTGCAATGTGTATGTGTGGTGCCCCCTAACAGCGAAAGAGGGCATCAGATCCCCTGGAACTGGAATTGGGGATGGTTGTGAGCCACCATATGGGTGCTGGTAAACAAGACCTGTATCGTCCGTAAGCACCAGTTGTTCTTAACCTCTGAGCCTGCTCTCAGCCCCTCTGTGGCCATTTTTAAAGGCTAAGTCACTGAGAATACCTGTGACATAAAGTAGGTTCCTTCTTATTTATGGTGACTAATTCCTTCTCTCTTTTTTTTTTTTTTTTTTTTCCGTTTCAGGCACCTAGTGACAATGGTTCTAAAATCCAAAGCTTTATTTTAGAGTGGGATGAGGTAAGTACTTTTTAGTGGTTATATTTACGGATGTATTTTCAAACAAAGTAATGCTTTTTACCTGTTTTAATTGTGTTTCTCTTTAAGAACATTTTATGTGGTAGGTGAGTGGATGGTTAAGTGTTCTTAGAAAATGAAACCAACTGTAATTCCCTGTAAAGGAGAATTGTATGTGTTTTCATTTGGTGGCAAGAACCTGAGAGAGCAGGACCTAAAAATGACTAAAGTCTCATGCACTAGCCAACTTCATTCAGAATTTTTTTTCTCCATGCTAGCTTAATAGCAAGACTATTAGTTTCCCATGGGCTCTACAACAAATTATCATATGCTTCATGACTTAACAACATGCATAGTTCTGAAAGGCAAAGTATGGTATGGTTTTCAGTGGGGCAAAATCATCCTGTCCGTATGACTTTGTCCTCTGGGGTTGTAGAGTTGTTTCCTGTCGTAGCCAGTTTGCTATGGTCCATGGCCTTGTCGCTGTACCCTTACTCTTGTGTCTTACAAGACTTAACTGTAGGTCCTGAAGGTTTTTGTGCTTGCATTTGTGGCCCATCCAGATAATCAAGGGTAACTCTCTTTCTCAAGGCCCTTAATCTGGCCACGTTGTTCAGTCCTATAACCATATAAAGTAACATTCAGAGACTGGGAATTAGGACCTGGACATCTTTGGCAGCCACAGCAAACAGAGTGGGTGGTGATACAGTTTAATGTGTTATTTTTCTGTCAATTATCCCTTTCTCTTATACCAAGTGCTTATACCAAGCAGAGAAGGGGCCAGAGAGAGTGATAATGCCACTGATAATGTGAGGAGGGATTCAACTGTATATATTAAAAGAATAATAAGACATAGCTAAGGTTTGGTTCCAGAAATGCTAAGAGAATTCAGAATAAGATTGCTTTTGACAGATCACCGATGATAAGCCACATACTCTCCTCAAGTGATGGGAGGGGACTTGATAAAGTGTAGCAAGGATAGAGAGTTAATTCATCATTCAATAATTTTATGCCATTACTATCAGCTAGCCAAAGATGCCACGGTAATATTATCTTTTGCCAGTTTATATTATTCAAGAAGTTGTAATTAACTTAATGGCTTTAAACTGACTAGAGAGCCAAGTTCACCAGTATTTAGAATGCATGGTTTTGTGCTTAGATCACGCAGTAGACTCAGGTAAATACCACTAAAAACAGTAAGATTGTTCAGCTTAGCAGCCAGTGCAGTCATTCTTCAGAGAATCAGAACTAGCCACAGCTGCTCTTGATGGAGGTACAGGGTGGGAAAACAGGTGGGAAAAGAGGAGTTGCCCATTTTTTTTCACAGCCAACGTTTTTTAATTTCCAGTTGTCCTGGGGTGTCCTGACCTTCCTCTCTGTTGTCTAGTTGGACTGTTCCCTCTGCTAGAATTCTTCACTGTTAAATACAACTTTCGGAGCAGTCGCTATTCCAAATCTTTATTTTAAAGACACTTAGCAGTGTCTAGGAAGAGGTTTGGAGACAGGTTTAAAAACTGTTCACAAAGAACTTTCCATGAGTCAGGAAAAAATGGCCACTTGTCTGTCTTAGAAATCAGCCTGACGCCATAACTACTTGTCTCCCATGGAGATTACAAGGTCCATACCTTATCAGAAATTTAGCATCGACTGGAGCACCATATTTAATTCAAGGAGCTATGCAAAGGGCTACTTGGAGAGCTACTACTGTGCTCTTGGAATTCTGTGCCTGTAGTCCAACATAGATAAGATGTTCAGTGTCAGATCAGGACCTTCTCTTAAGGTCCATGATCTGTGTAACAGTGTGTTACTATGTATTATACCAGCTAATAAGTAACTGTCAAAAAGAAATAGATATAGATTTGTCTCTTGTTAGTAGTGCATATTATATATAATAACTAGCCATTTCTCCTAGGGGAAAGGAAATGGAGAATTCTGTCAGTGTTACATGGGCTTACAGAAGCAATTTAAAATTACCAAACTGTCACCAGCAATGGGTTGTAAATTTAGATTATCAGCCAAAAATGACTATGGCATAAGGTAAGACATTTTATAAAACATATATTTTAGATTATTTAGTCAGACTACTCATTGAAATTTTTGCTTTATTTTGTTGATATAGTTATGGTGTAGTAAAGGCAAGAAGAGAGTATCTTAGTTACGTAGGGGTGACAGTAAAGATTAAATTCAAAACCTTTTCCATCCTCAAATAAAAATTTAATCATTACATGTCATGTCACGCAAGGGTCTTTTTGTTTTTTGTCTTGTTTTGGTTTCTTTCTTTCCTTTTTTTATTTGTCAGTGTACATGCTGCTTTCATGGTTTTGTTAAGAATCTGGTGGGTTCCATATCCTTGGTGCTTGATACAAATAGAAAGTGCTTCCTCCATTTTTTAATCTTGAAAGGCCCAAATTTCTGATGTTTATTTGTGACTGAAGTAATCATATTTAGGGTAAAAAAAAAACATTAATGCTACTGGTAAAGAAGCTTAGATTAGTTTGATTCTTACTTAGCTGGATAATCAAAATCCATTAAAAAATAGTCTCTAGGGTTATTTTCTTTTTTTCTTTTCTTCTTTTTTTTTTTTCCCCCTGTTTCTCTAGCTCAGACAAGCCTGGGCCTTTTAAGAGTCCTGTTGAAATTATTTTTAGTTTGTTTTACTTTAGAATTCTTCTTACCTTTCTGGGAGTTGGTGAGTTTAACTACACAATTTAACATCCTCTACCACATAAGATGGCATTTATGAGAACTGTCTTCTCTGCCCCACACCGTATGGAAGTATGATAGAAGTGTACCGTGAAATGGGTTCTCTCCTGTGTTCTCTTTCCTGTAGACCACTATGTAAATTTTTTTCACTGACTGAATACATTTCACATATCAAAGCTTAAAGAGTCTTCACAAAACTTACACATTTGAAAGAATACTAACCTTTTAGTATTTGGGTTACCTTAAAGATACTTCAAACCCATTCAGTTTTGACTTTCCAGGGCTGGACTGTAGCTAGTTGTAGGACTCTGACTTAGTGTCCTCATCAAGGTTCTTGACAACAACAAGTTAAAACTCTCATTTGGAAGAAATACTATTAGTCTGGGGGGAAGGCTCTTTATCAATAAAAAGTGATTTTTATTCCTTTTTACAAATGGTTGGTCCAACAGTGCTTTTAGTGAAGAGGTCTTGTACTACACCTCAGGGTGTGCTCCCTCTGTACCTGCAAGTCCTACGCTGACCAAGGCTGGAGTTACTTGGCTCTCCCTCCAGTGGACTAAGCCCTCAGGAACACCATCAGATGAAGGAATTTCTTACATTCTGGAGATGGAGGAGGAAACATCAGTAAGTACAACTCTTAGACTCTTAGTTCAAATAAGAGCTGATGGCATTTTGGTGCATGTTACCACAGGAGTTGGCTCCTTCCCACGTCCCATCAGGCCTTCCTTTGTTATTGTCTAAGCGGGACTGGGAAGGAGGGTGCAAGTCTAT
>CAJQZJ010034389.1:934324-971681 GCA_907164525.1 Lophiomys imhausi
GAGGATGGGGAGGTTGAGGGGGAGGAGGGTGGAAGGGTGGGACTGGAGGGGGGATAGGGAGGGGATTGTGATTGAGATGTAACTTGAAGAAATAAAAAATAAATTATTAAAAAAAAAAGAAATTAAAAAAAAATCCCTAAACCCTATAACCCTAAACCTATAATATAAAATCTATATAATCTATCTAAAAATGCCTTAATTCCTAAAAACACTCTAATGCCTATATAAAAACACACAACACTATTTTAAGTTTCTTAAAAGGGTATTAATACTCTTAGCATAGGTCCGTGTAGAATGACTTGGTTTATGGCACTCCCATCATGTATTTTTTAAGCTTAAGGTCCGAGAGCCTTATTATGCCAGTTTGTAAGGCCAGTTTATTTCCACCACCAAGTTATTGCCAGTTTATAAAGTCAGTCTATTTCAACCGCCAACTGAGGGGTGCCTTTTTAAATTACCATGGAGACTCCCCTCCATGGGTCTCTTTGGCTTGGGCAAATTTCATTGCCAAATACTTCTCCAAGAGCCTTGTGGACTCCGCTTGCCCCACACTCTTGTGTACCTTACTGTGCTTTTCTTCAGCGTGGCTTCTCAGCAGGTAAGGGCAGAGAGACAGCAAGACCGCACATGAATCTCTCTTATAAATTGTCACACCTCCAGATTCTCGGTGGAGGGTATCCCAGCATGCCTGTTGTTTCTCATGGCAAATGATGTCATCTGTGTGGCTTGCGAGGTTTTAGTCATGCCCCTTAAACAGGGCAGTCAGTGTTTTCATCTCCATAACCTTCAGGGACACCAGTTTTTGACAGTCCAAAATCCCTATGTGTTACTAAATAAGCTGAAAGGCCTAATTTCTACCACAGGGTGCCCTTGTGTTTGGTGTACATAAGTGTTTAGAATTGTAATAGCCTCTTGGTGGATTTTTCCTTTAATGAGTATGTAGTGTTCTTTCCTATCTATTTCTTCTGAATGCTTCTAGATTTCATTTGCTTGAAAATTATCTCGATGTTTGAGAGCAGTGTGGAGAACTGAGCAAAACTGAACAGTTGGGCTAACATTTACTAAGTTGTGATAGGCCTTAGTTGTTATTTAAAATGTTTGATTTACTAAAATTCTCAGTCATAGCTACATAGTTCATGACAAGCTAAAAATGTGGATATAATTTCTAAAATCAAGTAAAATGTTGTCTAAATAGGATTATATTTTTTTCCATTTCTGTGTTAAAAAATCTATTCCATTCTTTCCATACCTGGAAATAAATATTTCTAATTTCTGCTGGTCAGGAATCCAGGAACCAGTGGCTCATATTTAAAGACTTCTGAAGTGGAATCATTGAAGGTGTCTGCTTCCATGTTCCTTCACTGGGCACTGGGACCTCACCACACAGGCTTTCCCATCTTATGCATAGGGCATTCCTGCTATGATCTGTAAGCTGGGAGAAACCAAAAGGTGTAACTTAGGCTCTAGAGCACAAACACATGTGTTATATTCCCTGTGCAGTCAGATGTCTTCTCAGGAAGATAAGCCAGTCTCCAACATAGAAAGCATCTCAGTGCAAAAGTGTTTAGTCATCTCACCGAGCTTGTGTTTTGCTCACCACGTGGTTTGTTGTATCATTAGGTAGCAAGCATTAAGTCTTTATGGTCTCATCACAGGTCATTGCTTATAACTCAGAAGGTAAAAGCAATCCAAGTGAAGTAGTAGAATTCAGTACCTGCCCTGATAAACCAGGAGTACCTGTGAAGCCATCAGTGAAAGGGAAGATACACTCACATGGCTTTAAAATTACTTGGGGTAAGTGTTCGTGCTTTATTTTCTGTTTGATTTAAATATGAATTTTTCTTTAAGAGCACCCTTATGAAAGTATCAGGGTGCATTTTGTTAGAAACTTAACCACGTTCATTCTTAGAAGAGAAGAAAGTCTATGAGCAACTAGTTCACAATTCATATTTCTGTTTTATGAATGTAAGTGTCCAGGTGGATAAGTTAGTTATATTCAACTGTGCTCAAACAGTGGCTCTTCATGGGGATTGCTAGATGTGTAGCAGCCTCCTATGGGAAGAAAGGCCAGACTCTTGGGAGTTGGTCAGATGAAGGAGATACTGTTGATGGACATAGTTTCTGAACTTAGGTTTTCTCATGGAAAGCCTGAGTTCGGTAACTCATTACGTTTATTTATTACATCAAGTTGCATCTCCATCACAGCCCCCTGCCTCTACCCTTCTCGGTCCCACCCTCCCACCTTCTATTCCCTCTTCCCCTATCCTGCTCCTCTGGTATGGTGTGCCCCCACATATCAGCCCCCTTCAGTACATCAGTCATATGAGGGCTAAGAGCTTCCTCTTGCACTTAGGGCCTACATGGCAGCTCCACTAGGGTGAAGTGTCTCACTAATAAGTAACAAAGTCTATGTTCCTGTTCCTTTCGGTCTGTTGGTTGTAGGATAGTTATATGGCTAAAATCCAGTTATAAGTGAATACACTCCATGTGGATCTTTCTGGGTCTGGGTTAGCTCACTCAGGATGAGCTTTTCTAGTTCCATCCATTTGGCAGTAAATTGCATGATTTCCTTGTTTCTGATGGCTGAGTAGTATTCCATTGTGTAAATATTTTAATCCACCAAGTTAGCATGACAATGCAGTGCGATTTCCTGTACAGGGTGCAACAGGCTATTGGAGCCATTTTTTCAATAACATTGGGATTGTGGTGCTTGGGAAAATGTATTAACTCAGGGCAGTCTGATAAGAAATGTGTCCTCCGTTGAGGATCCATCAGTTGAAAATTGTGTGCTGACAGATACTAACCAGGGTTGCCACTGTAAGAACTGGGGAGCCAGGGTGGACGGGGTCAGCTTTGTGTGAAAGGGAAGAGTGCTGGCTGAACTTGTAGCTGGCAGCATCTGAGTGGTCTTAGCTCTCTAGAAATAAAACAACAACAAAAAAAAAAAAATCCCAGTTTTTCTCTTAAACATTTGGTGAACATCTGCTTATATACAAGTTCAGTGGGACAACAATGGGTCTGAAAACTCAATTATACCCTAGAGACATGGTTGAAAAAGTCAGCAGATTACGACTACAAATTTCAAATCTCTTAGAATATAAAGTGAATGGAATGCTGTGCAGCCACGAAAATTATTGTAGAGTCAGCTTTATGAATGTGAGAAGATATGGTATATTAATTGAAAAGTGGTGACACCTATGTAGACAGTGTGGAAATAGTAGTAGTTACTGGGTTACAGGAGATCCTTGTCGTCCTTTGACAATCCTGCCTTGGTATTCTGTTTCTTAGGGTGTTCATAATACCACTTTTGTTTGTAATAGAGCCACCAAAAGACAATGGAGGGGCACCCATCAATAAGTATGTCGTGGAGATGGCGGAGGGATCTAACGGTATGCATAGCTGGTGATAGATGTGTTCTAATGAATGAGCCTGTACTCTTCCAGGCTGTATACACTTTTTGCTACATAGAAACGTGTGTGCTGCACTGTGGATTGTCCTTGATTTGGAGGGGGAGGGAGGAGGGTATTTGTAGTAGCTACGATTTTGCACATCATGATGGGCTTCAGATTATGACCTCTGGAAATACAGTGGGTCAAATGTCAGCCTATATTAGTATACTTATATTTTCTCTTTTTTCCCTATTTGTTTATATTATGCAATTCTAGCATGTCCAGACTGATTCCTTAGATACTATATATTTAATGTTTTTATGAAAGAGTAGTTTATTAAGTTAGGTTTATACCTACATGTACTAGAGGAAAGTTAGTCTCTAAAAGTTAGCTCCAATTAAGATTTTTATGACATATAAGCTTTATGCTTACCCCATCCCATCCGTTCTTCAGTTTTTATTTGTATAAAATGCCCTGTTTACTTCAAAGAAAGGTCTCGTAATTATAACTAAATGTGTTATAATAGTAATTCCTAGCACTCTGTTATAATATTATTCTAGACCAGTAAGCACATTTAATATGTTTAATTAAAAGCAAATTACCAATCTAAGCCAAAGGTTGTACAGAGATATTTCAGTTCAACAAAGCCATGCAGATTTGTTTGGGAGACTACATGGGTAAAGAAAATGAAATCATTTTCAGGAATTCGTCAGGCTTGAATTGTGTCTGATAAATTACATAAGCACTTACTCAGTGAAGCCTGAGACACCTGCCCTGTCCATGATTCCCAAGTGTTAAGCATTACCTCATAGCTGATTGACCCTACTCTGCACCTCCAGGGAACAAGTGGGATATGGTGTACAGTGGCGCTACCAGGGAGCACCTTTGTGACCGGCTGAATCCAGGCTGCTGCTACCGCTTACGGGTCTACTGCATCAGTGACGGGGGACAGAGTGCGGTAATGCTTATGTGTCACGTTTAATGAGCTTAACCAAGAATCACTGACTGGAACAACCACAGTGATGGTTTCAAATGGAATTTTATGTAATAAAAATACTTTTGTAAAAAAAATTACATTTAGCCGGGCGGTGGTGGCGCACGCCTTTAATCCCAGCACTTGGGAGGCAGAGGCAGGCGGATCTTTGCGAGTTCGAGGCCAGCCTGGTCTACAAAGTGAGTCCAGGACAGCCAGGGCTACACAGAGAAACCCTGTCTCGAAAAACCAAAAAAAAAAAAAAAATTACATTTAAACGTCTTGTTAGACATACAAGTGTTGTGAAATTGAATGTGAGTCCCGCCCAGCAGGCTTGTGGAAAGATGTTCTATTTTATTCATTCATTGAAAAATCCCTGATAGATAAGGCCTTCCTGAGTCCCCAGAACCACCCAGAGAAAGAGAAAATCTCCCTGCATTTAAAAACAACAAATATAAGCATCTAAAATTCTTCTCTAGTGCATCATTGAAGCATTCTTACATAGAATGCCTGTGTGAGCAAATGTTGAACAAATAGTTTGCATTTAAAAAAATAATAATAATAAAAAGAATTAAATATTAAGTGTGAACCTTAATATACAGCTTGTTTATAGGGAACTCAGTCTTTAAAGTCAAGGCTGGTGCTTGTGGCTTTCTGTGGTAACATGTTTCTGGCATTTGTAAGGTCCTGGATTCAAGCTCTGTCTCGTAAGAAAATAAAGGAAAAGTAGGAACCAAAGCAATACTAAAAAAAAAAGCTGCTGTGTACTAGAGAAACTTACTGGGTATAGAATTGTTTTTAAGAGGAATAAAATAAACAAGTTAAGATTTAGGTTAAAAGACAGTTGTAAAGAAAAACAAAAAAAAATAAGATGAGTCTTAACCTCTAAAAACAGTAGGATAGACAGCATTAGTAGTGTCAAAACAACCTAAGAAGCTTGTGGATCCCTTTGGACAGAATTTTTTTGTTTTTACCTGCCTATTGTCTTAGATATTTTGTTTGGTTGGTTTCTGAATTATAGAAAGGATTTGTTGTTTTTCCAACTTTTTTTTTTAAATACGAGTTATAGTGCAAGTCTTTTTCTCTATAAAAATATTTGTTGTAATGATTGCTTGCTTCTTTTCAGAGCCTTATTCCTTTCAGTCAGTGGTAAGATACAATTTCATGCTGTTGGTAGTCTTATGTTGTATTACTGTCCTTTATCAAACCAATCCGATTGTTTAGGGCCTTTTGTTTGATGTTACTTCTGTTTTGGCAGGTCTCTGAATCTTTACTTGTGCAGACTCCAGCTGTGCCTCCTGGCCCGTGCCTCCCTCCCAGGTTGCAGGGTAGACCCAAAGCAAAAGAAGTACAGTTACGATGGGGTAATTTCCATTTTGGTACTGAATTATAATTAAGTTAGAGACAGATTTTTCCTCCTATAAAACACACAAATCTGTCCACCCTTAGGACCTCCGCTGGTTGACGGTGGATCACCCATTTCCTGTTATGCAGTAGAAATGACTCCTGCAGATAAAGATGAGCCCAGAGATGTTTACCAAGGCTGTGAAGTGGAGTGTACTGTGAGCAGCCTTCTTCCTGGAAAGATGTACAGCTTCAGACTCCGTGCAGCCAACAGAATGGGGGTGAGGGACTGCCGGCTGAGTCATCCTTTAACCCCGTGTTGCCACACTGTTGTAGAGCCGTTTTGTTTTAACAAGCTTCTACTGATAAATAAGAAGCAGTGTGCCGTATAACTTGCCTTGCTGTCTGTGTACTTTCAGGCCTCAGTTAGAGTTTGTGGCGCTCCACTGGTTTAGACTTGTGGTTTCCTTCGGGAAGTGTTGGAAAGCCTGTTTGAAGGTCACTGAACTTGACTGTAGGCAACATTTACTCCCCACTGCAGAGCAGATGTGATTCAAGCTTTTTCTTATGGGCAAATGCTGATATTTAAGCATTTCTCACATATATGAGTTATTTTAAACTACTATGTATATGTACACAGTTCCATAAAATCAGCAAAAAAGGTGATAATCGCACATTGCAGCTCGTGATGCTGGCTTGGAGAGAGCACTTCCACACAACAGCTCATACCCTACCTCTGCTAAGGCAGGTTCCCTGAGACAGAGCAGCTGCTTAGGTGTAGGGGACATTTTAAAAAATTATTCCATAATTTTTTTTAACTAAGCTGACAGGTGTCTTTACCACAATATTAAAGACTTGAGTGAGCTGTGCTTTGTATCATATCCTGCTTCTAGCTAAACTATCATCTGTGAGCATGCTTACATATTGTGAATGGAAATGTATAGCCTGCTGGCAGTCCCTAGTTAGGCTAGGGACTTATCTGTGCACCTTCAGCAACCTCACAGGCTGCAGCTCCCCAGTAGCATATTTAGTGCCATTATTTTTTTATTTGCCGGTTTTTACTAATTTGTCGTAGTGACTTTCCTTACTGACTTTCTCCGTTTCCACTGGATACCCATTTTTGATTCTTGATACTCTAGATTTTGAGTATTTCCATTTCCCATGCCCTTATTTGGTACCCATCTTCACTCATATCATTTTTTATTCCATCTACCAAATTTACTAGTGCCCTGTTCATTTTACAAAAAGCAGTTTATGAAGAGAATAAGGGAGTAGGGGAGAGAAAGTATATTAAATGAAACTTAAAATTCTGTGTCTACACTCATAGTTGTTAAATCGTTTACTCTCAATGAATGCCTGTAGAATTATGACCAAATTAATTTTGAAGGACTTGATTGCTGGTGACTCTTTAAGTACAGGATTATGTGCAATGAACACTGAAGGATGAAAAAGGAAAATGTGTGTTCGGCTTGTTTTTCTAGTTTGGACCATTTTCAGAAAAATACGATATCACTACAGCTCCTGGGCCACCAGACCAGTGCAGACCCCCTCAAGTGACATGCAGATCTGCAACTTGTGCACAAGTCAATTGGGAGGTATTATAATGTTCAGTAACTTACATACGTTTCCTAAGTGGTGCATAAAAAAGGATAAAGGTAATCTTCCCTTCAGTTATTACTTGAAAAGTAAATCCTAGATAAATTCACGTGATAAAAGTGATTAAGTGTGAGTAAGCTTTATTTGTCTTTTTAAGTATTTAGACTCCAGCTCATGTTATTTGGTGTTTTTAATCAAAGGTTTTGTTTCTTTTTCGAGATATTTCAGCCACTGGTTAACTTTGACCAAACACTCATAAGATTTGGTATATATTTCTCTCAAATTCATTATCACCAGTGTATTTATTATGTATTGTAATTAGTGAATGATTTTCAGTTTCCTTTGACATTTAATGATGATGACATCTGCGTAAGTGAGCATTCTGTCTTCAAATTATCTTGAACTTTGTTTACCTAAGATACTCTACCTCTTAGGCATATTTTTTCCTTCTGTTACAAAGCAGTTATATTTTTGACTATTCAGAGAGTTTTAATGAGTAAAAATGTAAAATTGTACACTGTTGGTTGTGTTTAGATATTTTAAATAAGGTTAAAACAATCCCAGTTTTAATATGTGAGAGGAAAGAACATTTTTGCCCCAGAGCTATTTAATTAATACCAAGACTAAGAAAACTGTATCCTTTTCTTAAAGACTCCTCTGAGTAACGGGACTGATGTCACTGAGTACCGGCTGGAATGGGGCGGAATTGAAGGGAGTATGCAGATGTGTTACTGTGGGCCCGGCCTCAGCTGTGAATTGAAAGGACTTTCACCAGCTACCACCTATTACTGCAGAGTTCAGGTAGGTGACTGGTACTTTGGCGCACACACTGTCAGACTCTTCTGTTTAGTGGTCGCTGTCACAATCCTTTAACTTGTGGTTTTAAAGGAAGTCACCTTATTCCTCTGTAGGCTATGAGTGTTGTGGGTGTCACAACCCTTTAACTTGTGGTTTTAAAGGAAGTCACCTTATTCCTCTGTAGGCTATGAGTGTTGTGGGTGCAGGTTCTTTCAGTGAGGTCGTCTCCTGTGTGACCCCACCATCAGTTCCTGCCATCGTGACTCATCTTCAGGAAATAAGTGATGATGATATAGAAAGCCCCCATTACTCACCTTCTACCTGCCTTGCAATTAGTTGGGAAGAGCCTTATGACCACGGCTCAGAAATCCTTGCCTACAGCATAGACCTGGGAGATAAGCAGCCCTTGACAGTGGGGAAGATGACAAGCTACATCATAGATGGTTTACAGCCGGATACGACATACAGGTATACCTCCAAATATGTGTTAGTGTTTGCCTAAACCAGAAAACTGATGTAAATAGAAGTATCCATGAGCTAAACTTGTTTTGTGTGTGTGTGTGTATGTCATTTAGAATACGAATTCAAGCCTTGAATAGCCTTGGAGCTGGTCCTTTCAGCCATATGATTAAATTAAAAACTAAGCCCCTCCCTCCGGATCCACCTCGGCTGGAATGTGTTGCCTTTAACCACCAGAACCTTAAGCTTAAATGGGGAGAAGGAACTCCAAAGACATTATCAACAGATGCTGTTCAGTACCACCTGCAGATGGAGGATAGGAATGGAAGGTAGGTATTTTAACATCCTTTTCATGGATGTACTTTGGAGGTTAGTGTATATAAATGTTTATAGTATAAATAACTTGCCAGAGCAGAGTGAAAACTATCATAAGGGGCCAGGTAGGTGACTTGTGGGTAAAGACATCTGCCACCAAGTTTCACAACCTGAATTCAGTCCCTGAGACCCACATGATGGAAGAAGAGAAATAACTCCAAGTTGTTTGACCTCCACACATGCTCCGTGGCATGTGTATCACAGGCAACACACAAGAAAACTTAACCAAAATTTAATAAAATTATTTATCAGAACTATCAAGTAATGTTAAGTGTATGTTTTCAAAATACATAGGAAGGCTCCCTGTAGCTTTTCTGTTGTAATTCCACTGATGCTCAGGGAAATTCAGTAGGCTACTCATGAACTCGGCCCCATGAACCTTGGCTGTGACATAACTCACAGTGTTGATTTCCAGCTGGACACAATGTACAGAGAGTGATTGTGATTTGCTCAAGACTTTTGCGGTCCTAGAGTCACACCCCTGGTACAGGGCACACTGAATCAAGAACAGGTCAGCCCCTCCCTTACTGGGAGCTCCCTACTGGACCCTGATTTATTGTCCAGCGCTGTTGCTGCACTGCTTGCCATCCAGGGTCTAACCTGAGCCTCTTGATGCTCTCCACATCACTTCCTGCACACCACTGTTGTACTGCTCTAGTAAAGCCTGTGTTTCGGTTATTGTGTGTTGTGCAGATTGTTTTTAATGTTATTTAAATGACAACATAGTATTTATTCACCTTGTATACCATATAAACATTGCCATGTACCTTCTATAGATGATAATCTTGTAATATTTTAAGATTTTGAATTATACTTCTGTACTTTCACTTAATAACAAATCTGCCCAAGTGATGAGTTTAAAATACTAATGACATTTTTTTTCCAAGGTTTACTTTGGTTTTAATCACTTTTAGGAACACAATACATGGCCATAGTGTGTGTTCCTTAATGTCTTTACCTTTATTTATGACATAATTGTATATATCCATTTTTCCTGAAGGTTCTTTGCCATAGATTTGTGGTATAACCATTTATCTTTATTGTAAACTATGCTGGTGAATTGTTTAAATTCTTCTCACCCTTGTTGGATTATTTGCACTCAGGACGAGGTACAAGAATGCTTGCTAGAAACAGTTCTGACTTAACACTGGGCTAAAGCCTCAGGCTTTATGAAGAACATTTATTCTTAGCGTGCATTACTAGCACTGGGTGAATTTTGCTTTAAATTTTGCTCCAGTTTACAGCATTTGCTTTTGGGGTAGTGCAAAAAAAAGTTTAGCAGAAAGCATTCTAATTAGTGCTTGAACAAAAAAATAAAGCTTCTGTTAAATATAAAATATAATACTTTCCATTTGTATTCATTTAGCATGTGAAGAATTTATGGGTTATGAGTATGGCCAGGGAAAATGAAAAGACCTTTTATGATCTATAAATTGAATATGTAAGTTTGATAAATTAAGTCAACTTAATATCTTTGATATCTTTGTCCTTCTATTTTTAAATTTTTAAAAATTTTATATGTATAAATGTTTTACCTGCATGTATGTGTATGTATCACATGCATGCCTAGTGCCTTCAGAGGTCAGCAGACATGATTGGATGCCCTGGAGCTAGAGCTAGATATGGCTGCGAGGCACTGTGCATGTGCTGGGAACAGAACTAAGAGCCTCTGCAAGAGTAGCCAGTGCTCTCCACACTGAGCCACTTCTCCAACCCTTTGTTCCTTTTTCGTTTTTACAGATACTTAAGTTTTCTGTGTGGTAGCATCAGAAGATAGATTTTTTCACTTTCAGCTGTGGTTGTTCCCCACCTCCCTTACTTTCTTATCTAAAGAAAAAGTATCCCCGAGATACAGAAGGCCAGGCTGCCCTAGTTACTGCAAATATATTTGCTTCAGGCATTCAGTAGTCCTTATTCCTCACCTGAATACAGTTTCCAGGCTGTTAGCATTGTCTGAGCATTCATTACTCATTCCTCAGTTTCCAGAACTTTTAAAATATTAGGAAACATTCAATTTATGAGTAATATATTAGGGAAAATATAATTATAAACATCCACCTAATAGTTCATGTGGATAATTATTTGAAGTTATATAGTCTGTGTATATTTACATAGTACATCTAGTACTATGTAAATCTCTGAGAAAAGTCACTAAGACAGCTGAAGTATGTCTGTGAATTAAGCATTTCTTTGTTTTCAGATTAAAAACAAGAGATTTAAGTGTAGATTACCTCACAGCTCAAGTCCATGCTGTTGGTTGTGACTTGGTGACTCTTGTTAAAAGCAGTGCCTGTGGAGTTGAGATGCCTTTTGTAAACAAAGGCAGCTGGGAGGGTCAAAGCTGTACCAGGCACCTGAGAGGAAACTTAGGATGGTTGAACATTAGATTAGTGATACGTTTTTCTGTAAATCAAATCCTACATCTATGATTCTTATTATCTGATGAAAACTGTAATTGTTGATTACTCCTGCATTAGGTTTTGGGGCCACTTGTTCCTAAATCACATGCCCAATTATACTCAAGCAGCAGACTTTTATATGATGCCATAACATTTTTATATGATGTAGTAAAAGTTGGTTATTTCTATTTCAGGTTTGTCTCCCTGTACAGAGGGCCTTGTCACACATACAAAGTGCAGCGTCTCAGTGAGTCTACGTCCTACAAGTTCTTCATCCAAGCTTGTAACGAAGCCGGGGAGGGTCCTCTCTCCCCAGAGTATGTTTTCACCACTCCAAAGTCTGTCCCGGCTGCCTTGAAAGGTAACTTATAGCCCCTGAAGTTACTTTACTTAATAAAGTCCTTTAGTTTGACTCAAATTTAGCACCCAGTGTCTCTCCATCAGTTACATGAATGCATAGACAAGGCAGGGTCCACTCGGGCCTCAGAGCTGTGTGTGTGATTGGTGCCCTAGTCCTCAGTCACTCATAAGCCACTCATCCTTTTAATGATCTCACATAAAATACTTAATAGAGTAAGGAAGCTGTGTTTCTAATTAGGTCATTTCCTATTTCTGCTATTGCTATTTAAAGAATAAATATCATAAACTCCTGTCATTTCAAGTTTTTCAGATTTGGGGAGCCAGGTCTCCTTCTAAGAAAGACAAATGTTTATCACCTTTTACATATTACTCATGTACATATACACTGTACACATATTGCTAACTGTAAAGTAGCTCTTATTTTTAAATGATTCCAGCAAGGATTGTACTTGTGTATTTATCCAAAGAAACGAAAATTATTGCAGCCTGAGAACTAGGGAAAGAGACTTGCTGGGGCAGTGGCAGCATCAGGCATTGAGAGCCCTTGTTAAGCAGACCCACGGCTAGCACCGCCCACTGTCTGTAACTCGCCTGTCTGATGTTGATGACTTTCACTGCAATATTCACTGGTTTCCTTCTCAAGTTAGTGCCTGATGCTTCATAAAGATTGCTGTCGTTTTTTAAATTTTCTTTACATGCCTTTGCAAAAGTTCAGTATTTATAACTTGGTTTTAAAGATTTGTTAATTTTGATTAAAACAAGTGTCTATGTAATGTGCCAAATTAAATCAAGTAAGAGCTGATCTTATTTATGTTTGTTTCATCTAGCCCCCAAAATACAGAAAATAAATGATCACATGTGTGACATTACATGGGAATATTTACAGCCAATGAAAGGTGACTCGGTTATTTATAATCTTCAAGTTATGATGGGAAAAGATTCAGAATTCAAACAGGTATGTGTCGAGATACCATTTTATGTGTACATGTTTTTAATCTTTTGTTTTTTATTTACTTTCTGTAAAAGATTTAACTTTGTTTACTTTCTAATTAAGAAACATTTGTTCAGTGCATAGTACACCCTGGCAACCTTGGAGTTTAAAATACTTTGTGAACGCACTGCCCTTACATGGATTATTCATTCAGCCAGCAAGTATTCATTCAGCTCTTTGCCAATAGTCAGGACACAGCAGTGAAAAGTATGTACCTTCATGGAAGTCATAGTAGGGTGGAAAGACACACCTCAGTGTACAATATGTCAGATAGGTGTAATCACATTGGAGAAAAGATAAAACTTGAGTCAGGACTGGTGAGTACTGTAGTTTCCCTAAGGAAGTAATGTGAGACGAATGTAATCAAGAAGAGGCCCCTCAGTAGCAGAGCTGTTAAATAAAGAGGCCAAAGTGAGGCAAAGGAATCCATCCCTGAGACAAACGATGAAATCAGGTAGTTTGTTCTCAGCAGTTGCTCCTGTAAGAAAATAAATGCCTCATGCTACCCCAGTACCTGACCTTTACAGCATACTTGATTGTTGAGCCTTGCTAAGGTCAGGCTTGACAGTGCCTGGTTCCCTTCAGCACTCCAGCACCTACAGACTTAGTCTACCCCATTGTCCTTTTGAAAAGAAAACAGTACAGAAGCCATCATGAAACAGAGGTGCTGTGGAAATCACACATCCTGGACCAGGGAGTAGCTTTTACTCCAAGTGAAATGAGAAGCCAGAGTAGGATTTTTTTTTTTATCAGAATAGTTACATAATCAGACACATTTTGATCGCATTGTTGAAATTGGAATGGGACAAAGTCAGAAGCAGGGAAATCAGTAAGAAGGCTTTAGTAATAATAATAATTGTTACATTATAATAATATTTAGATAAACATGTAACAGGATGAAGTTCTAAGGAAGTTAGTATTTTAAGTTTGACAGTTAATAATGGAAAATAAAATAAAGGTCTTTGTATTATTGCTATTATTATCTGGTGCCTGAATATAACACTATAACAATTGTTACTATATATTGAATATAACAATGGCCTTTTATGATGAAAGTTTAGAGGAAGTGTCTCCTGGCAGGGAAGTTTCTAGGACAGCTTCTGATAGAGAGTGAGTGACAGAGTGGGCACCTCAGTGATTCTTATGAACACCTGTGACCATTGTGGTCTCTGTAAGCCTTGCACTTCATCGAATTTTTTTCCCTTTTTTTTCTTTCTGTCAACCGTCTTTAGTTTTTGGTTTTGGTTTTGGTTTTTGGGTTTTGGGTGCTTCAAAGTGTTTGTTTTTATTGTAACTTACAATTTATTTTCTCGTTAGAAAAATAAATCACCCATCTGCTTTATTCCAGTCTTATGATGTTATCATTAATAATTATAATAATAATAATAATAGAATTTTAATGCATGCATTTTTCTTTCAGATTATATAGAAGTATAATATCTTAACTAAAATCACAAAGGGCCCCAAGAGTTAAATTTGTCATACCATTATTTTGTTCCATTAAATCATCTGTTAAATGACATGGTAATTAAGTTTCAAATGTAATTTACAGATGAGCAGATTTCCTTCCAAGGAAGAAGCAAAATTAATATTTAAAAAAATTTAATTGTCTAACTGCATCTTCAAAGGAAATACAGACACCCCACATTTTGATGGTATATGAATTTTAGTAAGTTTATGTCACTACATGAAGCAGTAATGCTAATTCAAATTTAACTTTAAATCTAAATTAATATTGAATTAGAATCCTAACTATAAAGCCTAGAAGGCTGGCTTGCTCAGAGCTTTCTTCTTGCTGTAGGCGAGTCTCCAGCACTTACCCAGTTTACTAGCAGGTAAAATTCCCAATGCTTGAAAGTCATCTGTTTGAAGAATTCAATTTCTTTTCTGGAATCTATATTTTATTTGTAATTTATTTGATAATCAGCATGCATAGATAAAAGGAAGTGTAGAGAAGTGGAGTTACTATTCTAAGTCACTAAGTAATGTTCTGATCTCAGGAAACTTTTGGAGTCCAATAGAGTTCAGGATAGGCACAAGCTCCAGTGTGTGATTGGAGTCCTAGCACTAGGAAGCTGAGGCCACAGGAATACCCTGTAACTAAGTCTTAGGAACACCCAAGTGTGAGCTTTCAGTAGAAAAGACAGGTACTTGTTGTCAGGCCCATGCCCAGGACTCTGGTGGAGCGGGGATGAGCTGGTGCGGAATCAAGACCCAGATTCCTGGAGTCTGGTAAGAGGCAAAAGCAGACTCTTTTATTTCAAAAAGAGGGGGTTCCCTTTATAACCTCCACCCAGAGTCCCATTAGCTCCCAAACTGCAGGCGGCTGCTGCTGCTCTTCTCTTCCTCATTGGATCCTTCTCACTACCTGGTGTGACCTCATCAATCTCCAGGCAGGTCTCAAGCCGGGCATGCCCAGGCAGGTCTCTCAGGTCAGCTGTACATGGAAGCCCGGCCAGGCATGCACTATTTAACAGCAGGCCTTGTTTCTGCTCAGTGGCAGACCTTATGCCTCCTGCAGGTACTGATGGGTCTATTCTCTTGCAGTAGTAACTATTAGTATTTTTATTACCTTCCCAGCTAACCTATAAAAACCTGATTAACCAGTGACGTTTCTGAGATTGGGAGTTCTGGCAGCAACAGGTGCCTGTAACCCTAGGTCAAGCTCAGAAACAAATTGGTTTCTGTTTTACCCCTAATTTTTACCTCCTAGTTCTGGGATGTGAACTTGGGGCTTCAATAAGCTAGGCAAATGTTCTAGCTCTGAATCACATCCCATACCCTTTAAGTTTATTTTTCTGATTTTATTTTAAACAGTATTTGTTTTTTGTTTTGTTTGTTGAGACAAGGTTTCTCTTTGTAGCCAGGGCTGTCCTAGAACTCACCCTGTAGACTAGACTGGCATCAAGATCTTCCTGCCTCTGCAGGGATTAAAGGTCTATGCCACCACAGCCAGTTGGGCTTGTCCCAGACCTTGCTGCCCTCCTGGCCTGTGCCTTGCCTGCCCCTATTTCATCTAGAGTTGCTCCATTCTGCAGAAACAGCCTTGCTGTCCCTTACCACCCTCTCTCACATACGTGCCAACCCCTGTGTACTGTCCAGACTTTACTAGGTGTTAGGAGGAAGACTCCTTGGGGAACCCTAGACAAGTCAGAGGTCTACTGGCTCTTCTGAGAGTCTGAGGAGGTAACAAGTGATGTGTAAAAGGACACTAAAGCCACTTTCCTTTTTTTTTGGGGGGGGGGGTTCCAGACAGGGTTTCTCTGCATAGCCCTGGCTGTCCTGGACTCACTCTGTAGACCAAACTGGCCTCGAACTCACAGAGATCCACCTGCCTCTGCCTCCCAGGTGTTGGGATTAAAGGCGATTGCCACCACACCCTAGAGCCATTTTCAAAACAGATGAACAAAGACGCTAAGAGCTTTAGCCAGCCTGAGCCTGGCCTACCTTTGAAACTAAGAGTGAGGGCAGCTTCTCTTCATGTGTGAGCTGGGTAGGGAAAAAGGGTTAGACATCCTATCCAAAATCAAAGTACTCTTAGCAATTACAGGTGTTAGCATTAGTGAGGGCTCTCTGCAGAAGCAGAGCCAGTGTGATACACACATAAAATAGTATATTTGGGCAGGTTGATTTACTCAGTGGAGGCTACTCAGTTCTGCAGTCTGTCATAAGCTTGGGGCCCAGGAAAGCCAGTAGTGGCTTTACAGCACAAACCCACAGGCCTGAGAACCAGGAGTGCCAGTGGTTGTAAGTCCTAGCAAGACACCAACCAGACTACTACTATCCAAAGTCAGGAGAAGGTGTCCCAGCCAAGTGGAGGTGATGAGCTTGCCTTTCTTTGTCTTCTCATTCTGTTCAAACATTGGATGGTGCTCACCACATGAGTGAGGATTGTGTGCTTCATCAGTTCACATCCTGGTCTATTCCAGAACATTCACACAGACACACCTTGATGTGCTGGTTGTACCTGCCATCTGAGTGTCACTCACATGGGTAAGTTGTCACATGTGCTGTGATGAGAGCAGAATATAAGTATTGAGACAGTGGCCATCACAAGCTTCTGGAGCTCCTTAAGGACAGTGCTCCTCAGAGTACACAAAACCACTACTTGCAAGTATTCATAAAGCAGACAAGGATCACATCATGTGACCATACATATGCTGCTACAACGGGCTTATACATTGGTGTGATTTTCAGATGTAATCAAGTCTGCAGTAATATATTTTAAGGAAATATTTAAGTTATTTGGTTTTGGAGGTCCTGGAATCAAGCTTCTTTTTTTAACATTTATTTATTAATTCAAGTTACATCTCTATCATAGCCCTCTCTCTCCATCCCTCCCTGCTCCACCCTCCCACCCTCTACCCCCTATCCCACCTATCCTACTCTTCTGGTGTGGGGTGCCCCTACATCTCAGCCTCCCTCAGTTCATCAGTCAGTTGAGGTCTAAGAGCTTCCTCTTGCACTGGGGGCCTACATGGCAGCTCCACTAGGGTGAAGTGTCCCACTAACAGGTAACAAAGTCCATGTTCCTGTTCCTTTTTGTGTGTTGGTTGTAGGATAGTTATCCTGTACTATATGGCTAAAATCCAGTTATAAGTGAATGCATGCCATGTGCATCTTTCTGGGTCTGGGTTAGCTCATTCAGAATGAGCTTTTCTAGTTCCATTCATTTGGCTGCAAATTGCATGATTTCATTGTTTCTGATAGCTGAGTAGTATTCCATTGTGTACCACAGTTTTTTTTTTATCCATTCGTCGGTTGAGGGACATCTGGGTGATCAAGCCTTTTTTTCTGTGTTCCATGCAAAGTAACATATTTCCAGAATCACTGTCTTACATTGATAGAAATAACACTGTGTGTGTATTCACTGCAAAATTATGGGAAATCTCACACACGCATACACACACACAAATCAAAATCTGTTCTTATGTGATGAGAGCTTCAAAGGTAAATGTATACTTTTGCCTTCAAAGGATAAGAGCTGTTTGAATCTTTTTGGTTTTTTGAGACAGGGATTCTCTGTGTATCCCTGGCTGTCATGGACTCACTTTATGGAACAGGCTGGCCTTGAACTCACTGAGATCTGCCTACCTCTGCCTCTAGAGTACTACGATTAAAGGCGTGCACCACCACACCCAGCAGTTACAGACAGCTGTGAACTGTCATGTGGGTGCTGGAATTTGAACCCGGGTCCTTTGAAAAAGAGCAGCCAGTGCTCTTAACCACTGAGCCATCTCTCCAGCCCAGAACTGTTTGAATCTTAGTGTGAGTCCTTGGTAAGTTAAATCTGTATGTCCCATCAAATGGATATTTAGAAGATAGAGAGATGAATACAAAGAAGTAGGATATTGAGGTAATTCTCATTGGCCTCAGGCCTCAATTATGTTTTCTTGGTCTATGATATGGTTATAATATCAAAAGGAGGACAAAAGGGAGTTTATCAAACTTTTAAGTTACCTCACAAGCCCCTGTAGAAAATCCTCTGGCCTGCATGTGCAAGCATCCACACAGCACATGCACACAAAGATGAAATCAGTGATAACTCAGAAATGCTCATGTTTAAAATAATTCCAGAACATGTCCATGCTAATATTTTCTGTCCAGACTTTGTAGTCCATTCTTTTTCCAATATTTCCTTAACAGATTTACAAGGGTCCTGATACTTCATTCCGGTATTCCAGCCTTCAGCTGAACTGTGAGTATCGATTTCGTGTGTGTGCCATTCGCCAATGCCAAGATCCTGTGGGGCACCAGGACCTGATAGGTCCCTACAGCACCACAGTGTTCTTCATCTCCCAGAGGACAGAGCCACCAGCCAGCACCAGCAGAGACACTGTGGACGGTGCGCGGAGCCGGCGCACTCTGAGTGACGAGCAGTGTGCCGCCGTCATCCTGGTGGTGTTTGCTGTTTTTTCCATTCTGATTGCCTTTATCATTCAGTACTTTGTAATCAAGTGAAAATATAACTTTATTTTTAACACTGTGTTACATTTTATTTTGTCATGTACTAAAATTATTTCTGTGTTGCTTTTATAAAATGGTGGCATTTAGCCCTGGCATTGAGACTATATATCGAAACATGGTTTTTGGTATTTTCAGTGCTTATGTTGTTAGTCACAGGCTGGCACTTCATGAGAATTCAGCCACAGAAACATCAATCTTGAGAGGGCTGTTTCTTTTGTTCTTGGGATGGGACCTTTTTTACCCCTTTTTCTTTCTTTGTTTTTCCTCCCCCCTCTCCCCATTCCCCAGGTTGGGATATGCCTTCTAGTAGAACAAACTTTCTGAAAGGCGGCATTTCCAATTGTTTTGAGCAGTCAGCATGAGTATAGCAGTGATAAATAGATCTGTTTTGGAGATGGTAGCCATGTGGAAATTTCAGAATGACTAGATTTACACTACCATTCTCTACGAATGTGTTCAAGGCTGATGCTGTGAAAGTGCTCTAGGGCTATGTTTCTACCTCCTCATTTGTCGTAAGTGTTTGCTAAGTGGGATTTGGATGAATAACTGGAGGGCTTAGCAAACAAAAACTGGATGACGGAATCGAGGGAGAAAAAGAAGGTTCCTGTTTGGTGAGTGTGAAGTTCTTCCTTACACGTACACATGAATTCACACATGAGTCCTAGAAAGCACAGACCAGAAATATCAATCTTTACTTGAACACTACCTCTTTTGCGGATTTGAGAACAGAGGACTTTTAAATAATAACTAAATTTGAAGCTCATTTAGCCTCTGTTGTCTGGGCCTTTAAACTGTGTGTATATGTGTGCAAATGCATACATGTACATAGGGGCAATATCCAGACTGTCAGATAAAGAGATGTGTGTCCACACTCATCAACCTGGTCTAGGCTAGCTGTGAAGAACTCCCAGTGCTTTGCAGCTTTTCCTATAACTACTGCCGTTGCCATCAGAGTTTCTAATCAAACTCAACCTTTTTTGTTGGGGTACCAAATCTGAAGACAAAATTAATTTGCACCAGTAAACTTCAAGCTGCTTTCTTTCTTGAGGAACTAATGTTTAATGTATAATGTCTGTTTGGATACTGTTCCAAATTGTTGATTGCATGTTGGTACCGTTGCATTGGAGCACTTTGCATCGTTCATTAATGTTCTGTGAGCTGTTGGATGATCAGATTGAGTTTTGTCATATCACATTGTGCATCTTGCCTGGATGTCAATGACTGCCAGTAATAATACAGTCTGTAATGAATTTAGGTGAAATTTTTGTTTTTATCACATCTGTTATCTGTAGACATCGTAACTAGCTTCTTTAATTTATTATTTGAATTTTAGAGTAGTGAATCACTAATTTTTAGTTGCTGAGGTCCGCATTTTAGTGATTAACTAAGCACTTCTCTCTGTCAAAAAGAAATGTATGTTTTGTATTTTGAAGATCTCTGAATTTCCCTTATAGTAGAGTGGGCATGTATTGTAATTGTTTTATGTCAAATGATCTGCGCTGTAGAGAAAACATTAACCTTTATTCAAAAAAGAAATGGATATACTTGGCCTCTCCAAGTGTAAGGAAACCCTGTCACTATGATATACTGTATGTTTACATTTTATTTAATCTCTTACGAATAGGGTGATAACTTGTCCCCCAAACAACAGTGATTACGATTGTTTTCTAGAAACTTCTTAAAAGTGCCACATTTGGCAGTACAAATGAGTCTGAGTGTAAGAGCCCAGAGATTTCTATATAGTTGAGTGTCCAAAATGGTAAAATGTGCCACATAGTGGCATATGTTTTTCATAGTAATTCAAATGAAGTCCTATTTTTGATAGTAAATGTCATTTAATGGTGTACTTGCCATTTGAGCCTCACTGCAGCATTAGTGCAGAGGAGACAACAGTTTTTTATGTAATCTTGATTTTACCTCATCTACTGTACATTCCAAAAACTCAACTTTTTAAAGATTATCCATACACTACCAAACATATCACCTTAAAATTGTATACGGTTGAGCTTCATACAAGTGAAAAAATATAATCTCATAAACTATGTAGCAAAAGTATCTGTAAAATCCATGAAAAATAAAAGTTGTATCATTCTTTTTTTGAGATCTGCTTTTTGTGTTTATACAGTTCATCATTTGCTACCTGTATAAGAAAATGAAATACCTCCTCTCTCCCAAGGGACTTACAACAGATTTCCCAGCAGTATTTGAATTTCAGCCTGAGAGGGCACATACTCATCATGCAAATCAATCTAGGAAGCTCAAGAATGAAAGTAGAAGCTTTACCCCAGCACTTGGGAGGCAGAGGCAAGTGTGCCCTTGTGAGTTCCAGGCCAGCCAGGGCCACATAGTGAGATCCTGCCTGAAAAAGAAAAAAAAGTTTAGAAGCTTTATCCTAATGAATTGATCTTGTACACTTCATTAATTGTCTTGCTTGCTTTACATAAAGAATAAAGTGATTCTGATGTAAACTTCCCATTGGTTTAAAAAAAAAAAAACAAGGAAAATTCTAGTTCCATCTACTTGAGAGACTGAGGCAGGAGGATCATTTCAGTCTGGGAGTTAAATGTCACAGTGAGCAATGTAGCAAGACTCTCTAAATTAAGTACATTTGCACAGGAAGAATAAGATTCCTGACTGTTCTTGAGTTCCTCATCTGCTGACATTTTACCCACCACCAGAACCTTCCTGTAACTGGTGATGCTGGGTCCACTCCACTGAAAATTCAACTAACATTCAGCCCCACAGGATTCCTCTGGGGTTCATTGCTATTAAAATTTTAGCAATCTCTAATTGCCACTGTGCCATGTGCATGGTACCACAGTAAAACTTAGAATCGAGGCTTAGGAAGTGGAGATCTTTGGGTCAGAGCCATCATTCTATAGTAGCAACCGAGGAAGCGTCCATCCTCTGGGAGAGCACAGAGTCCCATGGACACTGCGCCCATCTCCTCTGTCTGCTTTTGTACACACTGGATGCGGAGATGCATCAAACTGAGCATCCCAGGGCTTGGTTTCTAACATACGGAACCTTTCACCAATGTGAAGCCGAATGTCTTTCTGCAAAGAGACCTTATGTGTATGGTGCTCCAAGTTGCCAAGCTCACAAAACTGGTTTAAAACCAGAAGTGATCCTCTACAGTCAAAACGTGATGCTGTCATGGCTTAATCCTTTTGTCCCAGTTGGCATTTTCTCCTTATGTTCTTTTTGTTTCTGTCTTTGGATGCAGGTTATCTGTCAAAGGCTGGCCTTGAACTCCTGTCCTGCCTCCATCTCCTACATGCTGGAACTGTATGTATGCACCAGCTTTTCCCTGGGCATCTCAGAAAAAAATATATATAACTGTGGTCATCATCAGCATTTACAGTTTGACCTTGGAATATGTATCTGCTGTAATGGCTGCTCTTCATCTCATAGTAGTCCATGAGCTTACCATTGCCCTAGCCACACTGGGCCTGTCTCCTGTTTCCCCACCACGAGCCTACCATTGCCCTAGCCACACTGGCCTGTCCCCTGCTTCCCTGGGGGAGCTGAGGCGGACTGAAAGTTGCAGAAGGATCCACTGCGGAGTCACAGATCTACAGTCACTGGGCCTCACCTGAATCTGTCCTGTCATGTCTCTACTCTGTGCAGAAACCTGGGGACACATGAGCCCATATCCACATGGTGGTCAGATCCTAGAGGTTTGTGAAGGGAGGGAGAAGCTAACACTGGGTCTTCTGGAAGGGTCCCTTTCCACAGCCTGCTTTGCTGCTTTTGCCTTTCATTTAAGATGCCTTTTCTGGGGCAGGTAAGAAGGCTCAGTGGGTGAAGGCAATTCAGACAAGCTCAGGATCTGAGTTCAGTCTTTGAAATCCACACAGTAGGACTACCTCAGCAAGTTGTCTTCTGACCGTAAGCACAGTGCAGTTCATGCACAGACCATTTCTTGGCATCTGGAGTCTAGGGAATGAGGAGGAGGCTGGGTGAGAGGATGTAAATGGCTGAGGGCCAGAAAAGCTGAGTCCACAGGTGGCCGCCTTCAGGGGATAAGGACCCAGACCTGCTACAGCTTTTGGGCCTTACAAGAAGTGCTGAAAATCTGAAATGTAACATGAAATTTCCCAAATCTGATTGGTTAGAATGTTAAAAGATGTGGGCTAGGGATATCCTATCTCAGTAGTAAAGCCCCAGCTTTGTACAAGGCTCTGGATTCTAACTCGAGGACCACGCAGACATGTTATACAATGTGTCAGTTGCTAGGGTTGCTCACATGTCCACAACTGCCTCAGATAACTGCCCTATGGAGAGAAGGCCAAACCCATGAAGTCTTGGAGTTTTTTGGTAAAAGTCAACTTACAAACATTCCCCTAAAGCTTTTCACCTACCTTCAAAAATCTAGTTTCTGGAAGACACTTTCCCAGCACACTCCAGTCCTACCTAGTCCTCCCTATAGATAATGCTACACTACCCAGTAGGAGGGCGCAGTTGTCAGAGGCAGTACCAGTGGACTGGGCAGCCCCAAACTTTCTGGCTGCTCTGACCACCTGGAACTTATTAATGCTTTGGTCTTGTCTTCAATATGCAGATACCAAGAGGCTATTGCCCTAAGACAGTGTTTATCAACCTGTGGGTCAAGACCCCTTCAACAGGTGTTTACATTATGATTGATAAAGTAGTAAAATTACAGTTGTGAAGTAGCTACTTCATTTCATATGAAGTATATGGTTGGGGATCACCCCAACATGAGGAACTGTATTAAGGGGTCTCAGCATTAGGAAAGTTGAGAGCCACTGCCTTCAGTCTTTAAGATTGAGTTAAAATATGCAAGGGTTCAAACAGCATAGCTCTAGTTCTTTAATTTTTTAATTTAATTTTATTTTTCATTTTACATCCCAGTCGTTGCCCCCTCCTTCCCCTCTGGGTCCTGCCCTCCCACCCCCTTATCCCATCCCCTCTCCCCTTCTCCACAGAAAAGGGGAGAGCCCTCCTTGTTACAAGTTCTACCTTAGCATTACTAGTCACATCAGGTCTGAGTGCTTCCTATTCCATTGAAGCCAGGCACCACAGCCCAGTTGAGGGGAAGTGTTAAAAAAAAAAAACAACAAAAAAAAAACAGGCCTCATAGTCCTTGCCAGAGACAGCCCCTATTCCACTTGCTAGGGGCCCACATGATGACCAACCTGCCCATCAGTTACATGTAACGATCCTAGGTCCAGTTCATGCATGACCTTTGAATAGTGGCTCAGACTCTGTGAGCCCCCATGAACCTATGTTAGTTGATTCCGTTGGTCTTCTTGTGAAGTTCTTGTCTCCTCTGGGTCTTTTTATCCTTCCCCCACTCTTCTACAAGATCCTCCTCATTCTGCCTAATGTTTGGTGGTGAGTCTCAGTTTCTGTTTGGATCTTCGGCTGCATGGAGGCTCTCAGAGGACAGTTATGCTATGCTCCTGTCTGTAAGCACAGCAGAGTATCATTAATAGTGATAGGGGTTGGCTTTCTCCCTTGGGGCAGGTCTAAGTTTGGGCTGGTCACTAGTTGGCCATTCCCTTAATGTCTGCTATATCTTTATCCTTTAATATCTTGTATACAGGGTAAATTTTGGGTTGAAGGTTTTGTAGGTGGGTTGGTTAATCCCCTCCCTCCCCTAGAAGTCGTACCTAGCTAGTGGGAGACCTCTTTCAGTCTTTACTCCGACTGGTATGAGTCTCAGACTTATCCCCCACATCCTCCCAGGGGCCTACCTGGTCATCGGTCTCCCTCAGATCGACCCCCTTGGTTTCCCATCTTTCACCCAGCCCATTCACCATCTGTCCCCTCTCCCCCCATAGCTGTTACCTCACTCCTTGCCCTCTCTTACCCAGTTCCCTCTCTTCATCTACTTCTGCTCTCTTTTCTCTTTCCCTCTCTGAGTGATTTCAAGCACCCTCTCTTGGGTCCTCTTAGTTACTTAGCTTATTTGGGTCTGTGCATTGTAGTCTGGTTATCCTGAACTAGAAGACTAGTATTCACTTATGAGTGAGTACAGTCCATGTGTATCTGCCTGGGTCTGGGTTCTCACTCGTGTCCAAGCCTGCCAAAGGCTACAACCTACCAGGCCTCCTGACAGAAACCGGAAGTCTTTCAAGGACTCTGCCCTCTTGCTTTCAGAAACTCAAAGTTAAAAGCTGGGCCAGACCTTCGTATATTCTTGACCCCAACAAATGCCGAGTAGAGAGGATGCTCAGGTGAGGAGAGAGATGTCTGAACCCCTGATCTACTCAAAAAGACCCCTCATCAGATGACCTGCTACCAGTTTGGCTCTGAAACTACCAAGAAGAGTTGGGTCGGCTCTTGAGCACAGAATGCCAAATCATTATAATAAAGGCTTGACTACACCCTCAGGACGAGCCATGTTTGAATTTTACCATAGACATGTCAGAAAAAAAAAAAGCCACTGTGATTCAGCTTTCCACATCAGTGATCCACCCAACTAGGGATAAATCAAAGAAATCTTACAACTATTTATTAAATTCTCATTTTGTGATATGTGATACAATAGAGAAGCAGCTGTGGATACAATAGATTAAAGCCCTGCCTTCTGGTGCAAGATCACCATCCTTGTATGGGGGGGGGGGGGTTAATTGAGGGTTAATGAAGAAAGGAGGATGCAGGACAAGAATCTGAAGAATGAGGAGTGAATGAGTTAGGGAAGATTAAGTATGCAGATGGTAGATCCCTGGAGGAAAGCTAAGTCAAAGATTCCCAACCTTCCTAACCCTGGGACCCCTTAATACAGTCCCTCATGTTGTGGTGACTGACCCCCAACCATAACATTTTTGTTGCTACTTCTTAACTGTAATTTTGCTACTGTCATGAATCATAATGAACATCTGTGTTTTCTGATGGTTTTAGGTGACCTCTGTGAAAGGGTCATTTGATCCCCAAAAGTTTGCAACCCACAGGTTGAGAACTGCTGAGCTATGTCCTGCTAATGCTGTGCATTTTCAGTGAACAGCAGCAAAGGAGGAGCATCCATGAAGTAGCCAGACTACAACTTAACCAGAGTGGTGGCTGTGCTCTGGGAAGAACTCTGTGACAATAAAGACAAAGGGAGGACATTAGGGTGTCACTGATAATGGAATTCAAGTTGGGGAGAATAGGAAAGTGGGGACTTGAGGAGGGTGAGGGACAAGAAAAAGAAGAACCAAATGAACTTCATGGGGTAAAGGGTTGCAGGAATACCCAGAAGGGAATGTGAGTTATGAAGAGCCAGGCAAAGGTAGGGATGAACTGCCAGGAAGGTAGAGGTGGGCTCACACATCTTTAGGTAAGGAGTAATTTTAGTCCACGGGAGCGGCTGGCTTGAGATGGGGTGAAGGACCTGGATGATCATGGATAACAATGAGGTCAACAGTTCAAGAGGACAAGATCATAAGGCTGGTGTGTTTTGTTCTTGTGTGGAGCTTGCTGGAAGAGTGAGGCATTTAATCCTCAGGAACAGAACAAAGGGCTGGAGAAGGTGGAATCTGGCATACTTTGGCCAAGGCAGATTTTAGAATAGCAAGAAATCAGTGATGAAGATGGCAAAAATCCCACATTGTGTCCATGAGAGAATGGTAGAAGACACAAGGTCCAAGTTTCAGGTCCAAAGCAGGAAGGAGGAACTTGGGGGGAGACACAGAACTTTTTAATTTTAACCTTTTTACATGTATTTATTGAGGAAGGGGTGACTTTAAAATTTTTTTTACATTTACTTTTGAATATGCACATACATGTGTGCCATAACAGTCTCCTTCCACCATATGGAGCCTGGGGGTGGAACTGGGATCCCCAGGTATGGCAGCAAACACCTTACTCCTTAAGCACCTCATCAGCACTAAGACTGAAATTTAAAGCCACAACAGAATGAAAGAAAACCTTTGCTAGACCTGGGTTTGCTCACAAACTTAAAGGCTTTGGCAGGAGGGTTATCAAGAAATTCCAGGGTTTGGAGAGGATGATGAAGGAGAAGATAGGGAATAGAGGTGAGTGGACCACCCAAATCCTTGAGGGCCTCTCTATCTCTACTCAGAGCGTGCATATGAAGTTGAAACTGAAAACAGAGCCCGATGAGTCGGAAGTGTCAGCTAAGGTCAGAGACTATTAGTAGGTGATACAGAGATAGTGTCCAGGCAGGTGCTGGGGGCCTCCTGTGGAGGAGGAGACTGCGTGCATCCTAGAGGGGAACTGCACCCTGAGTGACCAGGCGTTGTGGTGCGAGCAGTGAATCCACCATCACTCCAGGTGCGTATGCTGCGGCAGCACGCCGGTTCTCATCTTCTCAGGAAGCCCACGGTCATGCCCTGAAAGGGCAGCGACAGGCCCGAGGACGCGCAGGAACCGCCGTGGGGCGCTCTGCCGCTGTGTCTTGAGCGCCTTTGCTAGGCGTTCCCCCTGCGCTGCGCGCGCTTGTGCTGCTGATCGCCATGTGCCTCGCGACCGTACTGCTGATTGGGCGCTACCGTGGGCAGCATGGCGGTGTCCGATCTGCTCATTCTGCTGGGGCTCCTGTTCAACCTGTACCGCCTGTGGTGCTCGAGGTGGGTGGTTTGGGCCGCTTCTCCGCCTCCTGTCGCTCTACTTGCACGAGGGCTGCAAGCGTCACCTGGCAATCTGCGAGCGCAGGTCCTTGTCACCAGGCGCCGCGTTCAAGCTCTCATCCCCGCGCTCTGGGCTGTGGCTCTGCGCTCAGCTGGGCCCTTTTTTGTGGTGCGCGACCAGCAAGACGTCTTCCACGGTCTTGTCTGCTAACCTGGACCTAGACCACAGTTGGCCGGTAAACCCCTTCTCGATCCTGGTCCCGCCGCCTGTCGGGTCCTCCCTGTCACCAGCGCTGCCCCGGCTGTCTGGAACCAAGGCTGCTGAGGCTGCAGCGCTGTTCAGCCGTGAGCGCCTTCCAGTCCCCACGTAGCTCGAGGCGCTAAGGGTCATCATGTGGATCAACACCGCCTACTTCTTCCTGCCCTTCCTGTGCCTCCTCCCCGAGGAGGCCGAACCGTGGCGCCTAGGGAAAGGGACACCCGCAGTCTGTGTCCTAAATAAGTGATACTGCCCTTTCCAAAAATCTTGTTGAGCCACAGTATCTCTGCTCATCTCCACCTGTAGATCTGTTCTGCAGTACCTGTTTGTTGGGGACCCCGTTGCGCCCCTTGGGGATCGCATTCCCTGAAACAGCAAAGGTTTTCCAACGTCTTTGCAATCCAGGATGGGTAACTGGGGGCTCCCACAGTCTCTTAGTTTCGCAATTGGATGCTACTTACAAATCCCTTGAGAAGATGAGATTGAGTGCTGAAGATTCTGCTTAATGTTGTTATTCTGTAGACTAAGGCAAACCGAGTCAAAAAAAATCAAAACTTTGCAGACCTTTTGTGAATCGTTTGCAACAAAAAAAAACCAACATATTTCTGAAGCAGAAGCCCGCCAAAACCACTTCTTAGGAGCAGATGTCCTTCCTGGTGTATATTCGTTCTTATACATTTATGAAACTAACATACAGTTAGCAAACTTCAATGCAATTCGCGACCTGATTTTTTTTGGGGGGAGGGATGTAGTAGCACGGAAGTCTATTTAAGTAAAGATTCTAATTTATTTTGCTGTTACTTGCCCTTGCAGGTGCGGAGGAGCGGCAGAGCTTTATTTTATGTGAATGCTTTTGCTGACTCCGGTGTTCTGCAGTGGTAGTGGTTGTGACATTCGTCGTTTGTTTTCCAAGTCGGTAGAATCATTTACATAAACGCTAAGATTCCCGGGTGATACACTTATCTCAGTACTTAAATATTGTCGCCCTGCAGCTTTTCTATCTGAGTGCATCCATCAACCCCATCCCCTACAGCCTCGTTTCCAAGAAGTACAGAGCAGCTGTCTGGAAACTGCTTCTGGCAAGACAGTCCAGGACACTAGGAGGAATCCCGAAGACACGGCTGGCTCCACAAAGAGGATGCCCCAACCAGCGTGCAAACCCGGTTTGGGGACTTCGAGTTTATAGGAAAACTGAAGATAATGGCGGGGAGGTGATATTAAGTAAAGTGCAATGAGTGTTTGAAGTTTTGCAAGTTGGTTAAGAAATGGCCAGCATGTTTTGTTTTGTTTTGTATTTTAAAGAAGTTATGAAAAACAACTACCAGTCTTTCTAGCGTCTTTCCCTTACCGATATTCAGTTCAGGGGTCTGGAATCCCACCTCACAGGGGTGTTGGGGAATGGTCTAGTAGCTCTTTATTTGTTCTCTGTTCTCTAGGAACTTGGTTGCCCATTTTATAGTTAAGTGTCACAGAGAGATGCTGCTTAAAAATAACCTCTGAGATCAAGGCATATAGTACTTTTTATTACTTGGGTTATAAATGTAGTAGTATATCCAAGTTGGGATCCCAGCACCCACATGAGGCATCTAACAGCCTTTATCTCTGGGTCTAAGGGAATATAATCCCCATTCCCACTTGTAGCCTCCTTGGGCACCTGCACACATGAGGCATACATACATACACACACACAGAGAAATAAATAAAATGAAATAAATCTTTAAAAATGTGTAGTTTACAACATAAACATATTTTAAAGGCCCTCTTTCCTGGCCCACAAAGCCTAAGGGTCTCATTCTTGCCTCCACCTGTATGAATGACCTACAGAGATTCAGAACTGGAGAGTTAGCTCAGGTTACTCACTGACAAGGTGCCTCTGCTCCCAGCTCACAGTTGGAAGAGCCTGGCAGGTTCCTAAATTACTTCATCTCCTAGACCACTGTGGTTTCTTTTGAACAGTTACAGATGCAAATGAGTTAAGCTGCCAGGGTCATGAGATGATAGCTTCCACGACTTCTCCATCATATTGGCAGAGGCTAGCTTCCCTCCCTCCCTCCCTGACCTGTGCTTAGCACATGTTGGTGTGTGGCACTTGTGTCTGCTCCCAGCTAGTGAGGAAGCCAGCTGAGAGCCATGTTGCAGAAAAGCATCTTCTGCAACTTCCTTTCACAGAATCTCAGGATTAATCAACGCAAGGACACTGTGGTGAGATGCGGCAGAACATCAGCGCATTCTGTACCCCTGTACCACTGCTGCCCATTCACAAGTGATGCCTGAGTCAGAGGCCGAGAAAGCGCTACACTCGGCATCTTCTTCCTCCGTTTATTACTGAACCAGACGACCATCTTCCCTCCCCAAGAATGCCCACTGAAGCCTCCTGAATGAGGGACAGCATTTGGGAGCACTGACAAGTGATCTCTGGGAGCACTGACAAGTGATTTTCATACTAGAGGGACAGCCCTATGCCACCTAGAAAAGGTCACTTTATGGAACCTTCCAGATGATTATAGAGTATCATAAATATAGAAACAAAGATCTCTCTTGCGAGCTTTCTTCTTCATATTCTAGAAAATACCTGTTACCATCATGCCTTAATACTGAAGTGCACTCCCAGGTGTGAACATCGGGAGAGAGGGTTCACTATTCTCTTTGCTACAGGGTCCCTGAGATGAAGCTCAGCCTCCCGCAGGGTTCCCATGTAGCCTCTGCCCATTAGTAGACTGTGACATCATGTATTGTCCCTTTTTCTTCCATGGAACTGAGTAGGTAATAATAGAAAACAAAATGTCAGCATAGCACATGTAGCAATGACTGTGTAGTGAAACTTTTATTTCGTTTGTACATTGGTAAGTATCTTTTCTGAGACTCCAAATAAATGTGTTACTGTCATGATCAAAATATGTTTGAAAGTTTGTTCTGAGATCTGAAATTATTCTCCACCTCAGTGCATACCTGATCATGCTTTGGGACTTGGCTAAAAGGAAGATCCTTGGGAGATTTGGAATGGCAACAGAGCTGTGGTTTTTAGTTCTGGCTTCTCTCTCCAACCTGGCAGCATCTCTCCACCATGACAGAAATGTTCTGGTGTCCCCGCTTTTTCTCTCTGGACCCCTTTCTGTTCTGCAGGACAAACTGCTCTTGTTAGGCGAGCTGCCTACCTTTACATCTGAATTTCATTCATTCTCAGGGCAAACATTTCCCTGGAAAGTGGTCAGAGTCAGATGCAGAGGATGGAACTCACCAGAAAACTAAGATGCAAAGGATGGAACTCACCAGAAAACTAAGATGTTAAGGATGGAACTCACCAGAAAACCAAGCCCATGTCATGATGTCAAAACCGATCAAGATCTTAGGGGCATCTTTCATTTGAAACCAATAACTATGTCACTTAGGCAAACCACAGATTCATCTCACAGGCTAACAAAAGTGCTTACATTGAATAAAGGTGAAGAATGTCAGGTTTATTTTCTTTCCTAGAAAAGAAATCCCTATTTCTGGGGTAAACTGCAAAAAGGCACAGAACACCTCCTAAGACTCAAGTGTTCTTGTGTTGGGTTCTTGAGATACATATGAGCCACACTGGTGACGTTCTTAAAGTCTGAGCATATACCGTGTCTTGATCCTTCCTATTTATGTCCTAGGAATACCCACTAGTCTATGGGAACATTTTGTATTTGAGCACCGCACAGGTATGGGGATTTGAAACTGGCTCTACTTAATCATAGATGGGACATAATTTTTCCCTGGGAACCAGCCTTCTAAGGATTCGGAGTTCTCCATAGAGTCCCTTGTAGGTTCTTAGTAGACTTCAAAGTCAGCAGTTCCTCTGCAGAGAGCATAAGAACATTTGTCCTCGTTGGTTGAGCAGTAGAGGAATGTTCTGTGACTGCCAGTAGCTCACCATGTCTCCTGCTTGGTGTAAACTATGGAGAAGATGAGAAAGCCAGACTTGACCCATCAACTTAAAACAACACTTAAGACAACACTTGTGAAGGCTAGGGGTGGTGAAATATCTCAGTCACTAAAAGGCTTCTGCCACCAAGTCTGATGACCTAAGTTGGATTTCCAGGACTTCTGGTAGGAGAAAATCAGTCCCCACAAGTTATGCTCTGACCTCCACCCATGTCGTGTGGCAGGTGCATGAACACAGACAAGCAAGTAATTACATTTTTAATGTAATAATTTTTAAGCTGAAAGAATGCCAAGATATCAGTGCAGTAAGGGTTAAAAAGTGTCAGCCTAACCAGGAAAACCAAGTTTTGGATTTGGAGTGTTGCTGTGTAGTTCCTCCCTGTTCTAGCAGGATACCCACCCATGACTCATTCCACTGCCAGTAATGTGTTTAGGGATGGAGGCCACATTTTATTCCCCTTTGCTTCTTTGTGCAGGTGAAGGATGCGTGTTGAACTCAGTGACTGAGACTGAGTGGACAGGGAGTCTTCACTACAGTGGACAGATAAGGACAGAGCCTGAATGATCAGAACGCTGGGGACTTTGTTCTGACCATCCATCAGAACAAGTAAAAGGACAAGAAAGACTTGGAGCACAGTAAAGAGGCATGCGGTGCAGAGGAAGGGCCTCTGGGAAGCAGGGGGTGCACTAGACAGGGAAGCTGCAGTATGCAGAACAGAGAAGGGTCGGGCTGGACCTAGTCGGGCCAATTATTTATCATAACCTATGCTTAAGGTACCTGTTAGATATGATGCTGGAGTGGCCATCACGACCAAATTTAGCAAATCCTGCCCCCATGCCCTTCCCCATCCTCATCTAGCTCCAGGTGCTTTCTTTTTTATATATTTCATTCTGTGGCATCTTTGTCAACCGTGTTAGCCCAACACCACACACAGGCCCAGTCAGGACCTGAAAGGAAAGGACTAATGGTTTCATGTCTGTATGTCTGTATGTATGTATGTCCGTACATACATAAGTATTTTTGGATAGGGTCTCACTATCTCACTATGCAGCATTGGCTGTCCTAGAATTTGCTATGAAGCCCAGGCTGGCCTTGAACTTAGACATCTGCCTGCCTCTCTGCCTCCCAAGTGTTGGAATTTAAGGTGCATACTACCATGCCCAGACTAACAAAAGATTTTTAATTATTATTTTTTATTTATTTTTTAAAGTTGTTGTATTTATGTGGTCTATGGGTATCATAGCTGGGTCGGACTGTTGGTTGATTCCTTCCTCCTTTGAAAATTCATATGGTGCCTTCTGGTACCATGAAAGCAGGCCCTGACTGGGACTGTGTGTGGTGGTGGGCTAACACGGTTGACACAGACGCCACAGAATGAAAACTGCCACTCAGGTCAGTTCTTGCTCAGGGGCCTCTGGCCTATGTCTGAACTGCATGGGGTCTTCAGCAACAAGGACTTACCTGCCACCTCGGGGACAAACAAGGGCAATAGCAATAGGCTACATGTTTGGGGAGTCTCTTGGACAACCCCGACAAACAACTCAAAAGAGAATATTGTAGTTAGCCTTACTCTTGCTAAGATGAAGTAGCATGACTAAGGCAACTCTAACTAACTAAATACATAGGCATTTAATTGTGGGCTTGCTTATTTATAACTTTACAGTTAGTCCATGATCATCAAGGCAGGAAGCAGTCAGAGGAAACATGGCACTGGAGCAGCAGCTGAGAGCTTTACCTCTTGATATACAAACAGCAGGCAGGGTAGTGGTGGATGGGGCTGGTGTGGGCTTTTGAAACCTCAAAGCCCACCCCCAGTGACTACCTCCTCCAAGGCCACACCTTCTAATCCTTCCCAACAGTTCCACTCCGTGGTGACCAAGCATTCAAATATATGAGCCTATGGGGGCCATTATTATTCAAACCATAAGAAAGAGCTTCTTGTGATGTTGGGGGTTTTGTTAGGTGGTCTTTGGGTCTTGTAGGGAGCATTGTCAGCCCAGGTGAAAAATATGTATATTTATGTGTATTAGGTGTATTATAGGGTTTTTTAATGGTATAGTTAATAGCATGATTCCTTATGACTTTTTAAAAAAGCATATACACATAAAAGCTGAAGTTCTATCAGATTTTAAAAGTTTTGTTTGAAACAGTTATGTCTGCTCATGACCTGAACATGGGGAATCTGACTTTTCTTTGTCCCTGTTTTATTCCTACAATAGTTCATTACTGTGTGATACCAGAGCCATCCTCTCTGGCTTTTATGTCCCTTCCTTGTTTTCTAGGTCATGGTCCTTAGACTTGAGTTTGTGTCAGTCACCTGAAGAAACGTTACAGCCAGACTGCTGGACTTACATCCAGAACTTCAGACTGAGTAGGTTCCTTCCCTGGGGTGCTGATTCTCAGGGCCACTTCTGTAGATTCTAGCCACAGAGTATGGGGATATGCCCCATGGCATCTCCTAGGGGCTGTCACCATGCACATCCTCAGGCCTCGTCTCAGAATCTGTGTCTTAAGACCCCATGTGATTCCCACACTGAATCTGGAAACTAAATCACAGAAATGAAGATCTAGAAGGGTGGCCCCAGAAATGTTTTGTAAAGCTCCTGTGGGTTATTTCATCGTGTAGATTGTGAACTGGACTCTCTTCCAACAGACTTGTCTTCCAGAGTTACATCTCCCTCCTCCACTGCCTATTCACCATTTACTGCACAATAAAGGAAAAGGAACCAGTATGTGGCAGTTGGGTTTGGGCTGTGAGTTCCTTTGAAAGTCATGGATGGGCTGACCTCTTGGATGGACCTGGGTAAAGGGCTTCCTCTTGAGAGTGAATGCTGATAGGCCACAACAGTTGCATGATTGACCCATAAACTCACCTCAGGTCACCCTTTCAGATGAGATCAGGGGCAGGAAGAGAGTGTGGCTGTAGACTCATATCTTTTTCAAACCCACAGTGATTGAATTTCTAAAGCTCAGAGGCTAGTTGTGAAAGACCCGGGGGAGGGAAGTTCCTCACCCGACGCTTAGGATATCACGGCCGCCCCAAAACTCGCAAGAGACCATCTTGATGCAATTGCAAGAGGTTTATTTCAGGGGGGGAAGGGGGGGAAGGGGGGACTCAGTGCACTGAAGGTGCCACTCGTATCCCACCCAGGGGTAGGAGCCGTGACCACGATTTGGGGGAGAGTAGAATATTTAATAGGGGAGCACCACAGATTAAGGGGGTGGGGGAAATTACAGGTGGGAAGTACTAGCCCAGCCCATTGTTTACCACAACCCAAGGGGGAGGGGAAATACAGGTGGAATGTACCAGCCCAGCCCATTGTTTACCACAACCCAAGGGGGAGGTGAAATACAGGTGGAATGTACCAGCCCATTAGTTAATCAGCAGGAAACATCCTACATCTGTTTGTCTCAGGAATGAATCTAATCTTGTTTTGTTATCTTTGTGGTCAGCCAGTTCCTGAAACCCTGGGGGCCCGTGGCCTGATTGACCTTTATTCTTGGTTCCACTCTGTTTATGGTCAGCTAAGTTCCGGGAATCACCTGGCGGCTGGCCTGGCTCTACTGCCGACTTAGGGGGTCTTTTAATAATTTTCATTCCCTTCAGTTGGACTCTGGAAGAGAACATGCTATAGTACCAGAGTGCTGGGCCTCAGTAGCTAGAACAGGCATGTTCCATGAGAGGTGGGGAGAACAATTTATTCCATACTTATATCCTGTTTCAGCTGAGAATGTCCTGTTGTTTAGTTTTTTGCAGACTCCTGAAAACAGATGTTTATAGTGAAATAATTTTAAGAAACCTTGGAATACTATATACACCTCTTTTTTAAAAAAAAATTTTTAAATTGCACTTTACAGCCTGATCGCAGCCCCCTCCCTCCTCTCCTCCCAGTCCCACCTTCACAACCCCTCTCTCTATTTCCTTCTCTCCTTCACTCTACCCTTCTCCTCAGAGGCCCTCCCATGGGTATTAACCCCCCACACTGGCCCATCTGGTCACAACAGGACTAAGTACATCTTCTCCCACAGACGCCAGACAATGGAGCCCAGCTGTGAGAAAGGGATCCAAAGGCAGCAGAGTTAGAGACAGCCCCCTCTCTGATTGTTAGAGGGAAGGGGGTAAATGAATTGTTCCAAGGAAAAGAAGCTATTTTGAAAAGGCTTCAAACTGCGTGATTTCAACTATATGGCAATCAGGAAAATATAGAAATCAGGAGACAATAAAAGGACTAATGTGAATTCAAGGCCAGCCTGGTCTACAGACTGAATCCAGTATAGAACAAGGATATACAGAGAAATCCTGTCTCAAAAAAAAAAAAACTTAGAGAGAGAAAGAGAGATAGAGACAGAGAGAGATTCAGAGTTAGGTTGGGGGAGGAACATGCAATCTGTATGCCTCCCACTGCCAACAGTTAACAAAGGATAACATAAAATAGCATATCATGCTGTTCTAAACCAATCTCCTTAAGAACTGGGCTCCCATGGGAGAACTGGAACTCAGACTAACACAAAACTGTGTAATTAATATTACTGTTTAATACAGGTTATTCAAAGAATTAAATTCATACTTTGATCCCAAAACTTGGGAGACAAGGAAAAAACAGGTTCCTTGTGTGTTCAAGGCCAATCTAATCTACAGAGCTCTACAGAGCAAATCAAGAGAGCCCAAGCTACATAGAGAAACCCTGTCTCAATAAGGATAGATATATCCACATAGAAATTAAATCTCCAATGAAAGGAGAAAAGGAAAGAAAAAATATAAATGCATACCTTTAATCCCAAAATGTGGGAGAGAAAGACAGAGACAGATAGGTTTCTTATGAGTTTGAGGCCAACTAATCTACAAACATCCTAAGCTACACAGAAAAACCTGTCTCAATGAATTAATAACCTTATGTCAACAGTAGAGGAGAATACTTAAACTCCAGACAATCTTATGCTGAATTTTCAACTTAAAATTGATTATATATAGCCATATATATAATAATAATAATTACAGAAAAGAAAAAATCTTTCATCCAAACTGATAGAAATCAGATTGGACTGGAAAGGCCTACTACAGATCTTGTCTACAAACAAAAGAACAAATGGGTAACTTATATTTGCTGATTCAACTATCTGGGAACAGCTCAGACTTTTTTATATATAAGATATATTTTATATCTCATAAATATATATATCTTAATAAAATATATATTTTATATAATATATATGTTTCATATAAGATATATATCTTATATATTTTATTGCAAGTATAAATAAAAATCTTATTGGCTACATAGAAGCCACATGACTTACTATTACATGCTGCTGTGGTAGATACTCACCAGGACAATGACAATCATAACACAGTCACAAGTTTCTGTATACTTTGGATTATCAAAGACTGTGGCAAGATTGTCATATAAAGAATAGAACACTTCAAAGCACCAATACACTGTGGTTATAAAACAGAAAGTATTGAGGCTAGATAAAAGATTCCTCACAAGCCCTGGGCTCTGACCACCATCTTAATCAAAGGCTCTCACATGTTTATTTTCACCAATTGAGTATACCATTCATCAGTGTTTAGGGATTCATGCTTAGAAAAGAATATGTTAATGCTGGAAGAGAGATTCACTACACAGTAACTTCTATCATTGATTTCAAGAAGAAAACACTGTCTTGGGCTCCTGAGAGTCATCCATAGTTAAGACCTAAAACTGGCCTCTTTTCACACAGGAAACAGAGAGTGAAGACATGCTAAAGAGTGATTGCTTAGAGAACAGAAGGTGTTGATGTTGGAAGTAGATACTCCTCACAAAAACCTCCCTCACTGAGTGTAAGAAGAAAATATGACCTTAGGCTTGGAATGTCTTCCTTGGACCAGGTCTAGAACAGGCAGCTTGTTACCTAATGTATTAAGTAAGAAGTTCTAAGGAATATGTGCTTCTTGTGGAGCACATTTTCCAACTGTGTGTGTGTGTGTGTGTGTGTGTGTGTGTGTGTGTGTGTGTGTGT
>CAJQZJ010034389.1:971691-1023173 GCA_907164525.1 Lophiomys imhausi
TGTGTGTGTGTGTGTGTGTGTGTGTGTGTGTGTGTGTGTGTGTGTGTGTTTTGGAATTTAGCTCAGGACTTTATTTATGATAAGCATTCATGCTACCACACTGGCCAGCAGCCTCAGCAGCTCACTTTTAATCATATTTTTCCTGTTACTCTGATTTGAGACCTCCATCTGTCTGCAACGGAGGCACAAACGACAAGGAATCCCCTGGTCTACACTTGCATCTGTGAAGTCATGGAGGTTGGACAGGAAAGGACCCTTGAAGTTTCAGCTGAAGCTTACAGGCCAGTGCTCTGGGGACCTGAGCAGTCTGCAGTCTGACTCAATGAACTAACTTCTTTGAAGAGTATGGACTTTGCTGTACCTCAAAATCCACTGCAACAGAGAATACACACTCTATTTAAGGCAGGCCTTTGTTCTCTGACCTCCTTTACCGGAAGGCAACTCTACCCTTTGCAGAATTGTTAACTGGATGTCCTAGCTTGTTTTCTACTGCTGTCATAAGGACTGTGACCAAAAACAACTTTGAGGAGAAGTTTATTTGGCTTACAAATCACAATCATAGTCCGTCACTGAGTGATTCCAAGACAGAGACTTAAGCAAGGCACAACCTAGAGGCAGAAACTGAAGCAGACACCCTGGAGGAAACGGCCTGTTTCCCTGTCTTGCTCAACTACATTCCTCATACTGCCCAGGGATGACATTGCCTATAACGGCCTGAATCCTCCCACATCATTTATCAAGAAAATGTTCCACAGTGTGCCTTCATGTCAGTCTAGAGGACACTGTTGGACCCTGGGGGTCCCCCAAGGTCCTGCCACCCAGAGCAAGAGCTGCCTTCGGGAAGGAGTGAACCCCAAATAACAGTTACAGGCAGCTTTTAAACACAATAACAGCAAACAGGTGGGGGTACAGGGGGAACATTTCAGTTAATCTTCAGCAATCATTGCCTTTGGCAACGGGGTGGGACCATTGTCTGTGGTAATAGCTGCAACCTTGTAATTAAGTAGTTCCAGGAACCGAGTTCTGTGGAATGTCCTCAAGGTCATAAGGTCAGGCCCTCATGAACAGAGAGGAAGACCTTCCTACCTACTGAGGGGCAGTGGTATTTTTTCACAACCTCACAAGGCATTTTCTCAACTGAAGTTTTCTCTTCCCAGATGACTTCAGCTTGTAACAAGTTAACAAAAACAAAAAACAAAAAACCAAATCAAACCAAACTAAATCAAAAATAAAACAAAACAAACAAAAATTAGCTAGCATACTGCACATATCTTTAAGGTAACCTTTATGTTCTCAGAAAGGACATTATGTTTTTTAATTTCTATGTTTTTTATTGTATTGGGTTCTTGTGGTTGAGTCACTTTATTTCAAGGCCAGGAAATCTTGTTTGTTTGAAATTAGACATTATTTACTTTACTTCTTTCCTCTCGTAGTTTTTCAGAAGCAAAGACAGAAGTTGGGTAAGACACCTTTTCCAGATATTAGCTTAGGCAGGTTCCTGAGATACTGAGTTACTCTTTCAACATTCCATGTTCAGATAAGAGTTTTACTGACTTTCTTTTCCACCCCATGATCATGTGTTTTCCTCCAGTTTCCAATGACGTCTTGATCACTGGCTTTCAGCCAGTCACCAACAGTCTTAGTGTACTTACAGCCTGCTGGAGTTGGCAGCCAATAACAGAATACCTCTGATTATTTTTAATAGTCATCTAAAAGTTTTGAAAGAAATATTTATTTTATGTGTGAAGCTGAAACTTAGTTAACAAATATAATTATTAATAACTATAAACTGTTATACTAGGCCAGCGCACCCTGCCAGGAGGCCATGAAGCTCTCCTTAGCTGGAGACTTGTGGCAGGAGGTCTGTAGGCCTGAAGGGGCAGCCACTGGGGCCTGAAGGGAGGCCAGCAGGCCTGGCTTTCCTTAGCTGGGGGCCTGAAACCCGCAGCAGTATTTTCCCCAATAATTATACACCAAGACCTTTTAATGTTTCAATCCTCAGGCCTTAGCTGGGGAGATTCTCACCTAGAACCTGCCCACTTAATCCCAACCAGCCACGTGGTTTGCTATACTTTCAGGGCTCACATGGAGATGTCCTGCTGTTTCCGAGTCCTGAAGGGAAAAGATAATTCCTCTGCATAAATCCAGGGTTCCTAAATTCTTCCCAGGAAGTTCTGCCTTCCTATACTCTTTCTGCCCAGCTAACTGGACATCAACAACTTTTATTAACCAATCAGAGAGTGCCTCAGAAAGGGCAATAACCAGATCTCTGAGCACTGAAATCAGCCTGTGAGAACCACTGTATAAGACTTTTTCCAACATATGTGTATGAGTGTTTTGCCTGCATGAATGTATATGAACTGTGTGTGTATGTGTGTGTGTGTGTGTGTGTGTGTGTGTGTGGCTGGTGCCTGAGGCAGAACTCAGAAGGCTACATTAGATTCCCTGGAACTGCAATTACAGATGGTTGTAATCTCCCATGTGGGTGCTGCAAACCCTGTAGGAACAACCTGCAAGTACTTTTAACCACAGAGCAATTTTTCTAGTCTTATTACTTCTTATAAAAGATTTATTCTGTTTACAATTATACAAATGTGTATAGGTGTGTAGGGGTGCACAAGAATGTAGGTGCCAGCAGAGGCCAGAGGTATTGGATCTTCCTGGAGTTGGAGTCAGGTAGTTGTGGCTGCCAACTCTGGGTGCTGGGAAGTGAACTGGGGTCCTCTGCAAGATCAACACCTACCACTACCACTGCGCCATCCCCTCAGACCCACTGCTTTTTATTACAACAACAAACTGTTTCAGGATACCAGTTTCTATTCCAGTCATTTATTTGCTGCAAAGGCCATTTTCCAAATGTGAGGGTCTAAAACAAGGCACCATTACCTCGGGTTCTATGGGCTGGGGACTTTGGGCTTGTTGGCTTTTCCCAAGCACAGCCGCAGAAATACAACAACTAGGATGGATCATCTGAGAAAATGAAGGGATTGATGTCCAAGGAAACACATGCTGATGGAGTGTGCTAAGTCATTGTCAGCAAGCACATCTAATCATGGTCCCTCTGTCTGCTTCTCCATCAGAGTAGCCTCATAGTAGTTGGAAATTATATTGGTTGCTGTCCTGATGCTGTGATAGAATACCATGGCCAAAGGCAACGTGAGGAAGAGAGAATTTTTTTGGCTTATAGTTTCAGAGGGTTTGAAGGGCCCCTTCCATTGGGCATGCCGCCTGATCATCACGGGGCCTGTCCAGCATTGTGAAAGAGGCTTTTGCTGATGTCCCTGCTGCCTGTGCCCAGGCTACTGGGCCCGGCACAGCAGTTACTTGGTCTCTCGGGAACTTCGCTCTTGCCCGTGAAGAAGTGGCCTTGGGTACTGGCAGAGCGAGGCCACCAACTGCAGACCACTGGCCAACAACCCCAGAGAGCCCACCACAGCCAGCAGCCGGGTGCCTGGACTGGCATCCCAGCCCTGAGGGTCTTCCAGCAGGCAGAGATGGCACAGAGTGTGCCCAGAACCACCGACACACCTCAGGCGCAAGATAAGCCTTGTGTTAGAAGGTTGAGCACAGGCCTGGTGGAGAACAGGTCTGTGGCCAGCAAACCTGCTCCATAGAGCGGTTGTGCCATGACTCCTAGCACAGTGGCTTTTGCAGAGGCTGTGGTAGACCAGCACCCAAGCCCAGCAGGGTGTGTGCTGCCAGTGCAGTGAGTAGCGTGGAGAAGGGCAAGTTGTATAGCACCAGGCCAACACGTTCTCCCAGCCATGCCTGAGAGCCATAAGGATCCATGTAGGCAGGCTGCAGCCCTGAAGCCACCAACAGCAGCCACTGTGGGCAGCGGCTGATGGCGACTGCTCCTCTTGGACCGGTGGTGCACGCCTGTCGTCCCAGCTACTCGGGAGGCTAAGACAGGAGGATCGCTAGAGTCCAGGAGTACTGGACTGCAGTGCACTATGCCGATTGGGTGTCCGCTCTAAATTCAGCATCAATATGGTGACCTCCTGTGAATGGGGGACAGGGACAAGTGCCAGCCCTGGTGCGAGCTTAAGCTGCTTCTCAGTGAGTTGCTTCTCGTGCAGTGGAACCTCTGTCATGGTGGGCAACGGGGGCATGGGGCCTTGCCCGGGTCTTTGCGGGCGCCCACCACAACCTGAGCGTGCACTAACAGCCGGCGCCGAAGGGCCCCAGAGGTACTCCACAATGGGCGGCTGATTAGGGATGGCTGACCCTCTGACCCGGAAAAGAACCCTTCTCCCCTTGACCCCCACGCCCTTCTTATTAACTTGTAACTAGTGTAAAAGTTGCCCAAGCTTTCTGCCTGCGGTTTTCAGTTTGAACTTCCCCAATCATGTAACAGATTACCTCACCCCTCCCAGAATTCCCCTGAGCGGCTATAAAAAGGCTTGCACACCTTTGTTCGAGGTCGCCGCCATTGTGTTGGACTGGTGAAAATCTCAGGAGTCTAGGTAATTTGTTCAGTGCGTTTGGACCCTAACAGGTTAAGTGTCCATCATGTCCGAGTGAGAGCATGGCAACAAGTGGCAGGCCTGGTGGCAGGAGCAGGAAGGTGAAAAAAAAAAAAAATATCACACTCTCAACCACAAGCATCACATTGGAGGAGTGAACCGGAAGTAGGAAGAGGCTGTGGATTCTCAAAGCCTGCCTCCAATGATGTACTTCCTCCAGCAAGGCTACACATGAGAAGCTCCCAAACCATACAACTAACTGGGGGTGAATGTTCAAACACCTCAGCCAGAGGCAGACAATTCTGATTTAAACTATCACAGATACTTCCTGGTGAGTGTCTTTCACCAAATTGCTGTTCTAGAAGTCACCTGTAAAACTGCATGACCTCTCACCTCTGAGGATCCTAAATGCGTCTTTGCAGTGTTCCATTGGATAACATGCCACTACAGCTCGCCAAGTTTCACAGGGATTTATTTTCCAGCACAAAGGAAGGAATTGGAAAGAAGTTGCAGTCCCATATAACCTTCCAGGAAACCACTGTTAGGATGTTATTTGTGAAAATGCTTTCTAACTTCCTTTGTAACTAACAAGTTATTTCAAAGCATAGTATTTAATTTTCAAGTATGGAGGCTTTTCCAAGCTCCTATTTGCACTGGTTTTTGTTTGTTTTTGTTACTGTTTTTTCTTGTGAATTTCTGTCCAAAGGACATACTTAATACAATTTATCTCTTCAAGCTGTCTTATCGCTCAAAATGTGGTCCATGTTGGCAGATGCTCCACAGTAAACACTGTAAATATCGGTTAGTTCAAGATTTTGTCGGTTAGCTCTGCATTCTTCTGAGTTTGTGTATCCTGTGTTCAGTCAACTATTTTTCTGTTGGATGTTTAGGGGGTTTTGCCTGCGCATCTAGACTTTGAACATAAGTGCTTTTATGTCTTTCTTTTTTTTCCCTGCGGCTTCTCTAATTGCTCTGACTGGGGCATCCAGTAAATAGAGCTAAATGACCAGTAAGTAACGGCCCAGTGAATAGCAAAATCGAGCTGTCAAGAGCAGGCATCCTCTTCCTGTTCTCTGTCATAGAGGAAATGATTTTGTTTCACCACTGAGCTTAATGTTAACTATGGACATTTTGTGTGTCATGTTTATTGATGCTGTCCCCACCCATTCTTGAATGAATGATAATCATCTAACTTTGGCATTAAAAGAACTCTAGCCTCTCCTTTAATTTCAGGATATTTCATGGGCACAGGTCCATATTAACAAGATAAGGGTGCTCAAATTCTGAATTTTGGTAAGGATGCATTTAAACCATGGCATATACCATCTTGTGTTGGGGTAGTGTTAAGCATTCTAAACGTTAATTGGCCGTGCTTGCTGTCTGTTACTTACCTTGACTCTGATTGGTTAAATAAAATGCTGAGGCCTGAAATTGGGCAAAGACAGAGAAAGGTGGGACTTCCTGGGATTAGAACAGGAAGCCTGCTCTTTAGACAGAGGATTCAAGCATTCCAGCCAGGAACAGGAAGAAGAAGACACATACCATGGGTTAGAGAAAAGAACCTCATTCCACATGGCCAGGAACATCGGCATATCGTGGAGTATGGCAGTCCAAGGGGATGTATGTATATATGGGGTCATATTTGGGTAATAGAATTACGAGCAAACTTAGATGGGCTAAGATTGCACAACTCAGGCCAAGGCTTGTTAAAATCCATGTGGTGTCTCTGTGTGCTCATTTATAATGGATGGTTAAGGATTAGCTGCCGAACCAATTAAATATAATATAAATACTCTCAAACAATTTAATTAATTATTTCTATAAATGGTGCCCAATGTAATTTAACTATTTTTTTTACAATCTTGATTACTGTAGCTTTATACTACATCTTTAAAACCCCAACCATGTCAGTAGCCCAACTATATACTCTGTTACATGTTAATTTTTCTTTTCCCTTTTTATTAGTTCTTTGACATGTTCCTACAATGTGTTTGATCATGCTGTCCCCTCCTCCAAGTTCTCCCAGCTCAACTCTCTTTCTGTCCACCCAACTTTATGCCCTCTCTCATTTTTTAAAAACCCAAGTCTAATTTGTGTTGTCCATATACTATTGTGTGTGGCCTTCCACTGGAGTGTGATCAACTTACCAGGATCAACACTCTTAAAGGAACCTGACTCTCCATCAAACCACAGTTATCTCACCAATAGCTCTTTGACTAGGGATGGGACTTTGTGCCCATTTCCTCTCTCCATGATGAGATCAGTCTGGCTGGAGTTTGAACAGGTCTTCTACATACTGTCACCATCACTATGAGCCCATATGTGCGGGTGCCCTAGTGTGCCGAGAAGAGACTGTTTCTTTGGGTCGTCAACTGCTTCTGGCTCTTACACTTTTTGCATGTCCTGTTCTGCGATGAGCCTTGACCCTTGAGAGGAAGTATGATATAGATGTCACATTTCAGGCTGAGAATTCCACAGTTTCTTATTCTCTGCATCTTGACCAATTGTGGGTATGTTTTAAATGCCATCTATTGAAAATAGAAATGGTTGGCAATTTATAAAATTGTTTATTTTATGTGTGTATGTATTTTGACTGCATGTATGTTAAGGTCCCACACACATGCCTAGTGCCTTTGGAGGTCTGAAGAGTGCATCATATTCCCTGGAGCTGGAGTTACAGGTGGTTATGAGCCACGGTGTGGGAGCTGGCAACTGAACCCAGGTCCTCTGGAAGAGCAGCCAGTGCTCTTAACTGCTGAGACATCTCTTTAACCTCAAGTGTTGTAAATTTTGAGTTTTTACTATTCCATAAGTACTGTATAGTTCAATTTAGGGTTTTGTTTTATATTCACAGAATAATCCACCAAGATAGTTATTAGAATACTAATGAATACTGTTAATTTAATATTCTAACTCCTTTTATTTTTTATGGAATCATAAGTTAGAGGAACAAGAAAAAACTACTCAACACAAGGAAGTTGTGTTATTTATAGTTTTGATATAACAAAAACTATGTACCTACAAATAGACATAGTTTTTATGACATTCTAGGCTATTAGGATAGGAGGAACTTCCCTTACATATTCCTAAGCATTTCATAAGCAGTATTGACATATGGCTCATAGATACAGCTTTTACCATTCTATTTAGACACCTGAGAGTGAGTGACACAAATGACACAAGCAAGGAAAGTTTAGACAGACATTTGTGGAGAATTGTGTTCACTACCACCACCGTATTAACTAAAGACGGTGTTGACTTAGGAAAGTTTTATTTGAGCTCAAACTATGATTTAATTTTGATTATGAACAATGGATATTTTAATTTTTGAGGCAGCATTTCACATAGTTCGGCTTTGTTGTGATGTTGCTATTTAGCCAAGGATGACCTATAATTTCTGATCCTCCTGCCTCCACCTCCTAGGTGCTGGGACTACAGGAGAGCACCACCGCACTCAGTTTATGTGGTGCTAGGAATAGAAGCCAGGGCTCCCTGCATGCTAGGTGAGCACTCTACCACCTGAGCTACATGCTAGCCCTCCCACTACTTTCCAGTTTGTATCTTCTTCTCTCTTTATCCTAATATCTCTGTGATGCTAAGAAAATGAAGAAATAGTTGTTGGTCCCACATTGTTTCCTTTTTATAGTGGAATTGCTTTCTTTTACACCGAAATTGTCTTCATTGGCAAAACTCCATAGACTTGTGTGAGTTGTTTGGCACACTGAAAAACCTTTCATTCCCCTCATAACAGAATCGTTTCTTCCTGCCATGTGCTGATCTGCAGTCTCCTGTCTTCACCAGGCCCTCCCCTCCCTCACTTACCCAGAAGTCCTAATTGAGGTAGTACTCAATCAGGGGGCTTTAACTTTACCTGACCAGATGATGGCAGTAGAGCACCATGCAAGTACACAGGTGACCCAGGGTCAGGGCACAGAATGTGAATTCCAGCCTGGAGAGCCACTCACAGCCCCAATATGCTCAAAAGGAACATCTTTTTGGAAAAGGACTGCTTTGCCCTGCCCTGTAGGCTTCAAAAGTATGATACTATCTTAAAAATTATGACACTATCTGAAAATTGATTTTCAAAAGGGATTTTAGGATCTCTTCAACCAAAGACAAAATAGAAAACCTACTGGCTCTGGATTAACACAAGCTTCAGGTGGGACATTCCATGCTTCTAGAACCAGGTAAAGGGAAAACACAGCCACTGCCTTCAGATAATTACTTCATTATGAAGCTCATTACATTTTCTTGTCATTATTAAGCTCATTACATTTTCTTGTTTCTGATAGTTTCTACTTCCTTAATGCACTCAATGAGAATTCAAAAAACATGGAAGAATTTCGAAGCATTGTACTGGCGTCACAGCTATTCCAGGACCAGCCGCGATTTTAAGAAAGATGTTTGTGTGACACAGAACAGCGATTCCCAAAAGAAGATGGCTTTATTCCTAGGGCCTGTCCCTGTGTTGGTCCCCCTTTGACTGCTTCCAGCTTCTAAGTAAAAACACACTAGTGGTTTCCATTTAAGTTCACAATGTAACCTTATGGAGAGAGCTTGCTGCGATGAATATGGATTCCAGGCTGTTTACTTCCTAGCTGTGTAACTTCAGGGCTGGGACTTAACTCCTTAGCATGCCTCATATTTCTTTGAAATGCTGCTAATATGCGTTTTAGAGGCTAACTGAAATGTTGCAGCATAAAATATATAAATAGATTATGGTAATAAAATAAGTCTTAATGGAATTTTCCTGATCAATAACAAATTATACATATTTGTTAACTATCATATTGCCCATGGAAATTTAAGGTCCATTAAAAAAATCTCAATATTTCTTTTCCCATGAATGAGATACAAAAAAAAAATAGGAACGAGGAGAGACAATCTAACAGATTATTTTGTTTAACTCATTCACTGGTGACTGTGGGATTAGAACAAGGACACCATAGTACTAGTATTTAGACCAGGAAAGGCATTTGCCGGCCCTGTTTCCGCATGGAATTGAGTGTGTTATTCTGAAGGAACCTCCTCAGCCTCCACTGTATACTTCACTGCTTACGATTTCACTCTTGTAGCTCCCAGTGCCTAGAGAACGGGGTCCTCAGTGGAAGCGGGAGGTGCTCAAATGAATCTATGGATATGAAGAAGAGAGGGAAAGCACCACTTGAAGACAGTTCTTAGGAGACACACGTCCAAATCCTTCCAGTCCCCACTGTTACCATCAGTAAAGGCCTGAGGGGTCAGGTGCACGGCACAGATATTTTCTCCTCCTCCTTTCCCATTCTACTCCTCCTCTTCCTTCTGTGTCTACTGTTTTGTCTAGACAAACAGATAAAAATACAGAGATTGATAATAAAATGACCAAGTTGTCTTAAAATGTAACCATGGACACTATGATTACTTCTTTACGGCTAATTTAAATAGCGATTACATTTTTCCTGTTAATTCTATGCTCCCCCCCCCCCCACGCATCCAATGATTAGAAGCAGCAGTGGAATGAGGGCAAAGGCAGCAGCAGACGGTTCTGTATCTGCCCTGCTTTGTAACCTGGGAGAGAACATATTCTCAAACTTCTGCTTTGACATTCATTATAAGGAGAATTGGAGTCAAAAGGAACACAGAGTTTATCCGTCAGGCAGTCAACACCTTGCCTAAAGTTAACAAGTCCACACAGTCTGCTGGTCACTTGAAAGGCTCCCACCTGTATTCACATATTCAGATCATTTATGAAAACTTGCAAACTTACAAAATTATCTATGTGTTTCAGATAAGGATACAGGAAAGTTTCAGAGCCTTCATACACACAAAAAAAAAAAAATCTGAAAAACTAGCATGGCTTTTGTGTTATTAATCCATTCTCTATTTCCAATAAATTAACCTTGATAGTGCTCAAGGTTTTGTATCTGCAATTAAAGGGCCAGTGAAATGGCTTAGCTACTAATGCACTTGCGTGTAGGGTCCAAGGACCTGAGTTCAATGCTCAGAACCCATGTAAGGATGCAAGGAGAGGGGTGGACCAACTCCACAACTGTACTCTGACCTCCACACATGTAATATGGCAGGCACAACCATACACCAGTTATTTGAACGCAGGCATGCACATACATGTACTCAAACACATTACACTCAAAAAATTAATTCAAAAAAGGATCAGTGAATTCTTCCTGCCCTGCTCTTTTTCCTACAACTCTTCAATATATTATCACTTCTACCATTTGAGGCAAGGCTGAAGTTTAAATGATCTGCTTAGTGGATTTGAAATAGCAGGTTGGTTTAAAAGTTTTATTGTAAATGTAACTTTTATTCACCTGATGCAATTGTTGTTTTAGAGGCTTATTGTTGAATAAGCTCATCCTTTCTAGTTCTTTCTGAACTCTGGCTGGTTGGTTCAACTCAGCTGTTCTGGCTTAAAACTCCTCTCCATGCTGACTGATTCAAACTGGCTTCTCTCAGCCTCTGATAAAATTGTTCTGCTTGGCCTCGAACTAACGCTAGCAATCTCATCTAGCTCCTTCTCATTCTCTGGCTCATCTGTCTTCACCGGTGTCTAGCTTATTCTCTCTACAACCTATATCTGTAAAACTGTCCCAGTAAAATTGCCTCCCCACCCCCCAGCCTGTTCTTATGTCTCTCTTTCCTGTCTTGTTCTCCCAAGAGTTGGGTGTGTCCTATCTCTGACTCATTCTGTCAAATCTTTCTCTGATTCATAACTTTGTCTGCCCCCCAATTAGACATCACTTTCAAACATGGCTGCTTCCTTCTACAAAGTAACTTTACCTTCATTCTTTTGTATTAAAAGTTTGTACTAAGGGCATGTCTGCATTCCAGCAAGAAGGATTAAAGGTGTGTCATTCCAGCTGGATCACACAGGCCTAGAAGGTCTTTAAATGTGATCCTTTGCCAGAACAGCCATGCTGCTGGATCAAAATTCCTCCACATTTCATTATTCCAAACATTAATAAAAACAACTCTAATATGTTTATAATACTTTAATTTAGTAAGTGTAGTATGGTAGGAATCTTTAGTGATTGTGAATTGTGATTTGTCTATGAGAGAAAGTAAACCATTATGCTGACATTACATTACTGAATAGCTTTCAGAATTTTTAAATGATTGAATGATGTTAAATATTCAAAGCTAGTATAAGCATTATGAAAAACAGTATAAAAGTTACTTTAAAAAAAGACACACGGTCTGGTAATACTACACTTCAGTATGTATCTGAAAGCAATGAAGTTAGCATATAAAAAAGGATGTCTGACTTCCATGTTGCTTGTCCTCATCAAGTACTTTCAATCTTCTAAATGGTGGAACAGGACTTTGTTTGTTCAGGACCATGTAGAAAACATCAGCTGAATAAGATGAGAAGACATTGGGAAGCTTAGTCACTGTTTCAAGGACCAAGAAGACAATTGCATAGTTTTCTCAGCAGGGGTTAGGGTAAGAAGATAAAACAAAGACGCTGTCAGACATGCTTCAGTCCTTGGCATCTATGTAACATCTCATCATCATCATCATTCTGAAGGGTTCACATTTCCCAGGTATTCACTGTCCCTGCCAGCACTCCATATAAACATTTTGCAAAAGTTTGTAAAAACTGAAACATGACTGTGGTGGTTTGAATAAGAATGGCCCCCATACACTCATGTTTTTGATTCCTTGGACCATAGAGAGTGGCACTATTAGGAGGTGTGGCCTTGTTGGAGTAGATGTGGCCTTGCTGAAGGAAGTGTGTCACTGTGGGGGTGGGCTTTGAGGTCTCATATACGTTCAAGCTAGGTCTAGTGTGGCACACAATCTCCTGTTGCCTGCCAGTCAGGATGTAGCACTCTCAGCTCCTTTTCCAGCACCATGTCTACCTATCTGCCACCATGGTTCCATAGACCTTGACGATAATGGACTACACCTCTGAACTGTAAGCTAGCTCCAGTGAAATATTTTCCTTTATAGGAGTTGCCTTGGACATAGTGTCTCTTCACAGCAATGAAATACTAACCTAAGACAGTGACTTTAAGCAATATCCAATAAATACCTCGGGTATATCTAAAGAACAATACAAAATGTGTTGTGTGATATGGCCTTCTGGCTGTTTGATCTCACAGAGTGTGTTTAAAGGGGAACGAACCAAGTCCACTGGTGATGATGTGGGCTTCAGAAGTGGTTCACTGAGTGAGGATCAACCCTTCCTCTATGGATTTCCATGATGTTTGACTAGGTACAAAGCACTTAACTGTCCTTTAACTTACATTACTCACACATAAAACAAGCAGTTCCAACCTCTGGGAACTTGTGAGAGTGACAATTGTAAGAAATTTTAAAAGTATTCATAAGCACGCAATAAATGTGACCAATAATCTTGAGTCAAGAGACAGGGTTGTCCAACAAAATAATTGTCCCCATGTTCTTGGGGAGTCAGGTTTCTGTTGAAATCATACCTACATTCTGGGTTAGGATAAAGACTAATAAATACCATGAGGAAAATGGACAGCTTAGAGATAGATGCTGGTGCAATTTATACTTTGGTGTGTGTGTGTGTGTGTGTGTGTGTGTGTGCGAAAACACAGAAGAACTCATCTGCAATAAACAGAGAGGCAGATCCAATTGCATTCTCACCAACCAGCAATTCCTGGGAGTGATTTCTTTTCTTTCTCTGAGGACATGGGAATTTAACAATTCACACCCTACATTAGTCTCATGCTAGGTTCCTAAAGACCATGCTGGCTTTGACAGCCAAAACCAGAACTGTAACTGTCCTCCTCAGTTCAGTGCAGAATATAAAGAATATTTGGCTAATGTGTAATTGGTTTTCATGTAACTATTTGTAATTTTTTAAAGATAAGTGTATCAAGAACAAATAAATTTTGAGTGTAATCATTTCTCTAATAATCAGGAAATTCTTCTCTCCAGGGAGAGGTTTAAGATAATACACTTTATGCATGAAAGTGCATCTAAGTGGCATCCTCTGCTTCCAGGCTGGGTCAATCAACATCCATTGCACATCCACCGTCTATACCCTGTATCCTCCACATCCATGTGGCCTCAAAGCAGAGAGCATGAGATGGGAGAACTACACAATAGACTTAGATCTGAGGAAGAGCTGTCTGACAATGTTGCATGACAGGCAAAGGTGTTTATATAAACAGACAAGAAAATGTTCTGTGTAAAACCACTGGGATCGTAACTATTTTAGAAGTAAATCCAGTCTGTCATTGTTCTACCTTAGAGATCTCCTGTGTCCTCAATGCTGGAATTTCATCTAAAGATTAGCCCTCCCTCTAACTCAATGATTTTTCTGGTGATAGCAGACTGCTCATCCTTAACCTGTGGCCTGTAAAAGACACTAGGAAACTGCTATCTTTAGAAGTGTCCCCCTTTTAATTTTTAATTGATTGATTAATTGATTGATTGATTGACTGATTAATTAATTAATTAATTAATTTTGAGGTAGGGTTTCTTTGTGTGAACCTGTCTGTCCTGGAACTTGCTCTATAGATCAGGCTGACCTTGAACTCACAAAGATGTGCTTGTCTCTTCCTCCTAAGCACTCGGATTAAAGGTACTTGCCACCACCATCCAGAGGCCCTAGAAGTTACCCTTAACAAGCAAGGGGTTGAAGTTGGTGACTGAAGATCTCAGTTCTTTTGCCTCTTGAAGAAACTACTTCAGGGAACATTCTGCTTATTATTTTGTATTCTGCGTAGATTGAGGTCCCAGCAGTTACTTCTTAATTCATTCGAGTCTGATGCCTCCTTCTTTCTTATCCTATTTGCTCACTCTCTCATTCAGCTTTATGGGATCACTTTTCAGATAAACAACTAACATCCAGTTCCTTACTTTACTGCCCTACTGTTGTGTGGAGTACAAATAACTGCATGGAGTAAATTTAGCATTCGTTCCTCCCATGCAGGAACAATAAAGATGAGTGAATAATAATAATAATAGAAAGATCATACACTTTAGTAAATTCTTCTGTTTCCTTTCCCTTCCTGGCCCATCAAACCTATTGCATAGCTTGCTGAAGGACCAACACAATGCTGGGGAAACCTGAGTTGCTAGGTAGCACCACGACTTAAAAACCCATCTTCAGCATATGCGCTGCTTCAGAGAATAAACTATTATTCATTGTGTTTACTCTACAACCAATTATATCAACTGCAAATATTGAAACTGCTTTGTAAATATCCTGGAAGACCCGGCTGACTTGTTAACATATGTGACAGTGCAATTAGACTCATAACCTCCTCTCTCCCCAGACAATTTACCAGAAAACACTCTTAAGACTTATTGAATTATCAGTATTATTAAAATGTACTTGAAAAGTCAACTATGCCAAAGAGAGGCATTTAAGGGAAATGAGCTGTCCTACCTAGGATTATATTTTTACTAACCTATTATCATAGTTCTTATTTGTCTTTTCTTCCAAGAATTCTGATATTGTCAAACAAAAGCACATGGCTTACTCATCTCACTCTGAAATATTGCTGTAGATAGTGCTCAGTGGTAAACTAAGGAAACTGGCTTCCTGGAAACCTACTTTGTCCACATCCACATCCTGGTTAGGAAGTCCTCACCATTCTTTCTTACTTACAAACCCAACATCTCTCTTCATAAAATAGTCATAATCCTTAAAAGATCTGAAGCTGAAATATTTTTATAAAGCCTCTTCTGTTTTGTGTTCTGGGGCAATATGTGGCCATTTGGAATTCTATGGGAGCAGTACTATGTAAATGAGGAGCCATATTTTCCTTTTAAAACCTGGTGGTTTTAGTCTCTCCTGAGGACTCTGGAGCCCAGCACTACTTCAGGTAAGTATGACAAAGAATAACACAAAAGTTGTGTGCTTTGGGGAAGGGTGCCAAATTCTACCTTCCTTAGATTTCAGTTAGTGCCCTAGCTATTTGGGGACAGAAGCCTCAGCTTGACCAGGTTCTATCCTCTTCTGGAAAATGCCATTCTAATCCCAGTTCCTGTCTCAATAAATCAGATTGCTGAATCTCTGCTTTACTCCTAATGAATGCTAACATTATTATGTCTCACCTGTATTCAAGGTGCCAGGGGAGAGAAGCAGTTCATAAATGTGAGATCTGTCATTTTGTATCTGAAACTTTTCCTGAAATTTTTAGCTTAGATTATAAGCATTTTTTAAAATTACTGGTATATATACTACTGGAAAATTACTCTATTGGAGAAGATTTTGGGATTGTTGGGTAGGAATCAATCAGCAAAGTGAGTCATACATACATAGATGTAGTTTATTTTATGGATTTTATATATGTAGCACACACATACACACACATATACTGTAGATGATACCTCTGCACAGAAACCCTACAAGGGTGAGGAATAGGAAGTGGCAATATTTAGGCTTGGATTCTAAGTAGTGTCTTACTACAGTGGAATGATTGCTCAGTAGAAAGTGTTGTAAATGGTCTTCCATCATGAGAATGCCCAGGTTTTATTGACTTCTAGATGCCATCATTGATTAATGCCCTTATATTGCACTTTATTATCTATATATAAAATATTAAAATTTCTGCTTCAGGGGCTAGGAGAACAGCTCATGGTAGAGAAGGCTTTGGTCCAATCCCTAGCGCACACACACACACACACACAAAGGAAGAAAAATTCTAGTTCATAAAATAGCATTTTCTTGAAGCATATTTTCATACTTATCACATCTGGATTTGACTCGATTAAAACTATTTATTTTACAGTCAGACAAATCTAGTGTCTGGCTTTCTGCTGTTTGAGCAGTGTATTTTCTGCAACATGCCTAAATAACCCTGTTTCAGATTTTTCCTACCACCTAGGTATTCAGTTGCTCCAGGGCCAAGAGTAATTTTTTTTTCTTACTTGGTTCCTGTTTCATGCTTTGGTGACAAACTTGGAGCACAGCTGGAAACCAGCTGCATTGGAAAGAGAGGCTGAGAAAGGAAAGACTGAAAAAGTATTACAGGACCTGCTCAGTGCTCTCTGCTGGCTTGGGAATCCTGCTTTCCAGAAACGGTTCTCAGCCTCACCAGGCTTCTTCACTGCGTACCTCCCATGCTGGAGGTGTTACTAGAATGTGGGTATGTGGCCCAATTGAATTCCTGTTTAGTCAGTTTGGCTTAAGGGTATGTATGCATATGTATATATTTACTCCTCTAAGTATCCTAAATACAACCTTTGTTAAAGTCAAGTGAGAAACAAACTTTTACAACTAAAAATTAAACTGCATCTTAGTTGTCCTAGTTAAAATTGTTATTGCTGTGATGAAACACAGTGACCAACAGGATGGGAGTAGGAATGGCCTTATTCGGCTTACTTTTCCTCATCACTGTTGATCATCAAAGGAAGTTAGGACAGGAACTCAAACAGGGCAGGAATGTGGAGGCAGGAGCTGATACAGAGGCCATGGGGGAATGAATGCTGCTTGCTGGCTTGTTTCCCCATGGCTTACTCAGTTGCTTTCTTATAGAACACAGGACCACCAGCCCAGGGATGGCTCCACCCACAATAGACTGGGCCCTCTCACATCAATCACTAACAAAATACCTAACAGGCTTGCGCACGGCCCTGTGTGGAGGCATTTTCTCAATTGAGACTCCCCCTCTCCTATGCCTATAGCTTGTGTCAGGTTGAGATAAAGCTATCCAGCACAGTTGTCACTTAGAAAGTGTGTAATATGACAGGTGTGGGGAGTTATTGTCTCCTCAGCCTCCCCTTCTTGGCATAGCACTGTTTAAAAGGTCAAGAGTAATAAAATGTATGCAACATAATTGATCATTTCACTCATCTCAAGAACGTAGCTCCTGCAGCCTTCAGCACATTCTCACTGTTCCTCAACTGCCACTTCATCAGTTTTTAGAAGTCTTGTTCACAAACTGAAATCCTATAACACTAATAACTCCCCATTCTCTACTCCCTCATACACTGCCAACCACAATTTTACTCTCTGTTTCTATGAATTTAACGTTTTGTTTGCTTGTTTTTTAAGGTAAATTCTCTTGTAACCCAGGCTGGCCTTGAACTCCTGATCTTCCTGCCCCCACTTCCCAAGTGCTGAGATTACAGGTGTGTACTCCCATTTGTGAGGGATAGGCAGATTCAAGGCTTTCCCTGAGGCCCTAATGTGTGAAGAAAGAACATACCTTCTCTAAAACCAGGAATACGTCAGAGCAAGTAATGGCCTGGGGGAGTTGTGGTTTCTGATCTTGGGAACCCAACTCTTCCCACCTTATGAGGGTTATAATTATGAGTTCAAGGCTACTGTGTGCTCACTATGCAATGCTATTAAGATATCCTGTGTTCCCTTAGCATAGTGGTTCTCAACTTTCCTAATGCTGACACCCTTTATAATATAGTTCGTCATGTTGGGGTGATCCCCAACCATAAAATTATTTTTTATGCTACTTTATAACTGTAATTTTGCTATTGTTATGAATCACAATATAAATATCTGTGTTGTTCAATGGACTTGGCAGCCCCTGTAAAAGAGTCCTTTGACCACCCAAAGGGGTGGTGACTGACAGGTTGAGGAACACTGCTTTGGTACAACATTGCTTGATTAGCTTCCTGCTGACTTTGTCCCATTGTATGATAGATTCCACTGAGTCTGTCCCATTTCTCCCCTGGAAATAGTCTATAAGATGCCATCCTTCTTAATAAGCTTGTTTGCCATAAGACATAGCTTGTGCAAGACCTCCTGACCCCCCAGCTTTTATCCTATCTTTCCATCTCCTGGCTATCTCCCTCTTAGGGCTCTGTCATTGAAGAAGGACCTGCTGGTCTAGGACACCTGCTCTTACCCTCTCATCCATAGTCTTACCATAGAACCCCAAACTGCCTCCAACTCTCACCAGTCCTTCTGCCTCTGCTTCTCAAGTGTTGGCTTTATAGACCCGAGCCACCACATCTGTCTTTAATCTGACAGTTTCAAGCACCTCTAATAGGTTGAATAATGTAGGATGTGTTACTGTAACTTCTGCCTTAGTCCCCACAGCATCTCCTCATTCTACATTTTTATTCCTTCTTAAAGCCAAATAATATTCAGTTGTACATATGAACTACATGTTGTCCATCTATCCATTCACTGAGGGAATCTTTGCTTCCATGCTTTGATTATTTAAAAAAAAATACAATAAACACAGGTGTGCAAACATTGGTTGGAGTTATATGTAATGAGTCCATTGCTAATGAGAAGCTGTTAACTAACATGCTAAACTGATATATATCCATTTTTACCAAAAGAATACAATAATGGAGTTTGTCTTAGCACAGTTAAGTGCTTCTGTGATGAAGAAACAGAAACTATTCCTGTATTGTTAGGAGAATAAGAAATACAGAAAGGGAGAAGACCCGTGTAGAGCAAGTTGTTCATGGCCTCTCCCTGAGCTAGGCTAGCCATGGTGGTAGTGAAGACCCTAAACCATAAGGCCAAGGCAGCTCCGGTGGCACAGGGCCTGCAGGATGTTCTGAGGACCAACTTGGGGCCTAAGGGCACCATGAAGATGCTCGTTTCTGGTACTAGAGACATCAGGCTTACTGAAGATGGCAATGTGCTGCTTCATGAAATGCAAATTCATCACCCAACAGCCTCTTTAATGGCAAAGGAGGATACATCCCAGGACGACATAACTGGTGATGGTACTACATCCAACGTCCTTATCATTGGGGAGCTGCTGAAATAAGCGGACCTCTACCTTTCTGAGGGTCTTCATCCCAGAATAATAACTGAAGGTTTTGAAGCTGAAAAGGAAAAGGCACTCTAGTTTTTGGAATGAGTCAAAGTAAACAGAGAGATGGACAGAGAAACACTCATCGATGTGGCCAGAACATCTTTGTGAACTAAAGTTCATGCTGAACTTGCAGGTGTCTTAACAGAGGCTGTAGTGGACTCCATTTTGGCCATTAAAAAAAAAATTAAAAGATGAGCCCATTGACCATTTCATGATTGAGATGATGGAGATGAAACATAAATCTGAAACTGGTACAAGCTTAATCAGAGGGCTTGTTTTGGATCATGGAGCGCAGCGTCCTGATACGAAGAAAAGAGTAGGAAATGCCTACATCCTCACATGCAACGTGTCCTTGGAATATGAGAAAACAGAAGTGAATTCTGTTTTTTTTTTTTTTTTTACTAGAGTGCAGAAGAGAGAGAGAAACGAGTAAAGGTTGAAAGAAAATTCATTGATGATAGAGTTAAAAAATAATAGAATTGAAAAAGAAAGTCTGTGGCGATTCAGATAAAGGATTTGTTGTTATTAATCAAAAGGGGATTAAACCCTTTTCCTTAGATGCCCTTGCAAAAAAAAAAAAAAAAAAAAAAAGGCATCGTAAGCTCTGTGCAGAGTCAAGAGGAGGAACATGGAGAGTCTGACATTTGCTTGTGGTGGGGTAGCTCTTAATTCCTTTGATGACCTGAATCCTGACTGTTTGGGACATGCAGGTCTTGTTTATGAGTTTACCCTGGGCAAAGACAAGCTTACCCTTATTGGGAAATGTAGCAACCCCTATTCTGTCACATTACTTGTTAAAGGACCAAATAAGCACACATTGACTCAAATCAAGGATGCGATAAGAGGTGGCTTGAGGGCCGTCAAAGATGCTATTGATGATGGCTGTGTTGTCCCAAGCGCTGGTGCAGTAGAAGCGGCCATGGCAGAAGCTCTGATCAAATACAAGCCTAGTGGGAAGGGCAGGGCTCAGCTTGGAGTCCGGGCATTTGCTGAAGCCTTGCTCATTATTCCCAAGGTTCTTGCACAGAACTCTGGATGTGACCTTCAGGAAACATCAGCTGAAGTTCAAGCTGAACACTCAGAATCTGGTCAACTTGTAGGTATGGATCTAAACACAGGTGAGCCAATGGTGGCAGCAGAAATAGGTTTGTGGGGCAACTGCTGTGTGAAGAAGCAGCTGCTTCACTCCTGCACTGTGATTGCCACCAACATTCTCCCGGTAGATGACATCATGAGAGCTGGAATATCCTCTATGAAAGGTTGAAGAAGTCTACCCTGTAACTGAATCTGTAAACTACAGAATGATGAGGGGGAAATGGTCATTTTTGTCTAAGCTTCAAGTGATTTGGAAAAGAATTTTCTCTTCTTGCTGATTGAAAAAAAGGAACCAGACATTTGGCATCTATTCAAATTATAATATTGAAAAGTCTTTTTTTTTTTTTTCACCGAGTATATGAATACACTCAAACCAGGTCTTTTCTAAACCATTGAACAAAATGTTTTAGCTGCAATGATACAAATTTACATATTAAGATAAGCTTGTTGTCTACTTTGTTCCTTAATTGTTCTTAAAAATTGTACTAGTTTTCTCTTAAACAAGGCATGATGGTGATGTCTGTAAGCTTTGGAAATAAAGTCAGGAAGTTCCACACCAGCTCAGGCTACAGGAGACCCTGGCTCAAAAGAATAATAAGGTGGTTTTGTTGTTGTTGTTATTGATGTATTTTAAATTAACCAGCCAACTCCCTGTTAAACATATAAGAGTCTTGCCAATGTAAAACACATCTGGGTAATTTATGGTTTTCATAGTGTCTCTAATAAATACTTAAGTGTGAAGCTACAAAAAAAAAAAAGAAATGCAGAAAGACACTAAAGTGTCTTTAGAGCACTGGTTCTCAACCTTCCTAATGCTGCGACCCTTCAATACAGTTCCTCATGTTGTGATGACCCCCAACCATAAAATTATTCCATTTCGGGGCTGGAGAGATGGCTCAGAGGTTAAGAGCACTGACTGCTCTTCCAGAGGTCCTGAGTTCAATTCCCAGCAACCACATGGTGGCTCACAACTGTCTATAATGAAATTTGGTGCCCTCTTCTGGCCTGCAGGCATACCTGCAGACAGAACACTGTATACATTAAACAAACAAATAAATAAATAAAAATGAAAAAAAATAAATCTTAAAAAATTATTTCATTTCTATTTCATAAGTGTAATTTTGCCACTGTTATGAATCATAATGTAAATATCTAATATGCAGGATATCTGATAAGTGATCCCCATGGAGGTCTCGACCCAGAGGTTGAGAACTGCTGTTCTAGAGCAATATTACTTAATTCAAGAATTATGTCAGACATCATGGTGCAGGCCTGCAGTCACAGAACTCGAGAAATGAGGGCAAGAGAATCTGGACATCTGGACATCAAAGCCAGAGGGGACACTTGAGAGTCTGTCTTAAATTAAAAAAATAAAATAAAATAAAAAATAAAACAAACCCCCAAAACTGCAGGTCTGCACAATCAGGACACACTGCATACACACAGCTCCGAGTTCCAGAGGAGAGATGCTTCATGTGTTTTAACAGCCTTCTTTCTCTTTGGAATGAATTAAATTCTGACCTTGTTATGCCCAGATTGCGGGTGGGGGGGGGGTTCCCAAAACCCACCAAGGAGCCGATTCTGATGCAAATCATGTAAGGGTCTTTGTTACAATCTTAAGCAGGGACTCCAGCCTTCACCAAAGCAGTGGATCTGGAGAAGAGCCTGGAGTGAGCAAAGGGGGAAGTAATTCTAGGGCTTGGGATACAGCTCAGCACTTTTTCATACATCTAAGCTTCTGACTGGTTAGTATTTCAAACTTGTTTCCATAGCATGAACATGGAAGTGGCAGTTATAATATCATTATAAAGGTCACCTGGCCCTCTTAGATAAACACCGGCTTCCTCTAGTTAACTATGTGAGGGGAAGTGAAGTGGTTTTAAGAATCTCTCTGCTCCAGCTTTATCTGTAGCCCGCTTCCTGGGAACGAGGGGGAAAAACTAGGGCCTGTGTTCCAGAATGGAGCTACTGCTGCCTTTCATTTACAGGCCCCTGCAGGTGCTGACCTTTCAACCTGAACAAAAGTGACTTCTTCTGGGGTCCAGGGTGCAAATTGCTAACCCAAGTAGACCCAAGCTATATGACAACGGAAACTTCTCCATGGGGACTGAAAAATGACCACAGACCAAACATTCAGCCAGCCATTATTTATTAAGTATCTTCTGCTTTCTGGTTTCCTACTAGTGGTTCCACAGGGAAGCAATTACAGTCACTTCTGGCCAGGTCAAGTCTCCCATTGTCAAATTGCGTGTAACAGAAAGGACCTCTATTTCTTAACCTGCTGCTTATGGTGATCCTCTCAACAGCCCTAGGCTCTCCTGCCAGTTCTTTCTTGGCCAGGCAACATGGAGGAGGGCTATGCCCCTAGGTGGCTGCTCTGGGACGCAGAAGCTCCGTGGGTTTGTACGCTCCTGCTCAGCGTGACCCAGATCCCATTTGCAGGCGCCTTTGGTTTTTGTCCCACATCGCCCGCGGTGCAGTGCAGAGGGATACCGGTACCAACAGAACATACCGGCGCTGGTGCAGGCGCCAGAATCTAAGTGTGGGTGAGGGGAGTCGTGCAGGGGAGAGCAGCGCTGGAGTCGCCCAACTTGCTGTAGAGGAAGGCTGTACCCTAACTGCAGAGAAGAAGCAGCCCCAGCCAACCCTGCCCTCCGACGTGGAGCGCATGCTTGAAGGAATACCAGAGTCCAAGGCGTTGGTTTCAAAGCAGGCAGAACCTGGAATACTTCAGGGTGCAACCACCACAGAGCGAGGTAAGGCAGGCAAGGAGCTTCAGGGACTTGCAGATTCTGGCCAACACCCAGAGGCACTGTGACGCACAGCCACCTGTGTGCTACTCTGCAGCTCCCAGACTCTGGGATGCTTTCGCAATCCGATTCGGAAAATTGTGGGGCACTCCAAAGTTGGGGAGTGGACCCTCGAGAAACGTTGGGAATAATTGTCCTTCCTTCTTGGCTCCTGAAGATCTGGCAGAGCATCTGTTCTTCTGAATGGATGGCTGGGGCTGGGTCGAGATGGTTTTCCTGAAAATAGGCCTTTGAGCTGGGGAAAGCAGTGCCATCTCAGCTATGAGGGATCTCAGGTCATCATAGGAGCCTGCTCAGCTGCAAGCAGTAACATCGCGTGTCCCTGAGTATTCACATCTCCGCGGTCTCAAGTTGGATTGGGATTGGTTAGAAGCGAGACAGGCTCACCTACTTTCTTTTAAGAATCTTTTTAAAAGTTTTTTTTTCGTTGCATAGTAATACTTTAGATATTAGTGCCATGGCCTAACACCTTGATCTCTTCCACGCAGGTGATGGTGCGCATGTGTGAAGGATTTAGGTCTGCCTGAGTTCCAGGTTCTCCCAGCATGCCTCAGTTTCAACTAGTTAAGGGGCATGCCCCGCCCCCACAAGCCTTTGGCAATATAACCCCGACATCTTGGGGGCTCTCGCTCTCTCTTCCTCTCTATTTCTCTCTCCCCTTCTCTTCTCTCTCTGCATCCTTCCCCTAACCTGTCTCTGTGGCTCTCCTTGCTCTCCTCCCTCTCCTCTCTCTCTCTCTGCATGCACATGCTGCTTCTCTTCCCCTCTCGTATCCAATAAACCTGCCTTTATATAACTTAATTTGGCCTGGATTGGATCATTTCCCACAGCGCAGTAATTTTTTTAAAACACGTATGTATTCAGGAGAGTAGAAAATCACATCTGCTCACAGGTCTACAGTGAGCCTTTAAGAGACTTGTGACAATAACCCATAGTGTCTGAGCGCTGCTTGCTTTCTGTCTACTTGCAGGTGAACAGAATTCATCCTCTTGGGCAGAATTCTTGGCTCATCAATATTTGCGGAAAGAACTTTAGCATACCAGTTTTCGTTTTATCGAGAAGCCTCCAACATATGCCATTTAGCAGCGGCTGTTTACAAAGTCAGTTCTGCCCTGCTGTTCCCTAAAACTTCAAAACGACTTCCTTTTAGAATCTGCATCCCTTCATTCCCCACCAATCGGTGGGTTTGGGAAATATGTTGGAAACATGAACAAGTTAAAGTGGATTGAGGTGGGGCATTTCTTTTCTAAATACCTATCTGTGTCGAAGTAAGCATCAGCTAACTTGGCACAGATTCCCCTGGCTCAGCAGTTTGGTTCCAGCTGAGATGGGCATCACATGAAGGAATGTCACCGATAATGTGACATTCATTCACAAAGTGGTCCTGTGAGAAGCAGCTGTTTTCTAGCCATCAGGTCTCTGGGAGTAGTTGTTGGGCCTGCACTTTTAAGTGACAAGCAGTCAGCACAGCCTATAAAAGCCAAGCCAATCCTTTTCCTAAGGATGACAGGCCCCTAGCTGAGAAGATTTAGCTTTTAAGATTGAGTGGGTGGGTGGGGGACAGTAAACTCAAGACAAAGAAAATTTAAGCAGTCTCCTCTGCAGCTTGTCCCTAAATCACCTAAGGAGCTGACCAGAGAGAAAGCTTTGCCTATATTTCCTCCCAATCTCTACGGTCCCTGACTGAGCTATGGTCAGCCTCCAAGGCTTTTTTTTTTTTTTTTTTTTTTTTTTTTTGAGCCTTGCACCCTGTAGGGAGACTAGACTGTTAGGTCTCAAAGAAACAAGGGACAAGTCTCACCCAGTACCTGTGGCTCCTCCCAGCAGTTCTCACTAAGTCTGACGCCCAGGGGTTGGGCTTCCACTTCCCTTAACCCAGCTTCTCTTCCCTATATAACCTCAGCCATTTTGGCTACAACCTCTTGGCCTCTTGGCTCCTAGCTGGCTCCACTCCTAGATCTCTCTTGGCCCACTTGCCCCACCCTCCTTCTCTCCCGCCCCCTCCCCCCCTTCATGGTCCAGTTCTGTTTGCTGGCCATGCTTAGTCTGGACTCTTCCAGATGCCTTTGGCTGTTCTCTTTCTCATATCTACAATAAATCTTCTCCTCAACAATACCTTGGAGCTGTCATGTCCTCATTTTTTATTCAGAGACCATATATACTAGAGCACCAGCCCACCTAGGGAAGGGATGATAAAAAGTCTTTCCTTTGTCCCCTTGCAAGCTCACACACCCCCAGAGGCAGAAGGCTTCCTGCAGCAGCTTATACTGGTTTGGTGTTCTTCCTCCTAGGAATTCTGCCTCAACAAATGAGCTCAGTGTGTAACCTGTGGCCCACAGAGCAGCAGCTGCTGCATATCTCCTTTGTTTAGCAGTGGCATACCTTAAAAATGGAAGGTTGCAACGTTTCATTCTTTGCCAACAAGACAAGAATTTTGGCCCAATTTCTTGAAAGATATTTATACTTTAAGTTACTGTGTTCATTTCTCATACTTTAGACGATTCACATGGTGAGTTTGAAGATTAAAATTTCATCTTTCTCATGACTGTTGCAGATTGCCTGGTGCCTGTAGAGACCGCAAACTGTAGCTGTTCAGATGATATCATTACTTGAACACACCCTTGATGTAAGGAGGTTAGGCAGGACCTTCAGGACCTTCAGCATTTCACGAAGTTCTGTTGCGTGCAGGTGAACACAGAGCACTGATAATGTGCTAACATGGTGTCAGAAGAATCCAGAAAACTCCAAGGCCTTCAGAACACGTACAGCTGTACAGAAGCCAGTTTCTTGGATGTAGGTATGAAGAAAGTCAGCCAAGTGCAGCTGGCAGCTTGACTTGCCTAGGTCTGGCTGTTCCTCTGGGATATCATGCCTGTTCCCAGGCCTAGGCAGCCAGGCTCGGTATTTTGATCTTTTTTTTTTTCCCCTGCCTGCCTCTTCAACAGGCTGGAAAGCAATCTCTTGAGGTGAGGACCATATTCTTGTTATTTGAATATTCACAGCACATAGCTCAGTGCCGCACATAAGAGCATTTTAATGTTTATTGAAGAGAGGGGAAAAAAAACAATCCACAATTGTGCATGCATAAAAACGGTCTGTTTGCAATTTCATCATAATGCTTCAAGAGAATAATTTTAAAAAGTGCTTCATCTAAATTCTCATTCTCACTACAGTTCTTCCTCATGATAGCTAGGTTAGTAGTCTTGGCCAAGTAGTCATGGCAACTAGTTGAGTAGAATAATACAGAGATAGCTAGGTTTATAGTAATCATGATGGAGCTGTTCTCACTCCCCAGTAGAAAAGAGAGAAGACTCACAGGGTCCTCACTTGGAAGTCAAGCCATTAAAACTTTCTCCTGTTCTCCCCCAGCTTAAGATGACCTTAATACCACTGAAGGAGAGGAAAGACCATTACCCAAATTCTTTTGTCAAATTTTGCCAGCTTTATTTTCTGCCAGGTAGGACTATCTCCCTAAAGTGGGGTTTGAGAAAATAACATTAAATACAGGAGAAGATGAGGTTTCCATGAGCCCCAAAATTGCAAAGCTAGGATCTTTTTCAAGGGTTGGGAGATTTCCAGAGAAATTTTGGTTATATAGGAACTTGGCTGAGTATTTAAAAATTATTTGGCAGAGCATCCTATCAGGGTAGAGGCCGGGGTATAGGCTGTGGAACATGTCAAATTCCAGAAAATGGGTCACGACCTGGTCAAGTTTAAGTTTTATAGAAAACAATAATGAACTTATTTTGAACTTGTAATACAATGGTATCTTAGTTAGAATTTCTATTGCTGTGAAGGTATACACACCATGACCATGACAACTCCTATAAAGGAGAACGTCTAATTGGGGCTACCTCACAGTTTCTGAAGTTTAGTCCATTATAATCATGACAGGAAGCATGGTGTCATGTAGGCAGACATGGTGATAGAGAAGGAGCCAAGAGTTCTATATCTGGATCAGTAGGCAACAGGAAGAACAAGTGAGCCACTGGGCTTGGCTTGAGCTTCTGAAACCTCAAAGCCCACCCCCTAATGACACACTTCCTTCAACAAGCCACACCTACTCTAACAAGGCCATACCTCTTAATAGTGCCACTCCCAATGGGCCTAGTGGGGCCATTCTTATTCAAACCACCACAGATGACTTCTAATCTTAAGATGGAGTCAGTCTGGTCTATCAACGATCTTGGTAGATGTTAGTTGTAGTGGAAGTAGAAAATTAACTGAAAGAGTCCTTGATGTATTTTCCATGAAGTCAGAATTCACAGTGGGGTGAGATTTTGTGGTGATGCAGCTGGTCTGGGGTCTGTAAGTAAAACCAATAAACTCATTGCTCTGCTAGAGTCATTATTTTAGAATGTAGTTGGTTCCCTAACTGAGATGAATAAGCATTTGTTCTTAATTTCCCAGAAATAATTAATGCAAGAACTATTGACAAAAGAAACAACCCTCACCTTAATGGAACCAAAAAACATGGTTTATTCTGGACCAAAACATGAGTGACCATGGCCATGAACACAGATTTAGGTCACCACAAATTTCATGTTCCAATGTGGAAGGAGTTCAGTAAAGCTTTTTTTTTTTTAATAAATTTATTTATTTGTTGCTTCAGGTTACAAAGTCTATGTTCCTGTTCCCTTTGGTGCATTGGTTATAGTATAGTTATCCACTACTGTATGGCTAAAATAAGTAAATAGATGCCATGTACATCCTTCTGAGTCTGGGTTAGCTCACTCAGGATGAGCTTCTCTGGTTCCATCCATTTGGCTGAAAATTGCATGATTTTCTTGTTTCTGATAGCTAAGTAATATTCCATTGTGTAGATGTACCACAGTTTTTTAATCCATTCTTTGGTTGAGGGACATCTGGGTTGTTTCCAGTTTCTAGCTATTACAAATAAGGCTGCTATGAACATAGATGAGGAAACTTCCTTGTGATTCAGTGAGGAGTCATTTGGATGTATACCCAGAAGTGGTATGGCTGGGTCCCGAGGCAAAGCTATTCCAAGTTTTCTAAGATATGGCCAGACTGACCTCCACAGTGGTTGCACAAGCCTGCACTCCCACCAGCAATGGAGGAGTGTTCCCCTTTCTCCACATCCTCACCAGTATGTGCTGTCATTTGAGCTTTTGATCTTAGCCATTCGGACAGGTGTGAGATGGAATCTCAGAGTTGTCTTGAGTTGCATTTCTCTGATGATTAAGGATGATGAGCATTTCTTCAAGTGTCTCTCAGCCATTAGGGATTCGTCTTTTGTGAATTCTCTATTTAGCTCTGTTCCCCATTTTTTGATTGGAGTATTTGGTTTCTTGGCATTTAATTTCTTGAGTTCTTTGTAAATTTTAGATATTAGCCCTCTGTCAGATGTGGGGTTGGTAAAGATTTTTTCCCAATCTGTAGGCTGCCGTTTTGTTCGAATGACAGTGTCTTTTGCCTTACAGAAGCTTTTCAGTTTCATGAGGTCCCATTTATTGATTGTTGGTCTTAGGTCCTGAGCTGTTGGTGTTCTGTTCAGGAAGTTGTCACCTGTGCCAATGAGTTCAAGGGTTTTTCCCACTTTCTCTTCTAGTAGATTTAGTGTGACTGGCCTTATGTTAAGGTCTTTGATCCACTTGGAGTTAAGTTTTGTACAAGGTGATAAGTATGGGTCTAAGTTCATTCTTTTACAAGTGGACATCCAGTTGGACCAGCACCATTTGTTGAAAGTAAAGCTTTTATAGTACAGAAAAGAAAGTCATAAATGGAGAGATGTACACTACATTGGCAGAAACATTAGGCTGGTGAGTTAAAGAGAGAGAGAGAGAGAGAGGAAATCTCTGTATGTCTCAGATGCTATCTGATGACACTCAGTCTTTTGATTGGTGAGGGCTAGGTGTTTGTATGTTCCAAAGGATTAACAGTGATGTTACATATAGAGGGGCCACTGAAAGGTCTAAAGATGGCCCAAGATCATTTGTTTCTGGACTTAGAACATTTCAGACTCAACAGTCACTGAAGTTCTAGTTAATTGGCCTTGAAGAAGCTTCAGTGGAAGGTACAGGTTCTTTCCAAGATTTTTCCCTCATTGGGAAATGATGTTGTCAGCCATGTTCACACCATCTTGTAATGTTCCTGCATTTTGGCTAAACTGGCAACTGCTAAAAGTAATTTGGTTCCTTGATCTAAAGGAACTTATTTTTCTAGATTCTTGTTCTGCCCCACACTATCAGCCCCCAGTCCAGGATCATCTGTCTGACATTCTTTAATTGAGCATTCATTGGTTACCCATAGCAACAGCCAACTGTGGACTGAAAAACGAAACTTTTTCTCTCCTTCCTCTCTCACTTTTTCTGCCCTATAACAACTGCAGCCAGTAAGCAGACAACAGGCTCTTATTCTTACACCAGAAACAATCTCTGTGGGTCCCCCCAGTAAAGGCCTGAAATAAAGGCTTGATCCCCTGTCTGTCTTTCTTCCCCGCCAACCTTACAATTGTGATTGCGCTAATCCCAAAGATTGGAAAGGACTGCTGACCCAAATCATCACTGCCAAATTAATTAAAGCAAGCTTTTTAAAATTGTGTAGTGCACATGGGCTGCCTCCCCCTCATTCAGGGTTCAGGAGGTCAGCACTGGATGGAAGATATAAGGCTTTTATAGTTCAGGTGTAGGGGATTTCCAAATGGGAGATTTAGCAGGCAGAATAGGAGGGTTAAAGGAGCAGGAGATATGCATAACAAGTTAGGCCCAACAGACATGATTGCAAGGTAGTCACAACAACAGGTAGTTATAACAAAGTCATACGTGATCAAAATAACCGTTTTAAACAAAGGTATGATTGCCGTTTCCTGGAACAGGCAGTACAGAGCCATTTGTAGTTTAAGATTATAGGTGAGGCATCGTTCAGTCCTTGAGAAACAGATGTAATCATAAACAGGAATGAACCTAGTTTGGTTTTACTATAAGATGGCTTTCAAGCCTAAGGTAGAGGTAGGCTGGTTTATTACAGAAAGAGTTTAAATGAATTCTGAAGCAAGAGGGAAAACCAAAAAAACAAAAAGCAAATATTCTTCCATATCCTTGGCATCTGGGCTGCTACCCGAAGGTGCCACCCACATTTAGGCTAAGTCTTTCCATGCCAGTTATGGCAGTTAAGAGAATACCCCACAGATGGTCCAGCTTGATATACATATTTCCTCAGTTGAAATTCCCTTCTCAGGTGTCTCTAAATTGTGGCAAGTTGAGATGTAAAATCAACCATCTCTCATGTATTGAAAACCAAAATATTTGGGTATCCAAGCTCACATGCACTCTCTAGATATTCCATCTTTATTGTCCTATAGGAAAGATGCAAAGACACAGCAATAGCTGACATGCATACTTCAGAAAAGACTTTATTTCTTCATACAAAACTCAACTTTGGGTTCCCCACAAAAACAAGAGGACATGCTTTGCCAATACATGCACAGACAGTTGCTCATAAGCACCCTCGCTATAATACAGCATTAAACATTTATGATAATTCCATTTCAGAGGCAAAGTATGACCTGTGGCAATGGCCATCTCAAAGAGATTAAAATAGTAAAATAAAAATTTCTCATCTTCAGAGAGCCATATGAACTATCTGTGATGACTGGTCTTGCTTGTCATCTTGACTATATCTGGAATCAACAAAAATCCGAGTTGCTTGGCACTCCTGTGAAGGACTTTCTTAGCTAAATTACTTGAAGCAGGCAGATCCACCCTAAATCTGGGCTTTCTGGTGGTAACTCGTGAAAGCGCATAGAGGAAGGAAGTTTGCTTTTCCCTGCTTGCACACTCTCTCACTGGCAAACTTGTCTATCCTGTTGCTATATACAGTTTTAAATCTAGCTTCAGGATTCGAGTGTAAACTGAAAACCATCAGTTCTCTAGGAATCCTCCATGACTCCACACCAGATTGGGACTGGTGAGATATACAGCTTTGTGTACTGAACCTTCCCCTTGTAAGATCACCATTGTTGGACTGCCCAGACCACAGCCTATAAGACAGTCTAATAAGTCTACTTTTAATATGCACATGTGAATATATATGTATATGTGAATATATATGTGTGTATATTAATATATGTACACACACACATATATACGTATTCATTCTATCAGTTCTATTCCTTTAATGAACTCAGACTACCACATTCCAAACACTTAAACCCTTAACCTCCATCCCTAAGTACTCATATCCTTTAGTGCAGTAGTTCTTTTTTATCTATCTATCTATCTATCTATCTATCCATCCATCCATCCATCCTTCCATCCATCTATCATCTATCTATCTATCTATCTATCTATCTATCTATCTATCTATTCATTTTACATCCTTCCTCTCCTCTGTGGCATTTTCTATATCCACAGACATCACACTAACCTCTCTGAGTTTCAAGTTCTACATAAGGACAATCATTTTCCCAGGAGGATAAATACAGCTGAAGCACTAGAGTGTTATTGATATTGATTGTTTTCTTAGATTCCTTAAAATCCCAACACACCTTGTGCTTTTTTGATCTTCTCTACAGGAAATAAAATGAACACTTAGTCAGCAGAAAATGTAAAAAGGAAAGATACAGGAAAAGAAGTTAGAAAAGTCAGTAAAAAAAAATCTAATAGTGATGAAAAGCTAAAAACAAACAAAATGGAAAACTCCATTGAATTATACCTGTGGTGTGGCTTGAGGGAAAAGCCTGCTGAGAAACCAATTTAAAACATCATCCATGGGGCTGGAGAGATGGCTCAGAGGTTAAGAGCACTGACTGCTCTTCCAGAGGTCCTGAGTTCAATTCCCAGCAACCACATGGTGGCTAACAACCATCCACAGTGAAATCGGTGCCCTCTTCTGGCCTGCAGGTGTACATGCAGACAGAACACTGTATACATAATAAATAAATAAATCTTAAAAAAAAATTAAAAATAAAACATCATCCACTTTGGCTGGGGGTGGTGGCACATGCTTTTAATCCCAGCACTTGGAAGGCACTGAAAGCTCATTCCCTTAAGAATTTATCCACTCTGGAGTGGATCTCTATAAGTCGAGGCTAGTCTGAGCTATATAGTGCTTTCCAGGCCAGTAAGGGTTACACAGTGAGACCTTGTCTTAAAAAAAAAAAAAAGTTTATCCACTCTGAACTGTTGCTGACAGAGAAAGGCATAAAAGAAGCAGCAGCGTGCTATCAGAGAAATCTGTCTGACAGACAAGTCTGACAGTATTTTTTTCTGTTTGTTTTGCTGTTTTTCATTTTGTTTGTTTTTTTTTTTTTTTTTTTTTTTGAAGTGAAGCCTCTTGAAAGTCTGTGTGGACTGAAAAGAACAGGGAACAGGGTTGTCCAGCAATGCTGTTAGCTAGCATTCTTAGTCTCTTACGCTTTTCCACTCTGTGGCAAACTGAAAATTAAGTATTTTCTTCAGGTCAATTATTTGACATCATGTCCAGTGATGATGAGCAAAGGCGAAATGGAAGGAGCACTTGCCGTGTGGATGACAGTGAACCCTGACCCCACCCTCTAGTGCTCATACAATTATCACACTTAATTAACAAAGCTGACAGAGCTGCGGTGTGGATGACAGTGAACCCTGACCTCACCCTCTAGTGCTGATACAATTATCACACTTAATTAACAAAGCTGACAGAGCTGCGGTGTGGATGACAGTGAACCCTGACCTCACCCTCTAGTGCTCATACAATTATCACACTTAATTATCAAAGCTGACAGAGCTGCGGTGTGGATGACAGTGAACCCTGACCTCACCCTCTAGTGCTGATACAATTATCACACTTAATTAACAAAGCTGACAGAGCTGCGGTGTGGATGACAGTGAACCTTGACCTCACCCTCTAGTGCTCATACAATTATCACACTTAATTAAGGAAGCTGACAGAGGTGCACTTGCTTGCAATTCCAATAATTGGAGCATCAACACAGGAGGATCCGGATTTCAAGGCCAGTGTCTTCATAGTGGAGCTGGAAGCCAGCTTGTGCTCCTTAGTACCCCTTGGAGCAAAAACAAATCAAAACAGAAAGAGAATGTGTGTGCGTGTGTGTGTGTGTGTGTGTGTGTGTGTGTGTGTGTGCGTGTGTGTGTGAATACACTATTACTATGGTTTTAAATTACTAACTCCAGCTCTAGATTATTTTGGAGGTGTGTGTGTGCATATGGCAGGCACATATGTGTCAACATGTTCATATTGTGTGGGAACATTTGTGTTCACATTGTATGCACATGTGTGCATGTACATGTTGATCTCAGGTGTTTTCTCACCTTATATAGAGAGGCACAGTTGAACCAGAGCTTGCTCACCAGTTAGTCCAGCCGGCTTGCCCTGGGAATCTCCTCTGTGCTGATGAGTGCTGGGATTAGAGTTGGCCAGCACACCCACTAAGCTTTTCATGTGGGTTCTGGCCATCCAAACTCTGGTCTTCACACTTGGAGGACAGGCACTTTATCTCCCAAGTCACCTCTCTCCAGCTCATATCTGGATCATTTAAATGACTTTTAATACCCGTGTTAAAACTTTTCTCAGTTGTCCACTCGACCAAATCAGGAATGAACTACAATCCAGAAATGGAGGGCACACCTGTGATCTGGGATCTTGAGGTGGGAAGATACAGGCTCTTGATCCAGATCTTGAGGTGAGATGACACACACTCTTAATCCAGATCGACACACACCTTTAATCTAGGCCATACCTTCTTCTGGAGTGCTATATAAGGACAATGGGAGAGGAAGGGCTCATTCATTCTTTGTGCTTGCACCTACTTTGTCAGCATATCCATTGGAGCCTACTTTTTCAGGGTCCCAGTTTATACAGATGACCAGCTGGGATACCCAGTCTTATGGGACTGAGTAACTACTAGATTCTTGGACTTTCCATTCACAGTTAGGCATTGTTGGGTTAGTTGAACTGCAGCCTGTAAGTCACTCCAATAAATTCCCTTTATATATATATATATATATATATTCATTCCATAAGTTTCATAACTCTAGGGAACCCTGAGTAATACACTATCTTTCTAGTACATCCTTTTCCTAAACATTCTGTAAGGCTTTCCTCAAATATTTGCTTTTCCTGTGTTCTAATCATTAGAATATAAATGTACTAAACAAGCACTCTGCTTACACTTCACTCACTTAGCTCCCTGCTCTTCCTCAAGTGGAATATATATGATGTTTTATGTATTCATTGCTCTTATTATTCCATACACCAACAAAAAGAGAATCCGTTAGTGAGACTGTATCTGGTCATAGTGTTAGTTTGAAGTTTTGCCTATAGTGTACCATCAGGCCCCCGGTATATATCCACATGTGACGGGCCACAGTCAGGTCTTGAAGGGAAAGGCTTCTCAATTTCCCTGTGTTTGAAGGTATCACACTCCAGTTCCCTCTCTGTCACAAACCCCATTCTGTGTAGTTCAAGACACCTGGCAGAGAGAGTCAGACTCACTCTTCCCCCAAGCTTGGTTCAGGAAGCAGCTACCTATTAAGCCAGTACAATGAGAATTCTGTGGATCCTCAGCAACAATAAGGTACAAGTACCTGACCCCTGGGGCTATGCAGTTCAGACAGTGACTCCCTTGTCAAAATGGCTGCATACTCACTAGGAGCCCTGGGAAATGATGTGAACTCTTGCTAAAGCCTGTCTGCAATGCAAAATTCTGGCTAATTACTTGTGGAGACGGTAAGTCGGTGAGAGCTGTGAAACATTCCAACAACCTGGATCACCATCATTCGCAGTGGCAGGCTCTCCCCTCCCCCTCTCCCTTTCCCCAGAAGTGAGCTGGGAATGGAAGATCGATCTTCCCTTACATTATTGCTGCAGTTCCATGACTCTTCGGAGGATTTCCCTTGCCTCCTACTGATTTCTGACTTCTTGCCATGGGCATTACCTCACAGCATAGTTTATTTACTTCTGTGGTTTAGCTTCTTCTTTCTGGATGATGTCAGTATTGGGTATTCAACCACCTTGAAATCCCCCCCTGAACTGTTACTTCATCTCATTTCTTAGTCTCCCAATAAAACTAATGCTCCAGAAAGATGTTACCTCCTCACTCAGGAATAGGATTACACCTACCCCAGCAGGAGAAATAAAAAGTAATACTGTTCTTGGCGGTATTCTGAAAAGCCATTGAAGATAATCCTGCCTGGGCTCTTAAGAAGTCAAAGGAAGGCTAGGACCACAGTAGCTACTAGACCTTGCCCACCTGGCCACCTGCCTGCCTTCTACCTTGCCTGATGGCAGTACTTCATGTGGGCATCCTACTGTGTTGACAGAGCACCTGGGAATTCTCAACCAGTCCTTCATCACTTCAAGTCAATATTCGTTTCTTTTAACATTTTTAGAAGTTTATTTATTTTTCATTAAAATATAATTGCATCATTTTACCCTTCCTCCCTCTAACTTCTCCCATACCCCCACCAATTCATGGTCTCTTTTTAATTATTATTGTCAAATGTGTGTATGTGTGTGTGTATGTATGTGTTTGTACACATAAATATAACATGCTGAGTCCATTTAGTGTTGCTTGTATGTTTATGTTTTAGGGTTTACATCACTTGGTATTGCATAACCAATTATGGGGATCATAGCTGGGGAAGACTAATTGTCCCTTAGTAGCCTTTAATTGCTTGTGGCTCTTCATCTAGGGATGACGGGCCCTGTTAAGGTTTCCTTCATGAATGTTAGCATGTCAACTCATTTTTACTAGTCCTTTGGGAATTTCATGCAACATTCTTTGTTTGTATTCTTCCCTCCAATTTCTCCCAGGCCCACCCCTTTCCCCTCAACATCTTCTTCATGTCCTCTTATTTTTATTTTTTATTTTCCCACCCTGAAGACACTGTCTTACAGAAGATGTCCTGGCTGGCCCTTACCAATCTTTCTTCTCCCTCTTCCATAATGTTCCCTGAATCTTAGTTGTAGGGGTTGTATTGTAGATGTATCATTTAGGGGTGGACACCCCACAGTCATTTGTTCTCTGTGTTTTGACCAGTTGTAGCTTTCTGTAATGGTCTCCATCTGCTGTAAATGTTTCTTTTTAACTTTTAAAGTGGTAAAGAATGTGAAATTCTCCCAAGTAGGCAAGTACTTGTTGCTCTGCAGAGCCCTCCTGCAGACTGTTGAGTTGGCTCTCTCTTTGCCTCCCTTCACATACAGGAAATTGCTACAGAAAAGAAAAAGACATTCCCCCAGAATCCCTTAGCCATCACATACCCAGGGAATGGAGCCTGGATGCTGGTGTGTTCTTCTGGAAGAACAGATCAGGCCCTGCTCCTTCCTCTCAGGTGCTCTCTGGAAGGCCACACTTCCCTGGACCCTGGGGATGACAGTCTGGGTTCAGGTTACACATCATGTATCAGAGCTCCTTATCAACAGGCTCAGGACCTTCGCTGGCTCAGCCTTTCCTTGCAGCTACCCGAGCATGCCCCAGCCTGGGTTCTGGATGCCCCAGGTCCTACAGCTTGTAATCATCAGCACAGGTGAGTCAAAGATAAACTTAGTGAAATTCTTGGCTCTACATTTGGATGCATGCATTAGTGCAGGGGAGGGATACAGCCCCCTCCTATACCGACTGCTTCTGTCAATTTCTGTTCAACTCTGTGCATTCCTCTGTCTGAAGTTGTAAGTCTCACGTTCAAAGGCGTGTTGGCAACAAGTGTAAGAGCTGGGTAAGAACTACCATGGCCTTCAGTGCTACTGGGGTCATACTTCAAGCAAGGCATGGGAGATTGCAGCACAGAACACCTCGTCTGGGTTTCTCCAATGCACACTGTGTTCTAGGTCTACATGCATCCCTTACTCCTCAGACATGTGCTTCTTCCTCCCTTTCCAGGTCTCTGAGTACAGGTCTCCCTCTTCTCAATTCCCATGTCCACCTCCCCCCCCCAGCCATACTTTCTTGTGCTCTGCACCTTCCCTGGGGACCCAAGTCACAGTTGATCTTTGAAGGTACTGTAGTCATCAAAGGTTAAGGTTTCCCTGGGAATTGTCTAATGCAGAGAAAATTTTTATACATCATAAAACTGAGGTGCAAGGAGTTACTTATGTGCCCCAGATTACTCCCAATACACTGGAAGAGGGAGCACATGAGCCAGGTCTGTCAGCCCAAAAGCCTGCTACCTCCCCACTGGGGCCAGGAGCTTCCCAGGCACTGTGGAGATTTACTGAGAGCTTTGAAGGTAAAGTCCAGCCATTCAGTCTTGATTTCTCACCCTAGAGGAGGCTATAAATTGCCTTAGTTGTAACTTAGTTGAAATTCCTTCCTAGGGAATTTTTTTCCCCATAAGCAATATCTGCCCCTTTCCCTAAATTTTCAAGGACAAACTGAGGCACAATTCTACCCATGTTCACTCCAAGGAACCCATGGGCTTCTTTACAGAGCATAGGTGAGAGGTTATCTACAAGGCTGTGGGTGTTCCTCCTCAACAGACCACACATGGGCAACCTGTACCCAGGAGCAACCCATCTGTACATACATAGATGGGACCCTCCTCACCAGTCTTCCGTGGCCTATATATGTTAGGCCTCTCCTCCTAAGACCACAAACAAGGCAGAGTTATGTGCAACAGGTGGTACAGAAAGCCTGGATACTCCAGAGAAGGGAATACTCAGGCTAGGGTCTCATGTCCTCACCACACTTCCATGAAGGGATGTAAACAGTCAATAAACCTAGCGGGGATAATTTTGCAAGGAGAAGCAGCTGACCTTCCTCCCCAATATGGTGGTTGCTTGGCTTGGAGGACAGTCACTTACATCAGGGGTTGTCACAGGAGAGGGCACACTTCAGGGCTCCTGAACAACAGAGTTCATGGGCTAGAGTCTGATGTACTTACTTTCCTCTGTGCCGTCGTCCCACTGGGGAAGTCTGGGTGGCATTGCCTGTCATTCGATCTCTCTGGCCTCAGTTCTGCCCTATGTAAAATGAGAGGACATCCCATGCTATGATATGTCAGCTCAGGCCTTCCTTGGTGCTGACAGCAAGTCTTGGAGCACGTAGAAATTCTAGAAGTGGAGGCACAGGTGGGGGAGGGCAAGGCCATTATGACTTCCTTGGTATCAGGTTCCCAGGGTCCTGTGCCTCTCAACTGACACTGGCCCTGATTACATGAACTCTTGAGCTTTTCCCTTTCTCTATCCAATGGCACTGTGTCCAGAATAGCCAACCCTAGCATTGCTGCTACAGTCCATGTCTTTGGAGGAGACATCTGTGTCCCCAGTTTCTGATACAGTAACCAGCTTACAGCAGTCTGCAGAGGAAGAGGCAGCAGGTTGTTCATAACCCTTCGCTCTCTGCAAAGCTGACCACTTCCTCAACTTGCAGTGTGGCAGATGCCTCCACACCTCCTTTTTCCTTTCCCATCAGGCCTAAACACTGGCCATGGTCTGCCTACAGCCCTGGAGGCTTGTAGTAAGGAGCAGACACCTGGACCCAGAAAACAGAGGGGGAATACTTGGAGAGCCTCTCATTGATAGTTCCCAGAGTGGTGGGCTCCCAGGGAGGTGAGTGATACCAGAGGAGCCCCAAACCCTAAGAGTATGGCAAACTGAGGCCCAGTGCTCCAGGAAACAGCCCCTGGAATTCCAGGCTGGACAGAGTGTGGGGCCAAGAAATAGCACTGTTCTGGCTCTACACTTCTACCTGTGAAGTGGGGCTAGTCCATCAGATGTACTGCTCCCAAGGGATTCCTTTGCCATATTTGCCGATATAGACTCCTGCTATTGGGGCCCCTTCTCATATCAGACCACATCTCAGCCCAGGACACTCACAGCTTCATCCCCTTCTCCCTGGACTCCCAAGATGAGCTCCAAATAGACATCCTGATATAGTGAACCTTTATCAACACTCCAAAACAAAATAGTAGTGCAAGCCTTCATTCCCAGCACTCAGGAGGCAGAGACAGGTGGATGGATCACTGTGAGTTCAAGGACAGCCTGCTCTACAGAGCAAGTTCCAGGTTAGCCAGAGCTGCATAGCGAGACTCTGTCTCAAACAAACAATCATCCCAAAGCAAGGCCTTCCCATATCCTACATGGCTTCTGGGTTCTTTACAATAACCATCATCTCTTCATTGTTCACTCTTATCCCAGTGGGGACAGCAGAATGTGGGTCAGGTGGCAGCACCCTCAGTACTCCAGTGAAGATATAACCACCACCAACTAGGAGCCTCCCTGGCTTAGTCTATTGGCTTCCTTTGGCCTTGTAGTTCCTTAAGTAGAGGAACAGCTTTCATCCCCACTGCAGGGTGTGCCCAGGACAGCACATATAGACAACAGAGACAGACCTCGTCTAGAGGGAATATGCAACTCTATATCTCCTGTTGTTCCTTGGGGGAGGGAGGTCATTAGGAATAACCCAGAACCAATAAAACTCCAGAGATCATTCTTCTCAGGGAATAGCCCACAAATACAATACTTCATAGTTATGAATGACGCCCTGCCAGTCCTCATGAAATGCTCAATCATAATGACCCTGAAGCCAGTATAGCTCGCTTGAGAGGCTGTTCTGGGATCAATTAGATGCAGTCCATGCAGGCGTTGAGAGGTTCAGAGCCCCTGTTCCCATATGACACAATGAATGGAGAAGCCACCAAATCTGGGGGAACAGAGATGTCAGCATGCAGGGAAGCCACCCCATATTGAAGCTGTGCCCTTGGCTACCATAGCTTGCCTGTGTTATTATAGAGTACTAAGCACACAGAAGTGTTAGGCGATCCTGTGGCCCCTGGGTCTGGCTCTCTCTCAAAGCTGGAGTCTGGCAACACTTATAAGGGCTGGACCTGTAGATCCCTATAGCAACTAAGAATGAAGGGAAAACTGCCATGAGTCCCAATTGATTACAGGAATAAATTCCACCTTCGATGCATGAAGGTTATATTCAATGAATGAGAAACTAAGGAAGACAGAGTTCAGAGACTGTCAAAGATACTCAGCACAGCGAATACCTGAGCTGAGGCTGCAAGTTGCAGCAGTATCAGGGTGAACACAACAAGCATGATCTAACTGCTCCCTTCATCCCGAGGTTTCTTATCCCCTAGAAGTGCTCATCTGGACAGGAGTGATAAGCAAAGCAGCCCAGCCGCGCCGTCTGCCTTGTGGGCTACTTCTCAATGGACAGAGGCTGCAGCATCCAGCCCTGCCTCGCAGGTAGGTGAGATCACATAAAGTGCCGCTTCTGACCGCTCCTGCTTTGTGGCCTCGGCAGAGCACTGGAGCTTTCAGCTCTCAAACTGCAGCTTCAGCATTTGTCTCGTTTAAATTCTACCCATGAGTTTTGTTGCAAATGGAGTTGTAGATTCCATTTCAACTCCCAATGGTTCATTACTAGTATTGATTTATGAGTATCATCTCTGCCTTCTTTATTTATCTAAAAAAATAATTTTGTGTAGATTTCATTGCACACAATCACATTACCTGTGGATAAGTATGGTACAAGTTCCGCAGTTTCAATCATGTGTTTCTCTTTACTTTTTCTTGCGCACTACACTATTACAGCCTGTGGCACTGTTCTCGACAGCAGCCGACCCTGTTGCATTCTAGATCTTCTGGGAGGATGTTTTGTCAGCTGTCACGTTTTGTGATGTTCATTTCAGTTTGTTACAGAAGGGTTAGTCAGGCAGAGGAACTTTCTATTTCTGCCTTGCTGAAAGCTCTTATCATGTATGAGAATTTGTCTTGGGTCTTCTACTGTGCCTTATCTACTGAGATGAGCATACAGATATAATCACACTCATTCTGACAAGACACTGTATCATGTTTCAAATATTAAGCCAACTTCAGGACTCTGTACACTCATATTTTTTACTTTTCACACACTGAATTTTGATTTGCTTTTTTTCTTTTTACTGATTTGTAAGAATATTTTGGATTTGCCTTTATGAGAAATAGTTGTCTGTAGTTTTCTTCTCTGGTTTTGGTACCAAAGTAATGCTAGGTTCATTAAATCAATTACACAGTACTATCCACACCTGTATTTGCAGCGGAGCTCATGGCGAACTGGTGTCTCTCCAGTGGGGCATAGACCTTAACAGAACTACAGGGTTTTGGTGGGAAGGTCCTTCGTCACAAATAAAGCTTCTGTAAGACACTGAAACATTTAAGGCTCTCCATATATTTTATTTGTCATTCTGCCTCAGCCTGCAAGCTCCTTCCAGGACGTGGACTCTAAGGGTTGGGTGCTCCCCTTCATAGGCCATTTCTGTTTGGCCAGATATTTTCCCAGCTTTGCGCCTCGCCTCTCCAGGAGCTCTTAGGGCGATGGGGAGAAGCATCAGGTCCTTTTCAGAGAGGCTGTGCTGGGTTCTGCCTTCTTCCTGTCCAGAAGGAAGTACAGCTACATAGACTGACACCAGGGTGTCAATCATAGGCTAGCAGCTTGTACAGGTACCACTGAGGGATACAGATAAAACAAAACCAAAACGGCCATATCCAGGTGTGCAGCCAGATCCCTTCAAGCTCAGCTCTGGGAAATGTGTTGGAAGAGTCAGGGACTGTACATGAAAGGCTAAGGCAGCCCTGGGTTATGTTACACAGAGCTTTGGCAAATACACAAGGGTGATGTGACTGGGAACCATGGGGGATGAGGATGGGAGAAAAAGAAGCCAACAGTATATAGTAAAGGAGGAAAATGTTGTCAAGTACACTAGAGGCATTTCCTGATGGGGCAGCAACATACAATATCAGGCTGTGGACATCCTAGATTTGTTATTTAAGAACCCAGGGTAGTTCCTGGAGGTCGGGGCCCCTCAAAAAAGACAGTGTTGAGTAGATAGGAGTAGGGGGACAGTGCAGAATTAGACTCTGGAGGTCAAATAATAGCTCCCAGTGCTGTACTGAGTGCTCCAGATGGAGGGCTGGGGAAGGCAGCCGGTTTCCAGTGCCTCCTAATGCCGCACTACTGCCTCATTACTTGCTTATGGTATGGTCACAGCATGAGGTGGGAAGTGGGGATCTGCAGGGAATATGGGTCTGGTGGGAACCCAGTAGCCCCACATTTCCCATCTCTTAAGGTGTGCTGGTGGCGATAGGGACATTCACTGAGGCGACAGTGTGCCCAGCACTGTCAAGAGCCATGGCATATTGAAAACAGCACATTTGGGAACAGGATCATCAGGACACGTACTTTAAAGAGAGGAAGACCCGAGGAGGCATTAGAAGTTGTAGGAGGATTTCCAGTCATAGCTGCTCAGGCTATGTAGTGAGGGAGGTTAGGGGAGTAAGCCCGAAGACCATGGACACGTGGAGACAGGTCCAGTTTAGCACCTCAGACCCCTTCCTAGTAAATGGTGAAAGTGATTCTCTATCTGTCTCCATCATAGCATCGTGCGGGGCTGGGATCTCGAGCCTCTGTTGGTTTTTCATGTTGTTTCTCTTCAGATACATAACCGTTATCTCTCCCCAGTTCTCTACCTGTGTCTGTGGTACCCTGCCAGACTCTTTCACCTCCACAAAGCCACCCACCCCATCCTGCACCAGCCAGGCACATTTGGCCCCTACTTAGACCCAGATGAAGCCAAAGTCCGTTCTCCATTCCCAGGAGGCAGGACCAGTACTCAGGTTTGGCTGACAGGGCCAGATGCAGAGAACAGACCTGGGTGAGCACTACCATTTCTTAAGTACTGAAAACTCAAGGAAGCCAGATGCCCAGGTCAAGGCTAGACTTGTCTGAAACTCATGCCATTTCTAAGTCAGTGAAGGCCTTACCTCTAGATTAAGGTTTGGCTTCATCTAGTGTGGGGACTCTAGGGCCTGTCCAGAACACTGAGTTGATGTCCGCCTCAGATCTCCACACTTAGGAGATGGCCAGAAAACTACCCCCTGGCTTTGAACATGGATGAAGGGATATCAGGTTTCTATGAAAAGTGGTACAGCGGGGCCAGAGCATGAATCTCACAGTGATGCTCAGAAGACTGGGCTCTAACTGGTGAGCACCAAGCTCCTATCCCTGGCTGTCTTGGCACATGGGTCCTGTAGGTGCCTAGAGCCCCCATGCTCCCTCCTAAGCCTGCCCATCTGGAGACCTTCAGTACTCAAATGCCTGCTTGATTCTTCCTTGCATGGCAAGGGAACTTCTTCCTGGAGTCAGTGGAAAAGGCATGGAACCTGTATAACTACTCTGCCTTGGGGTGAAGACCACTCAGGGCAGCAGGACAGCAATGCAGATGCTTGCCCAAGACCCTTTCACTGCTCACAAAACCCCCTACCATCTATCTAACTGAATGGAACCCCCAGGACAGCCCCATAACTAGCACTCTTGAGCTCAGCCTGCTGCCTCAGGTAAGATTGCCTGGGAGGCTGTTAATCAAAAAAGTTCCCAGCCCAATGTCCGGCCCAATCCCTGTCCATGAAGACCCGGCTAAAGAGGAGCAGTAGCCTCCAGACATTGTCCGGGACTGTGTTTACTCCTCCACTCCCTGCCCAATTGGCCATTATTGCCCCCTGGCCCCAAGGGGCTCACCTAGTTCCAGTTTTTCTTGGTACCTGGAGTAACCAGATCACACTGGCGTGGACAAAGATTGTATGCTTCATCCTGGGAGCCAGTTCTGTATCAGCAGTTTCTAGAAACCCCCAGGAGCATTCAAGTCTAGGTCGGACTTCCCCCACTGGTAAGGGGGTCAGCTTCTACCTAGCAAGGTCCTGGGTGACTGCTGGTAAGAGATTCTAGAACAGGATTCTGTGGGCCAGCTTTCCACCTGTAGAAAAGACATGACAGAAGAGGCCTCTGGGAATTGAGGCCAAATTCCAGGAGGAGCTGCCTGACAGGATGCCTAGAAAACAGAATGCCTAGGAAAGAGTCATTATCGGGCTGACGTGGGGAGGACAAGTCAACTTTGTGTGTCCTCATGGGGAATTAGGGGCATCTCAGCCCTCTCCTCCAAATGTCTGTCTCTAAAGACAGGGGCTCTGGAGAGTGGCACTCCTAATTCTTAATTCATGCTCACATCTGGACTCCAGGAAACTGTTCCCCAGGAGAAGCAGGGGAACTAATGTATAAGATGACATAGATCTGACTGCTTTCCCTCCCCTAACTCAGACTCATTCCCTCTCTGAATTAGACACAAAATAAGGTAAACAGTTCCCCTGCCCAGGGGTATCCATAGCCATGGGCCAGCTGAAGAGATGTGAGCTTTGTCCGAAGGTCCCTTTGCTCCAAAGGAGCTCCGGAGCCTATGCCCTTCCCAAAAGGGGCTGAATCAAGTGATGTAGAAGCCAAGTTACTGCTGTGTATCACATCCCTGACAAAGTTCAAACTGTCCTGGGTGCTAAGGTTGCCGCCACAGAGAGGAGAGAGAGAAAGGGGGGGGGGCAGGGCTATCACTCAGCTGCTGAGGAAGAGAGGGCACGGGAAACAGCATGACTTGTACCAGGATATGGAACCAGAGATAATTCATCTGAGCTGTAAGAGATGGGGAGGAAAATAACACACTCCATCTGGTCTTAAGAGGGCTGGAGTCTAAGGGTTTAAGCAGCATTTCTCTAATAAAGGTACACATTGAGAACAAAGTAGGATGATTTGCATGCTGGTAGATGGGCCAAGCTTTCATCTGTTTACTGCCATGTTTTATGATGAGCCTTTACAGGTCAGTGAAAATTAGAAACAGGGAAACAGACCCAGAAACAATCAGAGAAGCAACAGGAAAATTGAGCAAGTAGAGAAAGAGAAACTTTGAGAAGAGGCTGATTTGCAGGCATTGCTGCACTGCTAAAGGTGGTCCGGGACTTCCCCCTGGCTCTCCCTGATGAGGGCTGTAGGGATTTCTCCTTGTAAAGCAGGGGTGTCAAGTGACAAGGTTCCTCCTAGGATAGGAGTCTGGGAGCCCTCAGTGTGTTCTCTCCTCTGGAGGAACCTGCCTTTTAGCTCCAGGTGCTAGGTAGGTGGCGGCCCATCTCATGTCATGCAAGCTACCACTATCCTGAGTTGGGTACCATCAGGCCTCAGCACCATGATGCTGGAAGTTCCTCTGTATGTGAGTCTGAGACAGATGCCGTCCTCAGTGGCAGGTTGGCTATGCTCCTGTCTACTGACTTCTAAGGCTCAGTTCCAGTCAGGCAGGGACACATGAGGAAAGGGGATCCCTTCCAGGTGGAGCTTACAGCTGTGCAGGACCTCCTCTTCTTGAGAGGAAAGGGGAAGTGAGAGGAGGTGGGCCATGGAGTCTCATCCCTGGGCTATCATGGTACTCTCTGTCTCTGGTTGGGGGACATATACCAGTAATGGGTAAGCAAGGCATTCCAATGAAAGGAAAGGAAGGGAGAGAAGGCTTCAGTGTGCCTAAACATCTGAGGAGAAATTTATCCAGGTCTAAGCATGGTGTTTAGTGAGGACACTGGGGCAGACTGATGTGGAGGAGGATGTGAATGGGTTCAGGGCTCTTCTTGGGGAGATGGCCTGGCTTACACAAGGCTCCTGTATGAATCTTTGTTTCCCCGACAGTCATTGTCATGGAACTGGTTGGGGAAGGCACCCCATTTAGTGTCTACTAGAAGAGGTTGTGAGTGTCAAGGGCTTCTGTCCTCCATGTGCCTACAAATTAGCAATAAGCAAGAACCTAGTGGCTCCATTCTGAACCCTGAGGACTCACGTGCCATTCATAATTATCAGTGACAATTACCACAGATCCACATGGAGGAGAAATTACCACTGGATGGACCCCTCCTGGTCATATATTGCCATCTCTGTAATCTCTCATGAGTGAGATAATTCAAGAGAGTGACCTAAGCTTGTGGAGCCATAATGACACTGGGGGTGTTGCAGAACAAGTCATGGGCTGTACCTCTCAGCCAACATGGCCCAGGTTTCCAGGCAGGACAACTTAGCAATCATGGCAGCTCACAGACTCTAGAGTGTCTAGAGTGTGTTTTTGTAGACAGCATCTCCCCCTGCTGCTCACCCCTCCTATTTATCTGATGCTCTGTTATCTGTACACTCCAATATGAACAAGCCCAAGAGACCTTTCCAGATCACAGAGTGAGTGGATCAGCATGCAGAAGGCAGAGCTGGGATGCAAACCCAGCCGAGCACCAGTGCAGGACCCTACCCATCCTTCTTGCCTACTGTCCCAGGACACACACAGGCATGCACGCACTCACGTGTGCACGCACGCACGCACCTGGAAGGAGGAGGCATCCAGGATTGGGGAAGCAGAGCCTATCACGGAACTTATCCATGGTTCCCACCACAAAAATACCTCTCCTGACTCACATAGGGTCCTCCTCAAGGACTCAAGGCCCCACCTGGGCAGGTCTCATCCTCCAAGTACTAAGGAGCAGGCAGAACACATAATCAGAGTGAATAATACTCAAAGTTACTCTCCAAAGAACAGTGCTATTCACTGGAGAACGGCAGACCACCACAACGAGAATCCTTGTCATAGTAAGCTAAGAGTGCATGCAATCAAAGCTCTTAAAGGAAAAAAGTGCTCTGAGTTGTGGCAGGCTTAAAGAGCAGGCTTAAGGAAGTATTTTATGGAGTTGGAGAGATGGGTTCAGTGGCTAAGAGTGCTTTCTGCTACTCTAGAGGACCAGCATTCACTTCCATTCATTCACAATCACTTGTAACTCCAGCTCCCGGGGATCAGATACCCTCTTCTGTCCTCCACAGGCACCCGCATACATGTGGCATATACTCATACAAACAAACACAGATACAAATTTTTGAAAAAAGAAAATAGATATTTTATCATAGAACCACGTGATCACTGGAGAGAAATGCAAAACACAATATATACATAGGATGTGGCAGAATGCTTTTGGTACCTTAAGAAAGGTAGACACAGTTCCCCCTTCAAAACTTCCCAGCTGTAATAAAATTTCATAGTCAGTGAGCAGCAAGGGCCCAGGCAGGGCAAGATGATCCTCACAGTAGGAGTCAGAAGGTAGTGTAGAGTGTGCCCTAGCATTCCTCAGGCCTTGAGTTCAATTCTCAGCCATATAAAAGGAAGTGCAGGCAATTCCTGCCTGGAGTCCAATCATTACAATGTAGTGAACACACTGAAAGGAGAGGAAAAACATCATGCCAACATATTCAAAGTACCACAAATTATAACAGCAAAGCTGAGACAGTAGCAGAGCATCACAGACATACAGAAATACCCAGGCAGAGAGCTAGACAAATCAAACCAGTAGTAGCATGGTAGGTAACTATTAAATAATAGCAGATACGTACTTTTTTTTTTTTTTTTTTTAGCAAGGGGAGACTGCTGTTGATATATGACAGGTGCTATGTTGATTAACCAATGATTGATATGCAGTAGAGATTGTCTGATGAATATGTAGAGATATATATTTGCTAACTGACAAGTTGCTCTAGATGATTGATAGATGTATTGATTACTTGATATAAATATAGGCAAACGTCAGATATTGTCTATGGAGATCAAAGTCCACCTAGCTTGTGATAGTTTTGGTGAACTGGACACCAACTACAGTCACTTTGGAAGAGGGAACCTTAATTGAAGAACTGCCTATATCAGATTGGCTTATGGGCCCTTTGAGGGCATTTTCTTGCTTAATGACTGATTTTGGAGCGTCCCAACCACTGTGGGCAGTGCCCTCCTAGACAAGTGGCCCTACTAGATAGGAGGCTCTAGTTATAGAAGAAAACAAGCAGGACAAAGTATGGAAACAGTGTTTCTCCATGGTCTCTGCTTCAGTTCCTGCTTCTGGTTCCTGCTTGAGTTCCTGCCCTGGCCTCCCTTGAGGATGGCCTCTAACCTGTAAGACATAATAAACCCTTTCTTTTCCAAGTTGTGTTTGGTCAAGGTTTTGTCATAGCAACAACAACACAAGCTAGGACGCAAATAGGAAGCAAGGCAGAATCATATATTTCTCCCAGGTGATTAGGATCACATCCTGGTAGTAACCCCTGTCCTGAAGATGCCAACTGCAAGCTGCCATGGCTTTGCACTCTGAGGATTTCATAAGCTGTTAATTGTTTTCACAGCTTAAACTACAAGGAGGGGGGGGGTGTTAATTGTATCACTTGTTCACCAAGAATTATGACTGGTGCAATACGAGTTGTAAGAAAAGGGATGGAGCTCAGTCTCTGTCAACTGACAGTCTGATGGGCGAAGAGTGATCGTAAAGGGACCTGTTCTCAAAGCTGTTAGAAAGGATAGAAAGTTTCATTCCAGGAAGTTACAGTTCAGCAGCTTCACAAGATCAGCATTTGCCCATGGGTGTGTGTCTACGTGCATACGACTCACTTTGGAAGTGTATGTACGTGGTACCTGTGGTGCCTTAGGTGTCCAGAATCAAAGAGACCCCAGTTTGATTTTTTTCCTTAGCAAACAGGTGATGATAGATGATAGATAGATAGATAGATAGATAGATAGATAGATAGATAGATAGACAGTTTAAAAATGTCAGGTGATAGACTAACTGATAAATCTATCTATAAAAAATGAATATGGACGATACATTGATTGATTCATTGCCAAAGTAAAGATTGGAGATAAATGCACTGCTTGATAGAGAGAGGATAAATGAATCATAGGCAGACACATAGAACATACCACAATTAAAAGTGTGTGCCAGTAGTGGTAGCAAATAATAGGTGGAAATAGAAATGCTTTGACAGTTTGAGAATTAGTGGAGCATTTTCCTGAAAGCTAAGATCCATGCATGGCTGAACACTTGGGTGTAATAGGGGTAGCTAGGAATCATGGGCAGGGCAGGGAGCACTGACTTTACTTTGAGAGGGGTGCAGGGAGGCCAGGAGGGATCTGGTGAGGATAAGCCCCTACTCTGACTTTTAAACAGTGAACTTTTGTCTTCTTCCAGGAAGGAGTCCAATTTGGTGATCTCTGTTGCCCAGGCCCCTTCTGCTCCACTGAAACCTAGAGTATGGAGAAGAGGTATTGTGAACAAACCTAATACCTGTCCTGTGTCCCTGGGAAGTTCTGTTCTGTAGTGGGCCAAGCCATCCCGAGGGGCCCATGTGCAGGTGAGGGCACTCACAAGAATACCTTGGGGGACTCAGAACTTAAGGGACAGGCATGCTAGATAGAACCAGATCCAATGTGACCAGGTCAGTATGGCCGGATCAAAAAGGATGATGAAGGAGGCTGAACAATGTTTGGGCTGTGAATGAGATCTCATACTGCATTGAGTCTCAACCATTTGCATATCTCATCCTCCAGGCCACTTGGAGTGGTAAGAAAAGGGAATGGGGACAAGAGTAAGGCTAAAGCAGGGTTCCTAATCTGTACTAGGACTACACTTTGACCGGATGCTCATGAAGATCCTGAGGGTCCCCCAAGAGTCTCCAGGGTAGAGGTCGGAGGCACTGTAGTTGGCTATAGTCTCAGTGGAACCTCTATTGTCCTACCACCCACACTTCTGTTCCCCCCCCCCCCATTGGCCACATAAGGATTAGAAAATGTGTGAGCTCTTTGGGGGACAGATTTGTAGCTTAATATCATATAGCCTGAGATGGGGGGGGTATGATTCAAGACCACAAATTTTCAGTCTGTGGGTTCTTCTACCTTTAAGATTTCACCAGCCAGGAAAGACACCCCAACATCCTTTGGAGGACCTCTTCAAGGACCACATCCAGGCTGGAAACGGAAAATAGCAATCTTCTTCCCTAAGATTCCTCCATCCAGAACACTGTGCAATTCATGCCCCTTATTGTGACTCCCTAAGCTCAAGTCAGTACCTACTAAGACCTCCAGTGTGATCACATTTGCCAGACAGCTGAAGAATCCAGCTAGGTCTCTGTGAGAGTTTTGCAATGGCCTGGCCTTTTGATCTGGAATGGTTTCAGAATGGCAGTCCAGATGCAGCTAACTATATGACCTCAGTACCATGTGAAATAGCTAGGTAGACGGAACCTTCACAGTTCATATAGCAGCTCTGGGGACTGTTCTGAGGGATGGATGGATGCTCTCTGGTCCGTGCCATTGATTGCTTCTGTCTCAGTAAGTGGTAATGGATTAGAGTCCAAGGATACCTTAGGAGGAAGATTGCCACCTCCCACCCCGGCCTCAGTCCACCCATTCCTGGCTCAAGGGAGCCCATGAAGCAGGACTGTTTCCTGTAGGTTGCAGGGTCCAGCACTCAGGGGGTGGTTCACTGTATTCTCTTTGTGTTTTGGTCTTCCATGCTGGAGTGTGATGTGTACAAACAAACTTGTATGACTCCATCTTTTCCTATAAAAATGCAAAGACTCCTATCACCTTAGAAATTTTGCTTTGTTTGTTTGTTTCTTTTTTTTAAAGGAATCAGAATAATTATGTGGATTCTCATTGGTCCAAAATAATCTGAGCAAAACTTCAGGGCATGAGCTGGTGATACAGAACATCATTAAGATGAGAGTAGATTTCAAACATACCCAGAAGCCCCACTCAGTCAAAGCTGTCTTCTAGCTAGGTTTGGGGCCTTCCTCTGCCCTGAGATAGCCCCCAAACACCTAGAATGCCCTTCCCAAGGAATACAGATTCAGGAATATTATTGTTTTCTACCCATTTTATGACAAGCAAGCAGGATCAGTAACTTACTAAGAAGGGGACACATCTTAGGTCCTGACTACCATTCCTGTGGGCTCGGATCCCTGGTGTGAGATCCACCCTTGCCTTGAAGAGTTCAGTCACTCCAGCCTTCCCACTGACTGCCTTCTGGGATGCACAGATGTGGAGCTGTGGGGTACAAGTGGCAGGGGGAGTGTTAGGAAAACTGTTCTTTGTTCTCACCCATTCTTCACTCTCTGGGCAGGGGCCGGGCCTGCTCGTCTTCATGTAGGCACCCACGTGACAGCAGAAGCCCCCTGCCCTGTTGGTCACTTTTGTCCAGTGGGTCTGGGGATGCCCCTACCCTGCCCAGTGGGCACCTTCTCAGATCTGTGAGTACCAATCCAGTGGCCTGAGGTTGGCCCTGGCTTCCTCTTGGCCTCGTTTCTTATAGAACATCTAGCCAACTAAGTCTCTCAGCAACCAAGAGTATTAGCCTCAGATAGCTTAATTCCTCCTGGCCTAGGAGAACAAAAATGTCCTGGGTAGGCAGTGAGGATTGGACCAGGGTGGATCCCATGGGTTCTTGGGAGGTTGAAATATACCATGCCCAAGGGAGAATGTCATAAAGGAATCATATGCCTTTCCAGTGCCTTATTTGAGAAGAGATTCCCCTATCCAAATCTCTAGGAAACTCTAGCCCCCAAAAACAGACCCTTTAAAGAAAAAGGACAGTTGTTATCCCATGACTGAAGGTCTGATAGACAGTCTGACTATAGATGCTAGTGGATTCTGAGGCTACCAATCACCTGAGTTTGAACTGAGAATAATAGGGAAAAAAGACAACTAGGAACCTGTCAGAGACAGAGATTAGGGGAAGGGAAAGGGAGGAAGAGAGAGAGAGAGAGAGAGAGAGAGAGAGAGAGAGAGAGAGAGAGA